>CM034146.1:551166926-551753456 GCA_019776745.2 Taxus chinensis
TCTTTGAGCTGGTACAGGTGAAACAAGAATAAAGCTTAATTTTTTTTCAAAATCCTTATCATCAGACATTAGAGAACGTTTCTCCAAAGATAAAATTCTTGAAGGAATGGGTGTGACGAATCCTAATTTTTGGAATACTGAAGGTGCTCGTACAAACTTTGTAAGAAAGCATTTCCATAAATCCATGGGTACAATAATGAAACATTTCACAAAGACTTCAAAGGTCAAGGGTATGGAAATCAAAGGTATAGTGAATGTTGATTTATTAAAATCTCAATCAAAAAATTTTGCAACAACAATGAGGAACCGATATAAAAATTTCGATGAACCTTCTGAGAGTGGTGCTATTACAATGCTCTGGCAAGGAATCTATCAAAGTATTGTCTTACAAGAAGACATCAGTGAATATTTCAGATTATATGAGTTATGTCAAATATTGATTTTGGGGTCTGTGGAGGACGAAAGGGTTTTTAGTGCTTTATCATTTATAAAATCAAAACTGAGAAACAAGCTGGATAAAAATTTGGAAAGTTGTATGAGGTGTTATGTTTCTCGCTACTCCATGGAAACCTTTCCTTTTGATAGAGCAATTGTGCATTGGAATTCCCTTTCTGAAAGAAGAGGTGTAAATAATACAACTACAAGTACAACTGTTCCTAACGATGAGACTAGAATTAGTGCATCGTCACACTCTACAGAAGAGAACATCAACTTTGAAGAAGCTATTGATAATGGATTGTTTCAGCTTTAAATAGGTATCTCCTTGACCTTACTTTTATTGTTTGTCACCTTATATTTTAACTGTGGTTATTTATTCAATTCCATATTAACTCTACAGATGCAAATATTGACCGAGGAGGATTTTTATCATATTTTGTTTAAGCTCTTGTTATCATTAAAGATGTTACAGGTATATATATATATAAATATAATTATTTATAAAAAATATGTTTTACATAATTACAATTTTGGATTTATCGAATACCAAATTCTGTTTTAAAAATTTGTTTGTTACATGCATTTGTCGAATACTAATTTGCAAGGCCTTCAGAGTTCAGATTTTCATATTCTTCCACTGTTATACTCTTCCAGACTTCCATACTTCTATTGTCTAGACATGTACATGTTATCATTTGCATTTTATTTAATCTTTTTGTTTCTTCCTTAATCTGCTCAATCATTATTTCATATTTTTTTCTTGAAAACGTGGGTGGACATCCATTCGAGGAAGCCCTCACTTCTCGAGACTAACAATGTCAAGCAACTCACCCATTTATATACTAATCCATTTCTCGTGTTGAATTTTCTTGAATAGAAGATTGTCTAGCACGCTACGAAGGATGATTTCTCATTTTCCTTCCATATGATTTGAGAACAACCATCTAAAAGACAAGAGGTAACTTAAACCCTATCATATGACATTGGTTAAGTTTTTACAATTATGTTTAATTTATTTTTGTATTTGCAAAATGCTTTTGTAAATTTTTTAAACTTTGTGAGATAAAATCACACATTCAACGTTTACAAGTAGAGAGAGGAAGATTTTTCCATATTAAGATGTTTTTGTCATAACACATTCCAAATTTTCTTAAAACAATTATCCATTATACAATTCATCATCCTCGATTGTGCTTGAAGCTAAATCTACGTCCACATATAATTCATCATCATCCATGTTTATTTTAATGTCATCATCCACATCTAATGTCATCATATCATTAATTCATTACAAGTAGAGAGAAGAAGATTTTGAGAAGGTTTAAATGCGAATAAACCTGATACAGAGTTCTAATTTTACAAGTAGAGAGAAGAAGATTTTGTTGTATTAAGATGTCTCTATCCTAAGACATTCCAAATTTTCTTAAAACAATTATCCATTATCATCATCCATGATCGTGCTTGAAGCTAAATCTATGTCCACACAATTCATCATAATCCATATCTATTTTAATGTCATCATCCACATCTAATGTCATCATATCATTGATTTATTACAAGTAGAGAGAAAAATATTTTGAGAAGGTTTAATCGTGTAGAAATGTGATACAAAGTTTATTACAAGTAGAGAGAAGAAGATTTTGAGAAGGTTTAAATGTGCATAAATCTGATATAGAGTTTGAATTTTACAAGTAGAGAGAGAGTCTCCTGTCCTAGACTCCTGACACACTCCAATTATTATTAAAAAATTATTTATCCATTATCATCATCCATGATCATCTTGAAGTCCATATCTCCAATGACTAGAAAGAAGAAGATTTTGTTTTAAATGTGCAGAAACTGATTGACTCCAAGTGTTTAAATTCTTTAAAAAAATATTTATCCATTATCATTGTAAACCCTAGCCATATTCAATTCTCACCATCTGGGGGTGTTCCTGGGAAAGGCACAGGTTTTTCATCCATGATTTCATGCTTGAAGTTATTCGGGGGTTTATGGCCCACCCTTCTTGGCCATCTAATTCTGGTAAGATAGAATGCACCACAATTCATCATCATCCATATCTATTTTAATGTCATCATATCATTGATTCTTTACAACTAGAGAGAAGAAGATTTTGAGAAGTTTTAAATGTGCAGAAACCTGATACAAAGTTTAAATTTTACAAGTATATAGAAGATGTCTCTGTCCTAACACATTCTAATTTTTCTTAAAACAATTATCCATTATCATTATTGATCATCATCTAATCCATTCTAGTGTCATTATATCATTACAAGTATAGAGAAGAATATTTTGAGAAGGTTTAAATGTCTCTGTCGTACCACATTCCAATTTTTCTTAAAACAATTATCCATTATCATCATCCAGATTCCATGATCTACGTCCACATACAATTCATCATCATCCATATCTATTCTAAATTTTATAATGTCATCATTCATATCCAATACAATCATCATTACAAGTAGAGAGAATATTTTGAGAAAATTTAAATGTGAAGAAACCTAATACAAGTTTGAATTTTACAAGTAGAGAGAAGAAGATTTAACTCTATTAAGATGTATCTATCATACAACATTCCAAATTTTCTTACAATAAACAATTAACCATTATCATAACGCCATCACATTCATATCAAACATAAACACCATATACAATCTAGAAATTCTATTTATAATATATAATAAGATATAAAAAATCCAGATTATAAAGTATTTCAAATTTTCAAACGCCATCACATTCAAGTTTCAAATTTCAAATCCAGATTTCATGATCATGCTTGGAGCTAAATCTGCGTCCACATACAATTCATCATAATCCATATCTATGATTCTATTCTAATGTCATCGTCCACATCTAATGCAATCATCATTACAAGTAGAGAGAGGATTCTGAGAAGGTTTAAATTTGAAGAAACCTGATATAGAGTTTGAATTTTACAGAGTTTGAAACCACATTCCATATTTTTTTAAAACAAATAATTAACCATTATCATAATGCCATCACATGCAAATGAAACGTAAACACCATATTTAATCTAGAAATTCTATATATAATATATAACAAGATATATCATTCCAGATTATAAAGTATTTCAAAATTTCAAACTCCATCACATTCAAGTTTCAAATTTCAAATCCAGATAATAAAGTATTTCAAATTTTCAAATGCCATGACCATCACACTCAAGTTTCAAATTTTCAAATCCAGATTATAAAGTATTTCAAATTTTCAAATTTAAAGTTTCAATTTTTCAACCCTCAATCATGAAATTTTTCAACCCTCAATTTTCTGTACCCCTTTCCCCAATGGCTTCCACTCTTGTACTCCTTTCCTTAATGGAATCCCCTCCTATACCCCTTTCCCCAATGGCTTGAATAATCCTAGAACTAATCAGATCTTCTGCAACACTATCTAGATTATTTACGATTCTTTGTTCTTCCTTTGTTGCATCTCCATGGGATAACAAATTGGGATCTGTAGCTGCCTTAGTTTTGAATAAAATTTCAGGGTTGAATCCATTCTCTTTAATTATCTGCTTTAGTGTATTGTTTTGTTTGTCAACTAAAACAATATTTTCTTTCAAATTCTTTGCTGCGGATAAATTGTTCTTCGGAGTTTCCAAGTGAACTTGGAACACCTTTGCTTGACTCTTCAAATTTTCATATTTCAACTGCACAAAAAAAAGTGATCTCAATTAAACATATTAATAAAATAAGAAAATTTCAAATTAACAAAAAATATTTTTTCAAAGTGATAATACTTACGACCGCTCTATCTCTCTCAGCATTTACAATTGTCACCAGATCCTTGTCCTTAGACCATTTGTTAAAATATGCCTAGGCTTCAGCACTAATATTTTCCAATTTGTTTAATGCTTTATCTAAAATATCATCTTTATAATTTTTGTTATACGTGACAATCCCACTTCTTACTTGGGTAAGTAAGGAATCCATCTTCGCAGGTTGATTCTGGACTGCATTGTATAAATTGTCCCTTTGCCAATAATTTTCAAAAAAACTTATTAGCTCATTGATTAGTATTTTTTCCCTTCTCTCCCATTCTATGAGCTGACTGATATGAGGTACAATAAACTCTTGGACATGGGATTGACAATCATAACCAATCAAGTTCTCTAAAGGAAATGGTAGCAACTGTTCACCATCTGTATCTGAAGAAGATGATGTCACTAGAGAGGTATGGGGGCTTTCGGGTTGATCATCGACTGCTACCTCTTTTTGCCTTCGGATGGCTTGATCCTATTTGTGATAAAATAAATCAATATTCAAATAAATAAATCGAAAGTGAAATGTAATGAAATTTGAATAAATTGCATTGAAATAGAAGTATACCTACTGGCCTCGAGTCATCTCACATGTATTGAAAAATCATGTCGGGTTATTGCTATCAATGCCCAAGTAATCTTCATCTAAATTTATATTATTTAAAATTTATACACCCATTGCGCTGGGAAAGCCATCGAGAGAGAGAGAGAGTTGGAATTCAAAATGAGGAGGCAAGGTTTAGTGTCCCACTAGGGGCCGAAGGAATTGACATGTGTTTACCAATGTTCTTTTTTCCTGAACCTCTGGTTGGCATTTTGAATCGTATTGGTGGAGGAGGTGGTGGTGTTGCTATTTGTACATAAGGAAAAGGACTGAAATGTACTAAAAAGTGGAAGAAAAATCATATGAAAAATTGTTAAACTATGCAAAAACTATGAAAAACTATTCAACATGTGTACTAAAGCAATAAAATCATACCTTGTTGTTGAGGGGTAACCTGTCATGATGCTTGAGGTGGCCATGTTGGAGTAGTAATTGGTTATGTTTGAGTTGTGTGTGGTTGGGATTGCTGAGAAGGGTGTTGAGAAGAGACAATTGCATGCAACTAAACTGAGTGAGTTAGCGAAGATGATTGACTTTTAGAAGCACGCATATTGTCCAAAGTCCCTGTAATGTTAGCAACAGTCGATTGTATGTCAATTCAATATGGTAAATGGTAAATTGAAAATAGAAAATGGGAGTTTTTAAATAGTAAATGTTAGGGTATTACGTCTCTAGCGTTTAACTAATGCAAATGCCTGGTAGTTCAGAGATGAGTGAAGTTCCATTTCAGATTATGAATCTGCCGACATCTTAGTGTGTTGTTGGCCTCTTCCTCTTGATGCCACTTTTTTTCAGGGAAGGGCCTCCATAAATCTTCTCTGCAAACGGTCAATATTTAATTAGAAGTACATAATCAAGACAAACCATACTAAAGTCTAATGTCGAAATATAAACTTTATACCTGTTGTTTTTGAAATGGAATTAAAAAATTCTTCATTATCTCATCTGTGCAAGTAGGAATTGGTTTGTCTTTTAAATTAAAAAGAGTCTCGTAATAAAGGCCACGTAGATAGTTTGTTGAGTGAATGACTGGTTTTTCTGAAAGCGATGCATTTGTAATGTCAATTTTTATTTTATTGGATAAAAATGTGCACCAATCAAATTTTAGCTTTGTGATAGTTGCAAGAATGTATGCAATAACCTAGTTTAGTATATTTGTTTGTCGACCTTGCAAAATAATTCTGGCTTGAAAGAAAGAAATCATAAAAGCAAGAAAGTGGTGTGCAATTAGTTGCGTATCCACACCACATCTTGATTGATGGACATGAGATGCAAATGCCAAAAAGTCATTGTAATTAATATTGATTTGAATTGTATCAAAATAAAAAACTGAAAATATCAAATGAAAATTGAAAACAAATTACACGTACAATCAACATGGAAACCGAAAGTAGATTCGAGGTACTTCTTATCATTTTTGATGAGGGTTGCTTTCATTGTAACAATGGGGGAATTTTTATATGGAAGGCTTGTCAACCGATGGATATCAACTAGATTGACACCAAATTGAAACATACAACCATCATTCACAGTAACAGTAAACAGACCGTCCTCTATATTGTACAAGGAGAGAAGGTAATTCATAATGTCATGATCGATTTCGAACTGGGGCATCTTAACGAGCCCATCAAAATCACATGCATCCACAAATCCTTGTATTCTGTATTCATTTGCAAAATTCTACAGACATTGACGTAGAGTTGCGACAACAAAGCTTTGTTGTTGCGTGGCAACTCTATGTCAATGTCTGTAGAATTTTTTTCCTTCGGTACAGTCACTCTCGCTCAAATAATAGCAGGTGAAAATTCAGTTCTCAAAAATTGGAAAATTCACCTTTATGTGGAAGTGGTTCTAGGTATATTCACCGAGGATTTTCCACCTCCATTTTACTAGAGGCTTCTTAAACTGAACCCTGCCATACTGGAGTGTTCAAGCCAAAATGTGTATGTAAATGGTTTTTGAGGGAGTAAATATGCTTGGTAAAGAGTGAAATTGGCTTGATAAGGTGAATGTAGCCTAAATAAGGCCATATAGGCCATAAAAAGATGTAAGATTGTTTTCATACGTGTTATTAGGTTGTTTATAGGTGATTTGATTAGGTTTCAAGTTTAAAATATTATAGAGTTGAGAATAGGGGGTGGTTGCACCATTTTAGGAGTTGTTGTTTGTTGATGCTCGTATGAGAAACACTCAAATAGAAGAGAAATTTTAAAAATGTTTGAAGATGTGTGATGTGGTGTAATAGAGTTGAACAATGATGAAATATGATTAAATTTGCAGATGTTTAATCCCTATTTTGCATGATTATTATATTTTTGTATAGATTGTGCAAATATCTCTGCTTCCTTGCCGAGAGCTAAATTTATGATAATGAAGAAATAGTGGTTTTTATGGATATGTGAAGACTCAGATAGGAAGAAAAGTAGGAGTAGATCATCCTATAATTTTCTTAGCCTATGAAACACTTAATAATTTTTGTAGCCTCACTTTCTTACTCTTGAGGCCAAACTAGGGCATCACTGTATAAATAATTTACCCATTAGAAAACAATGAAATTTTGATATCGTCTATGTCTAGGGGATTATTAGGGGTGTGCAAAGTATCAACCTTCAATTCCTAAGTGTGTTAGGAATATGACCTGATTTGTGTCTGTAGCTTGTTATAGTGTGCAGGAAAGAGAGATTTAGATGCATGCATGAGAAAGGAGAGTGAAGGTCTGGGAACATTCAAGGAGCATGTTGAAGGCATGATAAATGTGTTCTAATTAGGTTTTAGGTAGGACTAACTCCAAAATCCCTATTGTCATGATACTAAGCAAGAATTAGACCTAATTTGCCTGAAACAAAGTTAGAAAAGTCAATATCTGTACAAAGTACTAAGCATTGATCTCATAGCTAAGAAATAAGCCCATAAAGGGTACTCAATAAATCCAAGAAGATTGAAATCATCAGGGGAGTTTCAGATAGAACACAATCTATGGTTAAGGAGGCTAGTAACAAATAGACGTAATGGAGAGAACTGAAAGGAACACCATTTTAGGGAATAAAATATGGGTCTTAACACCTTTTAATAGGTTAGATTAAATGTCCTATACATGTGAAGAGTGATCCATGGCTCTATTAAAAGTTTTGAGCATTTAGACCATTGATAGTCTATTTAGGCCATGACTAGTGTATAAGAGCTATGCATGGTGGGTTAGAACTAAGAAGCTAAAACCATAGTTGATGGTTCATATAGAAAACATTAAAAGGATGATAATAGATCAGGAGTATAAGATAGTTTTAGATAACCACTTTCACGCTTGCATTCATATAGTGGCCTATAGGAGTATAAGGTTATGTAGGGAGGCATAAGTGACTAAGTGTGCAAAGAGACATTGGATGACATATGTGAGGAGAAATTAGATAAGGACATTCATTAAAGAAGTATATCCCTTGCATCAACCACATTGGGTCTGAGATGTAGTGCAACACTTAGTTAGTAAATCCACCATTGTGGTAGCTGAGGTCATTTTGACCCCTTCATATGCATTATTCATTTTTAGGATTTGATGATTATTTTGGGGTCTTGCAGGTATTTCTTTCATCTTGGATTATTGGCGACATCTGGCATGGGACAACAAAGCTAATGCGACAAACAACAAGGGTTTCAGACCATCTACTGAACTAGTGGAGATTAGTTTCAGATCTTTTACACAGACCGAGGTGCCCAGATTATAGACCAGAGCATCCACAGGTGCCCCAATCTCTCTCAAGGCACTCTGGTCTAGCTAGATCCTCTAGATCCTCCAAATCCACTATTTTTGGGACTTCTGCATAGCCGTTCCTACTTCTATATTTTCCAGTCACCACTGCGACACTGTCCTATGAGCATTTGTTATTCAGCTAAGTTCTTTCCTTTTCTCTCTTGCACATTAGTGTTAACATTTACTTTTGTATAGTTGTTTAGCTTACTTGCATACTTCTTTACTACATTTCTTTACATTATTACAATTGTTCATAGCTTAGATTAACTATATCCACATTTTCTAGTTATCCCATTTTTAGTTAATCATTTTGGTGAACTCGACTCGATCATTCATGCTTCTAGATTATTCCTTCATTGCTTTCCATCTTAGGGTTTAGTCATTATGAGTATCTCAATCAATGATTATTTGCTTGCAAATCCTGATTTACTACATAGAGTCCAACATTTTGTTTTTATTACTCGTATTCATGCTAACATGCATCCAAACTCAGTTTATCAAGCCTTTGTTGATGCATTCTCTCCAAACATAGTATTAAAGTCAAACCTTTCCTTTGATGTTCACACTTTCGATAATGATCCACCTTTGCATACCATCTCTCACATTTATAATGTCACTGTTAAACATACTTTGATTGATAATGGATTTGAACTTAACTTGTGTCCTATGTCATTCCTTGGCACCTTAGGTCTTTCCACTCATGACATTAGTTCATCTTCTATATCACTATGTGCTTACGATGGTTCTGTCCATCCTTGTCATGGTCATATTGCATTACCTATTACTGGTGGTCCAAAGACTGTCAACACTATCTTTTTCGTTCTTGATTTCCCAATATCCTACAACCGTATTTTGGGAATGCCATGGCTTCATGTAATGCAAGTTTTCATCTCTACTATACATAATTGTGTTAAATTCTTACATGAGAGCATGAAGTATACCATTTTTCACGACTGTGATCCATTTCATTATTATGAACAGGCTCCTAATACTAATCTTCCTATCCCACACATAGACATTACATATGAGATCCAACCTAGTAAAGAACCACCACACTTATCACCCCTCAATGGTACCATTTGTGTGATAGACGTAGTTTCTTCTATACCACCTACTGCTACTACTGCTATGATTCCTTATTAGGGGCCTGACCCACCTATGGACGTCGCTCTATCACATGCACCTTCACATGAACCACCTACTTTAGCATGTCCACCATTTACTTGCAAACTCTTCATGGATGACTCATATTGGGAACACATTCCATTTGACCCTACTTCACCAGTAGCCATATGTACACACATGGGATTAACTCAATTAGGATTTTCTATTGATGACATCCATCCTCCACCATATGACCCGAATTTATATCATGGTTTGGTTCAAGTTACAACTACATATGGTCTTCGTGTATTTCACCTTGATGTATTTCTTGCACATAATCCTACTACTTCTCCACTCACATTAAAACAATCATGGCTTGATTATATTGGGTGCACTTTAGATCCTAATCACACAGATATATCTTTCCCCATTCCTTTTGGACGCATTTTTATCTGCAATATTAATTTCCTAGGTTATACACAAAAATATTACTCAATGGTATGCACACATTTGTCCCCTTCCTCTATTTACTGATGATAAATATGCCATGGGTATGTATAACTTGCACCTCAATGTTTCATTGCATGATCAACAAGACATTATTGCTTATCAAGTGACTAATGCTTATCCATTTGAGTATGACCCAAAGGACTACGATCTTCTTGATGACTTTACATGATCTTCTTACACACACTTGGGGGGCATAACATCTAATCCGCCCTTCATTCTAGTATATTTATATAGTTCTACATTATCTTAGCAATGTCACATTCATCCTACATTCTAGCACCATTACCCGATGACACACTCTTGTGCTTTGGTTCACACTTGACTGCTGAGGGCTTACTACTACACCAAACCCCACATACTACACTATAGGCATTATACATTGTGTTTCATCACATGTCGCACATCATACACCATACATTAAATATTTAATCTACAATTTTTTTAACATTTTCACATTCATACATCACACATCATACTAGTATTCATCTTACATATACCGTATTTATATCATCCATACATTTACTATCATACACTATTCATCCTATACATTACATACACTATTAGGATATTTACACATCCTTTACATAGTCATATACCATACATCATACACTATGCGTCTTCATGTCATACATTTTCTACATACTATACTAGTTTTCATCACATATGAGTTTAGCCTTCCATCATTTTACATACTACATTACTCATCTATCTCCCCGTATTACATTACGTGTTACACATTACATTTTATACATTATACACATCTACCATTACATTTAGCACACCTTGTTTTTACATAATCTCTTCATCCCATGGTCGTCTTTTATCATTACATATGCTACATTGTCTTCTATGTGTTGCACTCACTACCCTATGAAAAATTTTAGTTCCTCGGTCCATACTCGACTACTAAGGGTTTACAAATCAAATGGAAATTACACTCATCACACATTTACTATTCGATCTTTAATCATGCGATAATCCTAGGCTAGTGACATACGCTTTAGGGTAAATTGTCACCTATTTTATCATCTCGTAGTGGTATACACCTTAGGTTACATCACCACTCCCTCATTTCATCTTGTAGTGATATACTCTTAGGGATAAATCAACACTCATCCATTTATCTTATAGTGATATGTGCTTAGGATAAATCATCACTTATATGTTCATCTGGTCGTGATATACACTTTGGCTATAGGGTTCACACACATCATTGTTAGGCCGCATCTCATCACTACACTTACACATTCATCACTATACGTTAGAAACAACACACACTTCGACCATTTCCCGATGATGCACTCTTGTTTACGGTTCATTATTGATTGCTGAGAGGGAAAACAAAATGAACCTCATTACATACACTTCCATTCACTCAGGGGGCACATGGCTCCTACCATTCCATCTTTCATTCCATCTCATCCATTCACAACATATTGCATTATCTTAGGGGGATTTACTCTTGTTTACTAGTGTTTTACATGATCACTTTACTACACATGTTAGATTGATTTCTTCTATGCCATTATCTATATCATCCACACATGCACATTCACATCTTTTTCTAGTTGTGATCAAAGATACATATTTTTTACATAGAGCATAGATGCTTTCATTCTACCCTTCCTTAACTGGTCGTGAGGGGCATCCACATTCGTCTCTTCTAGGTGTTATTGTTTCATTTTGTACTTAACACTTTACATTAATTAGTTATTCATGCATTGATATAGTGATTATATCTCTAACATGTTAACGAGGGTTTCATGTGCAACACTTGTTTTGCAGGATTACATGTTACCATGAATTATTTGTTTGCTTGTTTTGTCTGCCATTATTTTTTCCTTGTATGCGGGCCTTGCCCTATGTTTGGTGTGCACACTTGTTTTTTGTTTACAGACATGATGGCCTTGCATGTCTTACAACATTGTGAGTGATGTCCCATGTTTGTGACCCACTTTTTATGACTTACTTGTCTTGTTATGTGTTATCACTACTATGCTTGGTAGTTTTTACATTGTCTGCATGGATTTCACATTGTCTTCTTACATGCATGTGTGTTCGTACTAACACTTGTCTTTGGCTAGCCATCCTTGTTTGTACGTGCCTTGGTTTTTACCAAGCGCATTCCCTTCCTCCTGTAGGGTAGAGTTTCAAAGTTCATGTGGTTGGTCATCTTTTGGGGCTGCATTATCCTATCAACAATGTCGCATGAACCCCCAAAGAGAGGGGGCATCATTTGGGTTTTTTACATAATAACACAAAGATTCTACACTGGTATGGTTAAGTTATATACAACAAGTGGGTTCAAACCAGTCTATAGACCCCATACACAACATCTTTTACAGTACATGGTGTCCTTAGCATTCTGGGAAGCAATTACAGGCTTATAGGTTGCATTGGGTGTGCCTCTCTACACTACTTCGGCCAGTGGCGTTGGATCACCCAAAAAACCAGGATGATATAGAGATATCTTCACACACAGTTCAGGGAAGCAGTTACACGAAGGAGAATAATGCAGCTTTCTCCCTACACCTCTTCAGCCAGGGTGGCTTGAGATCACCCAAAAAACTTGTAGTATAGGATATCTTTCTACACTCTCTTTCTCGACATGGACCAGGTGCACATGTTCCATTTACACTCTTTCATTTACATATTTTACATTTAAATAATTTTACATGCATCTTTTACATTATGTTTTTGCACATACATACATACAAATTTGACTACTTGATCATTTTCTCCTTGCAGGTCTGACCATATGAGAAACAAGCAGTCAAATGGGGGAAACAACGAGAACAATGTTAATAACGACACTTCGCGAAAAAAAACACTTTTCTAACCATGCAGGTACATCACACACTACATCAGGTACACACACGTTCAGCCCTAGGTTCACTCTCATCACTTTTTTCTTTACACAGTTTTCATATTTAGTTTCTAAGCTCCTCCATCTTTTTTTCATTCCATGCTTTATCTAGTCCTTCAACACATTTCTAATATACTCTTTATGGACATAAGGTTTGCATCTCTATCTACTTTATGTTACCAAGCTTTCTGCTCACCAACATAAAGTCAGGGAAAAATGTAGTCACAAAATCATGCACTTTAGACATTATTTAGTCCCGATCTCATACTACTATTTAGAGGGTTTTTAGTGAAGAAAGTACTAATTAACCCTCATCTCTTAGCTATTTTTATTTGATTTCTATCATCATTCCTGACCTCCACCACACACATGCCTTGTCAATTTTCATCATCTTCTGTCATTTTAGCCTTTGAATGGGGCACTCGAGATAGTACTAGGGTGCCCATGGGCGCCCTGGTCCCACCACGGGCACCTCAATCCTTCTTGAACTTTCCTGCCACTTTTTGGGTTCTTTCTATCTGTTTGAGGTCTTTATCTTTTTAGTGGTCAGCTATTTTAGGTTAATTATGAAATTAGATCAAGAGAACCCTATAAATATAAATTTACAAGACTATAATGAGGGACCTATCATCACTTACTACTATCTACCATCTAGAGTTGCATCCATCTATTGCATTGCAGATCACTTGCATCCATATAGCTCTATCATGAAGGCACAAGGCTAGGACATGTGTATTACATTTCATAGGGGGAGGGATTTTATTCTATTCCATGCACACATTCTATTTCATTTTCTACACATAGTTATTGCTCGCTACTTCAAAAAGTGTGACTGACACAAGAGCGAACCAGGGCATGTTCACACACACTTACACATAGAACTACATCGGGTCTGAGATGTAGTGTAACAATTAGTTAGTAAGTCCACCATTGTGGAAGCTAAGGTCAGTCCGACCCCTTCATACACATTATTATTTTATAGGGTTTGATGTTTGTTTTGGGGTCTTGCAGGTCTTTCTTTCATCTTGGATTATTGGTGACATCTAGCATGGGACAACAAAGCTAATGTAGAAAAAAACGAGGGTTTCAGACCATCTACTGAACCAGTGAAGATTAGTTTCAGAGATTTTGCATAGGTCAGGGCACCCTGATTACAGACCAAAGTGCCCGTAGGTGCCTTAGTCCCTCTTTAGGCACTCTAGTCATGTTAGATTCTCCAGATCCACCCTTTTTGGGAATTCTACAAATTCATTCTTACTTATGTATTTTCCAGTCATCACTACGACACTGTCCTGCGAGCATCTATTATTCAACCGAGTTCTTTCCTCTTCTCTCTTTCACATTAGGGTTAACATTTCCTTTTGTATAGTTGTTTATATTACTTGCATACTTGTTTAGTACAAATATAAATACAAATTTATGAAATTAGATCAAGAGAAACCTATAAATATAAATTTATGATACCATAATGAGGGACCTATCATCACTTACTACTATCTGCCATCTAGAGTTGCATCCATATATTACATTGGAGATCACTTGCATCCATATAAATCCATCATCAAGACACAAGGATAGGAAATCTGTATCACATTTCATAGGGGGAGGGATTTTATTCTATTCCATGCACACATTCTTTTAAATTTTCTACACATAGTTATTTCTCACTACTTCACAAAGTGTGACTGACACAAGAGTGACCCAGGGTATGTTCACACACACTTGCACATAGAACTACATCGGGTCTAAGATGTACTACAACAATTAGTTAATAAGTCCACTATTGTGGAATATGAGGTCAAGCCGACCCCTTCATATGCATTAATATTTTTTAGGGTTTGATGCTTGTTTTGGGGACTTGCAGGTATTTCTTTCTTCTTGGATTATTGGTGACATCTGGCATGGGACAATGAAGCTGATGTAACAAACAATAAGGGTTTTAGACCATCTTCTGAACTAGTGAAGATCAGTTTCAGAGATTTTACATAGACCAGGGAACCCTGATTACAGACCAGAGTGCCCGTAGGTGACCAAGTCCCTCTCTAGGCACTACAGTCCTATTAGATCCTATAGATCCACCCTTTTTAGGAATTCTACACATTCGTTCTTGCTTTTGTATTTTCCAGTCATCAGTGTGACATTGTCCTACGAGCATCTATTATTCAACTGAGTTCTTTCCTCTTCTCTCTTTCACATTAGGGTTAGCATTTCCTTTTGTATAGTTATTTATCTTACTTGCATACTTACTACATTTATTTACTTTATTACAATTGTTCATAGCTTACATTAACTATCCCCTTATTACATAGTTAGTCCATTTTTAGTTAATTAGGAGTCACACATATAAATGAATTATTTAGAGGCTAGATGTACATGGTAAGTGCGTGATTTAGTGACTACATTTTCCCCCACTTTATGTTGGTGAATAAGGATTTGGTAGCAAATATTAAAACATAAAATCATACCTTAGAGAGTTAAATAAAGATTATACCCAATAACGTGTCGAGTGAGTGTTGCAACATGTCAAATGGAATAGTGTAAAATGTGTACCATGAAATTATAAGGAGAGGGAAGGATAAGGATTCTAGAGGTGACCTTTGTGTGCATGGGTGATAATGGCATGTGTGTGTAGTTCCTTAGAATGTCACCTTTTCTAGAGCATGTTTGAGATTTGCTTCATGGTTGCTTGTGTGTTTTCTTTTCATTGGGATATATAGGACCTGTAAAAGAAAACAAGTGTAGCCAATGCTCTAGGTAAATTCAATTGAACTTTAATTTAGAAAATGTGAATTGGAAAAGATAAACCAAAGGGTTATAGTACACCTGGAGCATTGAAAGAGAAATGGGTATAAATTTTTTCCTTCTTGTAAACCCAATGCTTAGGAGTTGGTTGGAATATCACAAAGGATTTGGGAATCCTGTCGCTAAACTAGGGATTTGAGCATCCCAATGCTAAACTTCATATTTAGGTTTCCTGTCACCGCTAAGGGAAAGTGTATTGGGAAAGCGTTATGTTTCTCCCTCCAATTGTTAATGCTTCCCTATGGATAAGTGTCACTGTAGATGATCACAAACCTGATTTTTAACTTTCCCTTGGGTGACACAAAGGATCTAGGCATATTATTGTCTTGCATATGCCCTAGGTGTCATTCCCTTATTTAGCTCATGTTATGGTTCTTGAATTAGTAGTTAGTTCCTGTTAGTGACTGAATGCAATTTAAAACTAGTTTTGTAACCACTGAAATAAGATAAAATTATGATTGTGCAACTATTAAAACTGCTATGTAAATATTTTTTCCCCAGGACAGGAGCGCCCATGTGGGACACTAGCACTCAGGTGTTCCTGTCTATTCTAGGAACTTCTGTCCATGTTGAGCTTTGTGGCCAAGTGTGTTTTTGACCTTGTTCTATAATGGATTTGTGTTTTGTTCATGGTGTCTATGTTTCTTTAACTGTGTTATGTGATTGTTGGGAGGGTGAAAAGGTTCACCCAATGTTTACCCCCACTCGTTTGGGGTGCGTGAGATGAACAAATGTGAATGGAGCCCAAACGAGGAAGGTCAAAATTGTTGTGCACATATGATATAAGAATTTTGTAGGGAATAGGGATTACACATGGTAGGTAACATGACATAAGAAAAATAAGGGAAAAATGATAGCATACAAGTGTTAGTGATAAACAAGAAATGCACACTGAAATAACAACTAATAAAGACATATAGGAAAATAATAAACAAAGACTCAGTGAGTAGTTGGTTGCATACACGGGACACTAATCAAGATTACACAAGACAATCAGAGCCATCAATGCTTGTACAAACAAGGCAATCAAGCAAACCTAGGGCATAACCCACAAAAATGACAAACAAGGTACAAAAAAATCAAATAACCATGTTTGGAAGCAATTCTGTAAGGAAAATGCTACACATGAAGCACCCGTTAACATGTTAGGAAAGATAAATTGTATGCGACAATGTAATATCTGAATACAGGAATGAAAATGTGAAATATTACAACAATAGAACTTGATAGGAAGAAGGAAAAGGTAGATGCCCCTAGGAGCCTTAATGGGACTAGTAATGGATGGGGCCAAGGATTGTACATCGTGTAACAATCTGTAAGTGACTTGCATTCACCTCAAGATACCATGTGAATGTGCATGTGTGTATGAACAATGATAAAGCATACAATGAATCATAGTAACATGAGAAGCAAAGGTGCAACATAAAGTAGTGTAACTAAGGAAAAATGCATCCAATCAAGATCTAAGATAATGTTTTTGTATTTTTGATTGCAAATATGTAAAAGAAAACAATCTAAAAGGGAGGAATAAAGATTCCCCCTGGTGTGTGTGTGTGTATAGAGTGAGGTCTGTGTGAATAAACCCTCAATAATCAAGTATGAACCAAGAACAAGAGTGCGTCATCAGGTGGTGTTGTGGAATCAAGATACCCCCCAAATGTGAATGCCAAAATGATCTTTGCAATAAGAGTATGAGGAAAGGGCCTATGAGTAACTGATGTAAAAAAACTATACATGTGAACATGATATAGGATTTTGTGGTCACGGGGAGAGTGCGTGAGGCCAATTATATGAAATAGTTCAAGATCGGGCATGTGGATAAATAGAGCGTGAAACATGTCTAGATGGAGTATGTGAAGCATGTGACCTTTGTGAAGAAGTGCACCTGTGAGGTGGGCTATGGGATCTATAGAATCAATAAGGCCGATGAGTAGTAGCCATATATGAAGTAGACTGAGATGGATGTGCAAAAGGTGTCACAAAAGGAACAAGGGCTCTACATACCATAAGAGGTTTCAAGGATAAGGAGCCATTGTGAATATGAGAAGATGCACTAGGAGTTGGAGCAAATTAACATGGGATGGTCGGAGGAGCCAAGGACAAAGGTGTTTGGTATCTATAAATGTAAAATGATGAACACTTGTGAACATGAGGCAATGACCTATCATCACATGAAAATGCATGTCATGCACGTGGAGAAACCAAAATAGGTGTAATATTGAAAAGAAGAGCTACCAGGGAATGATTACAACATAGTGAGAGGGAAAACCCTATAGAATCTAAGATCCCAATAACATGAGTAGGAAGTGTATAAGCAATACGAATATGTCACTTAGGAGAAAATAGAATAGATGTTACTTTGGGCTCATTGGAAATGGTGGAATGAGTAAGTGTAAACATAAGGATCTATTGTCAATGAAAATTAGACCGAAAACCAATCAACCCTTTTACCTAACACAAAAGGTCAAGACGAAATCATACCAATTTACTCATAGTTATACTCAAGAATTGGCTTAAGCATGGGTAGTTTAACATAGGCTAAATAATGATTCAACCTAAGATTTAAGAAGTTTCTATTTCTAGCAACAATGAGGATATACATACATAAATGAAAAGACCAAAAAAACATATAAAAAGATGCAACAAGACCACACAATGATTAATACGATCGATAATTGACTTTCCTTAAACTCAACGACCTTATATGAAAATAATCACTTGTGTATCAAAAACTAATTTTCTGTATCAAAATATGTCATCAACCTTTGTCTGACAGAGTGAAACCTATTGATTAGGTAACCTCTTGAAAAGGTAAAAACCTCTAGTGATATTTTATAATCTCTTCTTTGCAATTACTTTCCAATATTATTATTATCTTGAAAACAAAACAAACATCAAACCAAAGAGAAATAGAAAATAAAGTATCAACATATAAACATATTTACACAATTGATGAGATGAAAATTTGATATATACATGTTAAAGAGAACAAATTTTGCATTTAATGAAATTTAGTACAATGATTGCTAAAACAACGTCTTAACAAGGTCATGATTCAAAATCAAAGCCAACATGGCTACAAATTGCATTTATTTTGAGATTGGAATGAATATCTCATTAAGTCTTGCTCTGGAAATGACAAAAAATGTAATTATCTAGATAAAATGTAGAATAATCAAATCAAATAATTAGAGAAATAGTATTAAATCTGGCTATACCTGCTACATTCAAAATTCATACTCAAACCTCAAAATAATGTCATCATAACACCTGATTTCTCATCCTTTGTAATTGAATCCTCTAAGTCCTTTTTATAACATGCTCTCAAATAGAATTTGTTATAACCTATTGAACTATTTAAATGATTTGAAATAAAATATTTTATAACTTTATCATAGCTTTCACTTATGACTTAAGTGGAGATTTATAATAAAATATAATCAAACTAAGGACTCGGGTCAATTTATAAACTTTCACTTAGGCATTCGAATGAGGTATAAGTCATCTAAATAGGTGCCCGCTAAGTATTACACACATTATATAAATGCAAACACAACCATTTAAAACATTCATACTTTCCAAGGCTAACATATCATCATCATAAAACAACACATCAAATATCAACAACCCTCCATTTATATACATAAATATATCATACTATCACCATTAGTATATCGAAATATGTCTCAAAATATCAAAGTATAATATCCAAAGTATGAAGTATATGCAAAGTATAAAATATGTCCAACAAGTTTATCAAATCCAAACAACATATTCAATCATCTCCTTTCAAATTCGGTAATGGTGTACCCACCTCAATGACCACCTTGACATACTCATATGGTTCCACATGAATTATAGTGCAAGTAATGGTACTAGATTATTCCTCCACTTCTAATTTAACTCTTTTAACTGCACTGGTCACCTTAGGCACTGTGGAAGAGGACCTAACATGCTTAGAGGTCTACGGGAAGTCATGAGAAGGAAGATTTTGGTTCCTTTCAAGTAATAGTGGTGAAGCAGTAAAAATTAAAGTATGTTGCAAAGGTACATGATATGGATTGGATTAAATAGACCTATTAGAGGAGGTTGGCTTATTTTCAGCGCGTGCATGTTCAATATTTTGCAAAGGAGGATTATTAATGTCGCGGGAAGGCTGATTACGTGGATAAGATTCAATTACTTGAAGTACTTCATGAAGGCAACAAAGTTCATTGGCATAAAAATGGACAAACACATGTGTGGGTCCATGTATAATAAAAGGTCTACGTCCTTGAAGCATACTAGTTCCCCTTTGGCCACCCCTACGTGAACCCCTAGATGTCATTGTGATTGTCCTCAAAAAATTTTATACCCCTAAGAGTGATGTGACCTGGACATTCTAGAATCTGACCATCCCATCCAGACATTATGAAGTGCTAAAAAGGAAAGGTAATCGCCAAGTTTTAGCACAAGTCCCACTTAACCTCCCAGAACAAAGTTATTAGTCAAAATCACAAATGACAGTCAATGAAAAAAGGATAATATATAATTTTTGGAAAGAAAAGCAGGCTTCTATATTTTCTGCAGAACCATATTATTCTAGTTTATTGATGTCATTTTCAACAAATTTATCAAATAGTCCAATGACAAATCAGAATACCATCACTTTATGAAACTAAACAAGTGTCTACCCCAATTTGAGTTTTCACAATATGAATCCTTGAAACAAGTAAAACCTCAAAATACATATGCATGGGTGAGAAATCAATTGATTAAAAATTCTCCACCGTTTCCATTTCATAACTATCATCGAAGCGTCAAATACAAATATGGCCAACAAACTTATATCACCAAAAACTTTATCACCATTTTGATCAAAATAAATACATGGATCAAGAGTCTTTGTTATAGACTACAAGGATTTAAAAAAACCTATCAAATCACCTAAAAATGAAACTACTGAACTTTAGAATCCTCTTTTCTATCAATATTTCCTCATAAATCAATCACCGAGTACTAACATTAACAAATATGACTGAAAAATTGCTCCTTATAATCAAACAAAGAAATCCATTTTCACCCACGACTGAAAACATTGATATTCATTTCATATCGAATAATCTTATGATAAAATCAATTCCCAAGTCGAATGCCATAATATGAACCATTGTAACTCAAAAGAACCATTTTCATCATTTTATACAGCAAAGGTTCAAAGATTGTTATTCAAGTTTTGAAAATGCAAATGAAACTGTAAGTAAATGATCATTATTTTTAACAAAACAATGATACCCATCTTTCCATGCATGCCTTATCTAAAAAAAACGAATGAATACACAAATTTCAACTCTGGTAAGCTCAAGTTTTCACAGGCTTAAACACATAATCACTTGTACTATGGAAACCCAAAAATATTCACACTTGTTTCTCAAAATACCAACAAAACTTGAATCGAACATTATTTTCAATATGCAGAGGGTATCCATTCTATTGCATGGATATTTCGAAAAGATAAACTGGTTATGTGAAGCATTCACTTGGGTAAGCTCAAACATTAAAGGCAAAATACCCAATAAGTTTATTTCAATACTGCTTCAAATTTTTTTATGCACATACTAACTCAACTAACAAAACAATTGTTGAAGTAAAATAGCTCATACATGTTATTAGTTGACATGTATGAAAGCTCAAAGTCGAGACCACTTTTCATAGAACCTGAAACTCTAAGCTTGAAAATTTTACAATGTAAAATCAAAATGACCCCAAAAACCAACACCATCACCTTGTTTGATGTCCATATGAACGCATTGAATGCTATTAACTCGCCACCATTACTCTTCCCACTATTTTCTTGCCAACTCATACCTTAAAACTTGGTATTTGCATATGGAGGCTTGACTAAGGTTTGGATAAAAAAACAAAGACCATTTGATTTATTTAATTTCCAAGATTTAATACCATCTCTTATATGTAATTGCCCACATAGATCTCATATGGTCTAACATATATATAAAGGCAATAAACTCAATCAAAACTACCAAACATAACATTATAAATAATGAAACCCATTTACCATTCTTGAAATGTTCATCATGTATAGACAAGATATATGAGTGGAAACATGCAACAAAATGATATACCAGTGAATCTCAAAATGCCAATTTCAATCATCACTCATTCATTGATCATTTCCAGAACAGAAAGACTAAAAATATCAAAATGCGAGCTTGAAACCCAAATTATGCTATTACAAAATGAAATTTAATCTCCATGCTAATCATTCAACATCAATATGACAAACAAGGTGACATATATATGTATAGATATGTACACACACACACACACACACACACACACACACACACACACACACACACACACACACATCAAATTTTATGATGATAGCCGACAATTTTAAAGAATTGCACAAAATCATTTAATGTTAAACAATCAAAATAATGTATTAAATACTTAGTGGCCTCCGCCAGACTCTATATGAATGCAATGACAAACAAGTAATGATATGAATAGCTATGATTATTTTGAAAAAAGGGGGTGTTAAAATTTTAGTAATAACACTAGCGACTATGCTGGCTAGATTCTTGAAACAAAATGCTAGGTTGCATCAAATGATTATATTTTAACATGCTTAAGAGTACAATGCAGGTTCATTGTTTCTTGAGTTGATCTACGTGGACCCTGTAATTATTTTAGATCAAAGGGATGAAACTTCGATGGATTGTGAGTAAAGAAGGGAATACAAGAGATTGGGAAGTGAGGGCTGGACAACTCAAAATATGGAGTCAACCTTCATTATTTTGAAAATTAAGTATGCCTTCTTCTATAACAAATATATCAGAAAATATTTTTTACTAAAAATCTGATAAATATATTCTATAACTTATCCAACTGAAAGTTTCAAGTAAACTCACCATCCAATAAGTCTTATAAATACCTTCACCTCAATCCAAAATCCTTACAATACGGCATGTTAGAGTTTCAAATGATCATGACAACTCATTAAGACCAGAAAAAACAAGCAAACACCAAAGAAAAGAAAAGAAATCAAACCAAAACAAACCAAGAGAAAAACAAAACAACAACCAAAATATATACATAAAATATAGTCAAGGGAATTAATTATAAAAGTATTTCAAATGATGTCCATTTACCGTAAATCTCAGCCAATCACCATTGATTTCTCTCAAATGAAACACATTATTTCTTAAGACTGAGGTAATTTGGTAAGTACCCAACCATAATGAATCAAACTTATGATGTTTCCCAGGGTTCTCTCTTGATTTATCCCAACATAAGACTAAATCTCCGACCTTAAAACTTTTCGAAGTTACATTTTTTTCAAACAACCTTTTTAACTTTTCTTTACCCTTTTAAAGCTTTTGCAAAGCGATGATATTCATTTTATCTAAAGCCAACAATTTGTCTAAATGTAGTTGCAGGTCATTTAAGTCATCTATGCCAAAATTTAAAGCAGTATGTGCTGACGATCTTTGCAGTTCAATGGACATAGTGGCTTCAAACCATAAACAAGCATAAACAGTAAGAATATCACACCTAACTTAACAGTGTGTTAGGATTAGCACATAGGTTGTATAGATAATATATCAGATCTAAGCATACATGCAATAAAAGTGGATATTCTACCAGAAGAAATATACAAAACAAGATATATAAATCAACACCAGATTTAACGTGGTTCACCCAGTGTGAGCTACATCCACCAAGAAACAAGCCAATCTATTATCCAAAGCTTTCAGAAGATATATAATGAAGATTTACAATCTTCCACACCTCTCATAATGTCCAATACTTTCTCTCTCTCAAGCTTCTCCTTCTTCTCCAAGAATTCTCTCTCATAATTATTTTCACAATAATCATTAACTCTCTCTTCTAACCTTAACTTTCTATCTTATACAAACTTAGGGCACTTAGCCATGCAATTACAATCAATAAATCTACTTTAATACTAAAATTAGATCTAATTTTCGTGAGTTAAATAAAACAATCATGCACAGATAACCGATGTCAGTTATCCCTAACTGATGACGGTTCCTACTTCTTTGACTGATGTCAGTCATAGGTGACCAATTTCGGTCCCTTCATAATCGAAGTCGGTTACTGTGTTTTCCAGCAAGTTGATATAACATGCTAAACTGAAGTAATTGAGCTCCACATCTCAACAATCTCCCACTTGGAGATAAATTATGACACTATACCTATACAATGTCATCCTTGAATCCTTTCCTTTGATTTGTTTCTTCCTCTTCAAGTCTCAAATTTGAAGACCAATAGAAGTGGAGTGTAGCTCCAACTTCTCTTTTGCTAATGGCTTTGCTAGCATATCTGCAGGGTTTTTACTCATATGAATCTTCTCCAGTTTTAGCCGCCCATCCTCCAATACTTGTCATATGATGTGATATCGCAAATGAATGTGTTTCATTCTAGAATGAAATGTTGAGTTCTTTTCCAAATGAATTGCACTCTGACTGTCACTGAACAATTTGCAATCATTTTGATCCTTTCTCAACTCTTCCATGAACTTTCTCATCCATATCATCTCTTTGCTAGCCTCTGTAGTTGCAACATACTCTACCTCTTTAATAGACAAAGCCACAACCTTCTGCAATCTCGATATCTAGATAACTGCCATCCCACCTACTATGAAAATATATCCAGTAGTGCCCCTTCTACCATCTAGATCTCCAGCCATATCCAATCAACATTGCCACATAAAGAAATATCCAAACCTCCATAACATAACTGCATGCTATATGTCCCTCTTAAATACCCAAGTATCCATTAGACTACTTTCCAATTCTCTTTACCTGGATTGGCCATAAATCTACTCACAACTCCTACTGCCTATGCAATTTGTGATCTGGTACAAACCATAACATACATGATAATCCCAACTGCTGAAGCATATAGTACTCGTGACATGTATTTGACCTCCTCATGTGATAAATGACACTGATCTTTTCTCAATTTGAAGTGTCCAGCCATAGGTTTACTTACAAATTATGAATTCTGCATTTTAAACCTTTCTAACACCTTGTAGATATAATCCTCTTGAGAAAAATATAATTTCTCGTTTTTCCTGTCTCCGTGTATTTGTATGCCAAGGATTTTTTTTGCAGCTCCCAAATCCTTCATAGCAAATGTGTGAGCTAGCTTTCCCTTAAACTCACCAATGTCCTACATACTAGATCTTGCAATAAGCATATCATCCACATACAATAACAAAATAATATATCTCCCATTTTCAAGCTTCTTGAAATAAACACAATGGTCAAATTCACATCTCAAGTAACCATGCTCATGCATGAAACTATCAAACCTCATGTACCATTGCCTTGGAGATTTCTTGAGTCCATATAGGCTCTTTTTCAACTTGCACACTAATTTCTCCTTACCCTTGACTTCATACCCAAGCGGTTGCTGCATATAAATCTCTTCATCTAAATCACCATGAAGGAAAGTCATATTCACATCTAGTTGCTCTAAATGCAAATCATCTACTGCAACTAAACTCAATACAGTAAGTATGGAAGTCATTTTAACAACAAGAGAAAATATTTCACCAAAGTCAATGCCTACTTTCTATGTAAATCCTTTTACTACAAGCCTTACCTTGTACCTTTTCTGTCCACCCTCTTCTTCCTTGATCGTATAAACCCACTTGTTTTATAATGTCCTCTTACTTGTTGGAAACTTAACCAAATCCCAAGTCTGGTTTTTTTTCCAAGGAGTCCATCTCCTCATCCATGCCATGCTCTCACTGAACATGGGTCTCATCTTGCATTGCTTCTTCCAAAATATTTTGGTTCACCATTATCAGTCAATAATAAATAAGATAGAGAGGGAATAAATATTTCTGGAGGTTTACTTACCCTTTGTGACCTTCTCACACGAGTTTGGGGTACCAGAGGCTCATTCTGGACCTCCTGGAAATTTGTTTCCAATTTTGACAGTGATCGATGCCGGTTTGGCTAACCGATGCCGGTTTGGATCTTCTATAACCAATACCAATTTAGTTGACTGATGTCGGTAAGGGGTCAACTGACACCAGCTAGTGTGTAACCATGTAGGTATGAGTTTTAAATTTGAGAGTTCAATTTCATTCATAAACTTCTCAACTGGTTCGTTCTTGTGTACAAAAATTTGATCCCTATACAGTCTTTTTTCATTCTATTCAATGTCTTAACTCTTAATAATCTTAGAATTATCTAAATTCCAAAAATAGAATCTGAAATCACTAGATCCATAACCAATGAAAGTGCATCTCTTGGATTTTTCATCCAACTTTTTTCTATTTTCCTTATCAATATCCAAAAAAACTTATGAACCAAAAACTTTAAGAAAATAAAGATCTACCTATTTTCCGGTCCAAGCTTCCTCTGATATTCCTCCATCTAGTGAGCTTGAAGGCCCATGGTTAATCAAATAAACTACTGTATCAACTACTTCTGCCCAAAACTGGAAGGGATATCCAACATGTATCCTCATACTTCTAGCACATTCCATGATTGTCTTGTTCATTCTTTCTACAACGCCATTCTCTTATGGTGTTCTTGGAACCGTCCTTTCTCTACGTATTCCATTCATTGAACAATAATCATTGAAAGCCTTGCTACAATATTCACCACCATTTTCAGATCTAAGACACTTTAACTTTGAATTTGATTCATTCTCAATAAAGGTTGTCCATCTTTTAAAAGTCTCAAAAACATCAGATTTATGTTTAATACAATAAATCCATACCTTTCTTGGAGCATCATCAATGAAAGTAACATACTACTGGGATCCTCCATGAGAAGCTACCTAGGATGGTCCCCACACATCTGAGTGTACAAGATCCAATTTCTGCTCCTTCTTAGTTGCCACAACTTTGAGAAATATCACTCTCTTTTGCTTTCTAAAGACATAATGCTCACATAAATCAAGATCTAAATCTTTTACATTTGATAACTTACCCTTAGCCTTTAAGATCTACATTCCTTTTTGACTCATATGTCCTAACCGATTATGCCACATGCATGCATCTGAATCTAAAGTAGATAATCAAGAAAATGAATTAGTAACATAGGTAGATAAATATAACGTTCCTACCTTCTTTCCTCTTGCCACAATAAAGGCACCCTTGGTGACTTTCCAAGAGTTTGTTGTGAATGTAACCATGCAACCAACTTCACCTAGTTGCCCTGTAGAAATAAGATTCATCCTGAGGCTTGGCACATGCCTCACATATTTCAATACCCATGTATTTCCATTCTACAATTTTAGATGAACTTCTCCTTTACCAATAATACTACAAGGTTCATCATCACCCAAATAAACATTCCCAAAATTTTCTTGGACATAATTTCTGAAATAACCCTTATTAGTGGTTGCATGGAAAGAAGCTCCTGAATCTAAAACCCAAGATTCTATTCTATTATCCAAAAATAATAATAATAACATCTTGCATTACCTCTGTTGCAATATTTTCCTCTTTACCTTTGTCTAGGTTTTGGTTCTCTTTATCCTTTAAAAAAAATAATTTCTTTTCATGTCCTTTCTTTCCACAATTCCAACAGGTAATTCCCTTACCTCTAGATTTAGACCTGTCATTCCTTGACTTTGATTTCCCATTATTCTTACTCTCGGATCTCTCCTTCTGTCTGCCTCTAATTTCTACATTCAAAACATTCCCAAATGACGATTCCTCTATACTATTCTTGTGAATTTATTCATTCAAGATTATACTAACCACATCATCAAACTTCAAAATATTATTAGCAGATGTTATATTACTAACAACCATTACCAAGTTATCTAAAATATCATAAAAATAACATAAGAATAAGAGTGCTTTCACTTCATCATCAAATGGAATATTAATTGATTTTAACTGATTTACAATAGATCGGAAACAATTCAAATGACTAGATGCCAATTTATTTTATTGTTATTAACAAATTTTTTCATAATGTTGATCAAATTTTTATTCGTAGATTTAGCTTGACCATTATCCTGTGGGTAATATTTTGATGCATGACTTGAACTAATGAAGTATTTACTAAGAAAATTTAAGTATTCCTCAGAAATGAATTGTGGACCATTATCAAATATAATTTCCCGAGGTACTCTAAAACGTGAAAAATTTGATTTTTTTAAAAATTGACAACTTCACTAGCCACATAACTTTTAAAAGCAACTGCTTCAACCCATTTTGTAAAGTAATCAATGGCTGTTATGATGCGTCTATGACCAACAAAAGGAGGGTGAATATTTGAGATGAAATCAATTTCCCACTTAGAAAAAGGTCTTTCCGGAATGTCTGAATTCAAGGGCATGGCTGGTAAATGTTCACGACCTGTGAACATTTGACAAGGAACACACGACCATACCCATTTATATGCATCTTTGAATAAAGTAGGCCAGTAGTAACCAACACGTAATATTTTATGAGTAGTTGTTTTGGCAGCAAAATTTCCACCACAAACACCTTCATGACAACTCCTAAGCACACATTCATTTTGGTCATGTGTTAAACATCTCAAAAGGATACCATCACGATTTTTGAAAAACAACTGTTAGGAAATTAATATTTACATGGTTAATAGTTGTTTGGGTGGTTAGTCGAAATAACAATATATCATGAATAATTTTTAGGTTTGGTTGGTTTGTTATATGGGTTATATTATTATCATATATTGTTGGAACAACAATATATTAGTATAGGTGTGTTGTACCCATAATGTTATTAACGAGATATTTGGTTGTATGATTTCCTATTTTGTAGGAGGGTACTTTTATATCTCTATGGCTATATAATAGCGATTGTATTTGGTCTAAATATAATAGTAGCAGAATAATATGAAGACTTTGTTTTTGTTGTGCTAATTCAACTCTCGTGTTATATAGACTTTGACCAAATTCAAGATTTGGTATCATAGTGACCAAATTAAAATGAGAGTCTATTGATAATTATATTGGCAGTGAAGCTTCCATTATATGTTGGTCTCCAGTATTTTTATTTAAAGACGTTAGTAATTAGAATTGAGATCTACCAGAAAATACATCTTTTTGATTTCGTGTGGATTGAGGCACAATTCTGTGTCTTCACTGTTGTGTGGTGACTGAATTATTTTTGTGTGCTAAAGAGAAAACATTGTGTCTCTGCAAGGAGGAAGGATTTCATCAAAATTAATCATGTGTTGATTAATATCTACTTACACAACCTTAAATTTAACTAAGGATTCATTTAGTTTGTATGTGTTGCACTCAAACAATCTGTTAATGTATTTCATTAATTCATTCTATTTGTCCTGCATTAAGAAACATATCAGTTTTGCATCTAATATCCTAGCGTGGTGTTGAGAAGGAAATTAGCATGAAGTTTGACCATGCGTGTGAACCTGATCTAGATCTCTATGGATCCATGAACCTTACAACTTGGTGAAATATTTCTTAGGTGCATTAGATCTCACTACCGACTCATGAGATGTTTTGGCAATTCGGTATTGTTTCCGACTCTCCTGTAGCGATAGACTTTGTAAATTTTGCATCACTCCAAATTTTTCTGCGTATAAACCGAACACATCTTTCATCAATATAAGTATATGCACTGGTTTGAGTCAAAGGTTATCTTGAATCCTTCTGTATCAAGAACGACTCCTCTAAGGTGAAGAACAATGTTATTGGACCTAAAATTCCTCCTTTCAATATTGAGATCGATTTTATATCATGGCATTTTGATTCAATTTTGGTATTTTACTCCAGCAACCGACAATTTCCATCTTCTCAAATTTGGCCAGAGTTTATGCAGTAGGAGTATCCAATCAACACGGAGAAAGCAGAATATAATAATATATTCATGACATAATAAAATTCATGGAAGGATAATTTATCATTCAATTCATTTCGAATGTTTATACAGCATATGCCACACATATAAATAAGTATTTACATCCCTATTTTATAGGAAACTACTTTCCCAAAATATCTCCATAATGCTATTTAATTGTGATTGTTACTCACGTAACAATACACAACTCAAATCATATGAGTTGTTAAAACAACTCCAACCAATATATTATTGTTTATATAACAATAATATAACTAACTAATTATTATTTACCTTTCGATAAATATCCCACTATAATGTAAACATTAGATTTCCTAACATTCCCCCCTTAATGTTTGCATGGTAGCAAACAACTTTCACACTTCCTCTGCATCTTTCCACCCGTGTTTTCTCATGATCTTGGTACACACTTTAACTGAAGGTAGAAGAAGGAACACATTAACTTCTTATCGACCATGCACTGTCAGGAACACATCTGACCAATGAGGATGAGAACACACTCAGGAATCATCTGCTTATCAACCAGTCTCTCTAGGGAACACATATGACATGGCAGTGTGGGAACTCAAGCAGGAACCCATTTGAGCAACCTTCAATGGTTTTTAGGAGGCTAACCACAAACCTAGGTATGAATAGGAACACATCTGACTGTTCTATGTCATCAAGAATCGTGATGCTGCATTTCACTATGCTATCTGTTCTTCACTATGTTTTTGCATTGGGGAATTTATGTAGGAATAATCACATACATAAATGAGAATACTATATATATGCCACCATAACTCTGTGCGGCCCTGTCGTTGGTGACTGACAAGAGGTCGTTGTCTGACCTCGAGCCTTTGATGCCTCCATCCTCCAGTTAACATGCTCTAACTCAGCTTGATTTGGATATGAAGCTCAACTGTTTATAAATTTTTTATTATATCTTCCCTCCCGCAATGTGAAACAATTTATTTCTCCGGATGTCGGGTAACACCGAAAATGTGTCTGCAAGGAATTTTTTTACAATTTTTGACATTGACATGATGAGGCTAAAAAAAAAGGTATTTTGCAAACATCATATTTTTCAACAAAATTTGAATCAATGCAACGAGGATAGAAAAAAAAAACCTTTTCAAGGAACGAAACTCAATTTTGAGGTACATAGTAAAAGTTATTAAGGTTTTAATTTCCCATAAAAAATGCCCAATTTGAATAAAAATTGGATCAAAGATTAAAAAATTACTCCAGATGGAGAGAAAATTTATTGTGTGACCAGTCGTTGAAACTAGGAGGAAATGAGGATTCCAAAAAAGTCAAAGGCCCAAAAAAATGGTGTTGGAAAATATTAATTTGGCTAAAAAACATAATAATTGCCCTTAAAATGCAATTATTAAACAAAAACTATAGTAAAATTAAAATTTTCAAACTATACTCTTTACTAAAAATTAAAAAAATAGCTAATCAAAAATGGCTGCAAAAACTAACGGCGTCATTGAAGTGACAGAATGATTTGCTGATAATTCGACAACCAGAGCTCCATTTTATAAACCAAAAAATGTGTTGGAAAGGTGCTTTCAATATCTCTGCAATTGTACCAACAAAATTTGATTGCATCACCTGACCTAAAAGCTCTTCATGACTGCATTTTAATTGAATTTGGAGTTTTTCTTCATGCCTGAACTGTAAACACAACCCTCCTTTACCAAATACATCCAATCGTTGAATTTTAGTATGGGAATCAAATGCTCTTGATGTGGAACAAATATCAAGCACTCAGAAGTACACTCTTTTACACCTTGAATTGTAATAGATGTCAAACTGATACCATGGAAAAGTCTGCAATAAAAATTAGATCCCAAGCCAAATGCAAAATCACTTTTTCAATGCAAATTACAAATGACACATATATCTTTGACACACACACTGATTGATTGGTCGTGGTTTTTAAATCCCAACATATTGGGCTTGAAACAATGGCTTTATCAAAAATAGATGTTAACCAAAACGTGAGTAGTAAAGAGGTAAACTAGATGTGGATTGGATCAAATTCTGTCAATCAGAGGCGCTAAGAAGAAGTAACATGGATTTTTGAAGATTGAATACGGATGAGAGTAGATCTAAACTGGTGTCTACACATCTAACACAAATAATTTATTCTACAAACCAATTCCATAAGTATCCTTTATCATCAGCTGGGGAAGACAAGAAGTGGAATGGATTTTCTCCTGTACAATCTCTCATGTCTCCATTCTCACTCTGATACCAAATCTCAAATTTGGTTAGAGTTATGTAGCAGGAGAATCTAATCAACACGAAGAAAGCAAAATATAATAATATATTCAGGACACAATAAAATTCACGGAAGAATAATTTATCATTAAATTCATTCTAGATGTTTATACAACATATGCCACACATATAAATAGGTATTTACATCCCTATTTTCTAGGAAACCACTTTCCCAACAATATCTCCATAATGCTATTTCATTGTGATTGTTACTCACGTAACAATACACAACTCAAATCATACGAGTTGCTAAAACAACTCCAACCAATATATTATTGTTTATATAACAATAATATAACTAACTAATTATTATTTACCTTTCGGTAAATATCCCACATCCCACTATAATGTAAACATTATATTTCCTAACACATCTGTTCCTGTCACTTGGATCGATTCCTATCAATAATAGGACGTATTTGATCTTCATGTCATTGTAGGAGGTTTGTGTTTATTACGTATATGTTTTGCTTAGTTTGTTAACAAAATCATTGTGTGATCTAGTTTTTTGGAAACATTTATCATATAGTCATTTGTTTCAAAAAGTCAATTTAATGTGATGTCTTAGTCATGGTCAAAATAAGTCCTCTTGTTGATAGAGTCATGATAGTCATTATATCTAATTTGTCTATATTTCCTAGTCCACGTGTCTTTCCATCATTTGTTTATGGGTCAAGTTGTTTTTGGTCTCTGCTATAAAGTGTATTTGTTATCCACTTGTGTTGTGTCCACTTACTTTTTTTGTCAATTAGTGTTTATAGTCATTATCTAAAGTCATTAAAAGACGTGTCATTGTAAAAAAAAACCCTAAAAAAAATTGCCTCACTGACACATTTTCGGTGTTACCCGATTTCTAAAAATAACATGTTTCACATTAGGGGGGAGACAAAATAAACCCAATGTGAAAACTATTGAATGTCTAAGTCAAATCCTGCTGAGTTAGTAGCACACATATTAGAGAATGGAGGCATCGGAGGCTGGAGGTCAATCAATGACCTCTCGTTAGTCACCAATGAAGGGGCCACATAAAATGATTTGGTGGCACGTGTGTGTAGTTTGTTTGATTTCATCATTTCATTTTGGTGTGGATTTCAGCGTGGTGTGAAAAACAATAATAGATGTGGTATGTTCCTATTCACTTGTGTATGTGATTATTCCTACATAATTCCCCAATGTAATAACATAGTGAAGAACATATAACATAGAGAAACACAACATCATGAGTCTTGAAGAGGTTGAACAGTCAGATGTGTTCCTGTTCATACCTAGGTTTTTGGTTAGCCTCTGGAAAACCATTGAAGGCTGTTTAGATGTGTTCCTCCTTGAGTTCCCACATTACTAGGTCAGATGTGTTCCCTAGATTCTGTTTAATAAGCAGATGATTGCTGAGTGTGTTCCCATCCTCATCGGTTAGATGTTTTCCCGACAGTGCATAATTGATAAGAAGTTGATGTGTTCCTTCTTCTACCTTCATTTTGAGTGTTTTACCAAGATTGTGAGCAAGCATGAGCAACATGCTGTAGAGGAAGTGTGAAAGTTCTATTGCTACCATGCAAAATTTAAGGGGGGGAATGTTAGGAAATTAATATTTACATGGTTAATAGTTGTTTGGGTGGTTAGTCGAAACAACAATATATCACAAATAATTTGTAGGTTTGGTTAGTTTATTATATGGGTTATATTGTTATCATATATTGTTAAAACAACAATTAGTATAGGTGTGTTGTACCCGTAATGTTATTAATGAGATATTTTCTTGTATGATTTCCTAATTTGTAGGAGGGTGGTTTTATATCTCTATGGCTATATAATAACCATTGTATTTGGTCTAAATATAACAACAAACTAATATGAAGACTATGTTTTTGCTATGCTAATTTGACTCTCGTGCTATATAGACTTTGACCAAATTCAAGAACAACAAATTTTCTAAAAGCAAAAATTTAAGAGCTTGAAAACAAAGTGCTCTACGTGATTTTTTATCTAATTTTTCAGGGCATGATTGATTTTTAAAGTAATAAATGAGGTCATGATACCAATCATCTTGAGATAACAGATAATCCCATTCATGCATGTTGAAACCTATATTAAATTTGGATGACTCATTACCTGTCATGGTTTGAAAATGAGGTACAACATGCAAAACATCATCGATTACTAGGATGACCACATTAATGTTCGAATCAACATTCTGAGTGATGTGTTTAACAAGATCATTACCTTTGATAGTTTTGCATGTTTCCAGATCTAAATCAAACTGTTGGATTTTGAAAATCCACTTGGCCAACCTCCCGTAAATCACTAACTGTTTAAGAAAATATGATTAAACAGGAACATTAGAGCGAATAATGAATTTATTTCCCATCAAAAAATACTTGTAATTTCCTAATAATAAAACTAGTGTAAAAACAAAATTTTCAATCAAAGGATACCTGACTTCAATGTCTTTTAAAGTTTGACTGAAATAAGCAATGGGTTTTTCATTATTTGACTCAAAATATTGAGTTGTGACAACACCCATAGCTTTATCATTAGTATTTAAATATAAGACAAATGGTTTTGATAGGCTAGGTTTAGCCAAGATAGGTGTGGAAGCAATAATGTTTTTAACATTAGCAAATGCAGAATCAACATGTGAATCCCATGAAAAACCGTGATTCTTTTTTCAACAAAATCTGTAATAGGGTAGATTTATCAGAAAAATCAGATATGAATTTTTGTACAAAATTGGATTTTCCAAAAAAGAACGTAAACCAGATTCATTTTTAAGAGGCTGCAATTATTGAATAACTTTAACTCATTCTAGATCAATATAATTACAATTTTGTGTGATGATATGACCCAATAATTTATCTTCAATCCCGTAAAAAATATATATTTTTGGATTTAGGGATATACCATATTTGTGGTAGCGAATGAAGATTTCTCGCAAGTGATCGAAATGCTTTTTCCCTTTTCTAGAATACATATTTAAATCATCTAAGTAGACCTGCATTATGACTCTAATCAAATCATCAAAAGCCACATGCATTTCTCTTTGAAATGTGATACATGTATTTATTAATCCAAAAGGCATATGATTAAATTCAAAGGTACCTTTCAGTGTAGTAAAGGTAGCCTTATGTCTATCTTCCGGATTTACAAACATTTGATTATAACCTGAAAATCCATCTAAGAGACACATTATTTCCAACCCGACGACCTGCTATAAGATTTGATCAATATTTGGCAAAGGGAAGTTATCCTTAGTGCTTGCACAATTCAAATCTCTAAATTCAACACATAGATGAATGTATCCATTTTTCTTTCATATTGACGCTAAGTTAGAAACCCATTCAAAATATCTTGTAGGGTAAATGACACCAACATCTAACATTTTCTTGAGCTCCTTATTGATGGTATCTTCCAATAAGGGGATCACTATTTTAGGATTTTGACTAACATGTTTGATTCCAAGTTTAATAGGTATATCATGTTTAATGATCTTAATATCATAACCTTTCAAATCCTTATATGACCAAGCTAAAACGTCAATGAAATCTTTAAAAAATTTAATGAAGGGCTCTTTTTATTTAAGAGTCAAGCAAGCACCCAAATAGAAATATTTTGGTTCTTCCTCAGTACGTCGATTCACAACAATGATTTCACCTTTGATTACTCTAGAAGGTTTATCAGAAGAAAATACTTTGGGTTGATCATGAGGCGAGAACATGGATTTTAGACTTACCAAACCAACATGCAGTTTATTACTAAAGAGCTATAAATAATCACCACATAATCATCAGAATCAAAATAATTTCCTTTCAAAAATGTATCAATATGTTCATCACAGGAGAAAATAATCCAATTGGTCTCTAAATCAAGTACCATTGGTCTCTAAATGAAATATCCCCTTTCCGGATTTATTTTATATTCAAGATTTTCAACCAAATTTTTCACAAATAAAAATCTGATTTTATGACAGCAGTATATAGAAAAATATGACAACAAAGTACAGTTAAGGCAACAAGGTATAAAATCAGAAAATAACCAATATCTTCACTTTTATTGCAATTAAACTAACATGCAGCAACATGCAAGTAACATGCATCAGCATGTAATGACATGCATGTAACATGCATCAACATGCAATGACATGCATCAACATGTAATGACATGCATCAACATGCAATGACAAGAAGTTCCACTGATAAAATAAATGATCTCTCTTATTGAATATGGCTATCTTCTCTTTCTGGACTTGAAACTGGATCAACAAGCCTTTGAAACTCTAAATTTGACAACCTGATTTGAATAAACTCCACAGTAGCAAACTAGGGCTAGATCTCTCACCACCGAAGAGTACTTTACTAGCTAGGGATAGATATTTCACTATCGAAGCTAGGGTTCCTGCGGAATTTCACCTCCACAAGAAAGGAAAGCAAGCTGAAAGCTCCAACATAAGATGGCAAAATGAACCTCTCTATTTTTTCCTCCCTAAACACCACCTTTTATAACTTTTTCCATCATAAAAGTGGCCATAAAACCCTAATTCGACCCCCCCTTGGAGATATGTCATATTTTAATCGTCACTTAAAGTGACTTTATTTCTCCTAGGCCAATAAGTCCACTTAAGTGACCCCAATAAAGAATTAGAACATTACCCCACCTTTTTCACTTAAGTCATCATAAAGTACATGCATAATGCCAAAACATAACATATAAGTGAAATGTAGGTGAAAACCATACCCAACAACTCTCTATGCTGCTAGCCCCTTGGGTATATGACCAAGGCTAAGACGGAAACCAGTCGCTAGACCGTGGAGGTAGGAATTGGGACATTACAGTTTATTAGAGGAAAATACTTTGGGTTGATCATGAGGTGAGAACATGGATTTTAGACTTACCAAACCAACATGCAATTTATTACTAAAGAGCTATAAATAATCACCACAAATCAACACATAATCATCAGCATCAAAATAATTTCCTTTAAAAAATGTATCAATATATTCATCACAGGAGAAAATAATCCAATTGGTCTCTAAATCAAGTATCACAGGTCTATAAAATTCTTTAAAGATGTAGTCAATATGATCAGCAAAATTGGGTTAGAAGCAAAAACAACAAGTTTATCAGCCTTGAAATTAAATTCTTGAAAGATATGATTGATGTTAAAGGCCTTAAACTACTCAATTAAAGACCAAATCTTTTGAGTGTAATGGCGGAGACAAGTTTGATTGGTTTTGTAGATCTTATTAACTTATCCGATAACCAATTCCGAGTCTCCAAAAATAGCTAACTTTTAAATGTTAAGATTTAAGGCTTGTTGTAGGCCTAGACATAATGCTTCAAATTCAACTGCGTGATTTTTTGCTTTAAATGCCAATTGAAAAGAATTAATGAATTGTCATCATGTGGGTGATTTGATAACTACACCAACACCATTTCCAAATTGAGAACTATTTCCATCAAAGCACATTTTCCGAACATCATCAAAGGGTATTAATCTAGCATGTTGATAGTCTTCATCATCAAAAACATTGATGTCTAAAGAATTTAATCCATAAGTTCCCATACCAGTTTCTACAAAAGTAACACATGATTAAATTCCTTCAATTGGTGTACCTGACCATTCTTCTCTATGAATGAATGTTATGGAATTTCCAACTGTTTCCCAAGTAAGATCTTTCCCACCAAAATCCTTTGTGTCTTGAGACTAATATCTTCCAAGAAACATAGCATAATTAGTAGGTATGTCTAAGATATGCATATTTCCAAAAAATCTAACTCTTTCATCCCGAGCTATCTTGATGACTATGTCACTGAATTTACCACAACATTTAGTTTGACGAAAATCAAAACCAACTAGTTTTTTGTTATCATGTTCATATGGAACACCCAATTAATCAACAATAGACTTAGGCATAATGTTCTTTGATGCACCTGTATCTAATATGCAGTTATGAATGATTTTATTCTGAATTTTAGTTGTCACATAGAAAGGTGGAATGCAATCAGGTGCAAAATTGGACTAACTCATTACTTGATATTTGTCACTATCTATTTCACTTTCATATTCATCTTCTTGGACAACCACTAATGGTATAGGTTCATATCTATTTTTGTGAGTAGCTTCCAATTTTTCAAATTGACCAGGTAGTCTAAGGATCTCAAACATATTCAAATTGATCCTAGAGTTCTTCATATCAGCTATAATATCATATCCAGAAAGAAAAATAGAAGACTTTGTAAATTTTTTACCTTTATAAGGCTGATATTGAGCATTATTAAAACTAGATGGAACATATTCTAAAATAGGTTTGGTTGGCTTATCATGTGACTTCAATTTTTCAGGGTGATCAAATTTATCTTTCCCTTTAGGATCATCAGTTGTTTTACCCTTTTGACCATCATTCTTAGCATAATATTTTGAATGAGTTTGTACTGCATTTACATCAGAGTCAACAAAACTACACGTTTGAAACATTCTTTCCTTTGATAAAATTCATAACTTTCTCAACAACTTTACATGTGTCGGGGTCATGCTCTAACTCACAAACTCCACAATACATCTCTTTAGGTTTTGTTTTGACTTTCCTAGGTTCATTATTTACCTTAATTGACCTTGCAAATGTGTTTTTTGAGGATGAGGGCTGATCATTTAATTGGATTTTAATGACAACCATCTCATTTCCCAAATTTTGAATAACATTAAGAATTTTTGTATTTTTAGCAGAAGAGTTAAATGATGATCTATCTTTGAAACCAATTCTTTTCATACTATAAATAGTAAGTCAGAGTCTCTTTAAAGTCATAAATTTCTTTGTCTTCTAGCATAAGCCTATATTTTGATGATAAAGCATTACAATAATATAGTCTTTTTAGATTCTTTGAAGGTATTACGTTAGCAGGTATCCTTTGTCATAATTCTTATCCATTTTTTGCACCCCTAAAAAATGGACAACTCATCATGTCTGAACATTGGCGGTTGATGGGTGCAACACTTCTAGCTCACCGTGGAGAAGGTTCAAGCCGAAAAGGGAAAAACAACGGTAACATGCCACCGATAGCATTTTATATGCTACTGGCTGGTAGCAAGAACGAATGCTACCAAACAGTAACACTTTTTGGTCTACCAGCCAGTAGCATGTATGGATGCTACTGGCCGGTAGCAGATAATGAAGGTTCTGGGAGTGGTCAAGAATGCTACCGACCAATAGCATTTTTTAGTGCTACCGACAAGTTGCACAAGGGCAATGTTGAAGAGCAGTCGGGCGACAACAAAGGCGCCGATAGCACTTGTATAGATGCTACCAGCCAACAATAGATTTTAAGCTATCAGCCGGGAGTGGGAAAAGCATGTTACTAGCTTGTCACATTTATGCTACCGATCACCACCAAAGAAGAAAGTGATACCATTCAGGACCAGAAAATACATAGAACCAGATGAGCACAAGAACTAACGAGACATTAATGGAAGTGGTACAAGAAAAATACCAAATTTGTATGACCTCCCATACCTTTTTAATGAAATATGTTGGTTGGTGAGGCAATTTCAAGGCTATTCTTCTATATATTGTAAAATTCTCCTCATTTTGGGGGGATACTTTCTGAAAAGCAAAGGAACTCTGTCAAAATTGTTCCAGAGCTATTGTGAGCTAAAGGCCTCAAATTTGGGCTTATTGTAAAGGGTTTTGGCTTGTACCTATTTTGTAATGGATTGTGCATGTTTCTAAGTAATAAAATTGGTATTTTGTGGCTTTTCTTTCCCTAATTTGAGTTGAATTGCATCTTTTTCCTTCCATTATGTTTGCAGGTATATTGTGCATGTTTATATCTCTTTGTAGGACCTTTAATTTGTTGTGCTTTATGAATTTAGGGAGTTAAATATTGTCTTAGACTATGGCACCTCCACTTGCCCTCTCTTACCTTGTTTGCTCCCTATTTTTCACTCACTTAGATTGTCTCACCCTTTATTGGTCCATCACCTTCCCTTAGAGTAGATTTACTTTTATGCATTCTTCTATCTGTGTCTCCTTGGAAAGCAATAGGGTAGGATTATATTAGTTTGCCATTATCTGCACTTTGGAGAAGTTGGCACTAGGTTAGGAGAAGAAGTTGGCTTTCTACAGAGGATTATCCTACTTGCAACATCCCACATTATAGGATAATCCCATGTTGTGCAAGTTACACTGATTGCCTCACATAGAAAATCACAAGCAATCAGGGGTGTTGTGATTTTGCATTAACAATAACTTGGTTAAATAGATGGTAAAATGATAAATAGTCTTACCAAGATCCATAATCATGTTTGAAAGTTAATTCACAAGTTCAAACTCATATTTTTTCTTCCCAAAACAATCCTATAACCAGTCTTCTATGTTTGACCATCTAGTAAGGGACTTTGAAGGCAAACTAATAAAGGATTGGTAGGCTCTACCTTCAAGAGTGTAGTCTCTTATTTCACCTAAATGCTATGTGTGCTGACACCTCATTTAGATAGATCTGAACGCTCACCCAAATCTCACGAAGCTACCAGGTCCCTCCTTTGTGATGATTTTCAAGATGTTAGCATACATATACATGTTGATAAATTAACCAAGTGTTCATTCAATCACACTAAACCATTGCATGCATTCAATTGGAAACACATGTAATAAGGAAACATATAAATCAAATAAAAACTAAGATTAATTGCACCATATAATCACCATATTTATACATGTCAATATCCATAATCCATCCTCCATGATCCATTAATAACAAAGTCTTACATAACAGAAGATGAATACATCACCATAACTAGGCGCTGGAACATACACAACATCAAACCCTAATCCGTGATCTTGCCTACAAATTCTCTCAGCACTCAGACATGAACAAAAGGACGTGGTCATGGTGATGATACCCAAAACAATGACTTATAACAAATATATATAGGGGTGGGGACTTACCCTTCACTGCCTATGCACTCTCAAAATAGACTGCATGCTCAAAATAACCATGCATACATTACATGTATCAAAGCTTGCTATTAATAATAAACTATCCTATAAATAAAATCTTCTTTAGTCCTATTAATAGATCAATCCATGCATGACCATTCATCTTTGTACTGCATGTGCTTTATCCAAAATAAACTTTCCTTGGCCAACACATATCCTTGATTTTCTTTGGATCTGAATCGTTACTTAGTCGACACTCTAACTTTGATTTTCTATTTTTAGTCCGTGGTACAAAAATTTGGATATGTCCCAAAGTATTTCCGCTCAAGCACGAACCTTCACACGCTACCCCATTCATTCTGCACATGCCCCATCATGCATGCCTCATGTGCGACATGTTCTTAGTCAATTTTTTCATGTAACATTACCTCACACTAATTTGTATTTCCATCCTCGGTAATAGTTTGTTCAAATTTTTCCTTCAAAAACATAAGTAATTGGTAAAAGAGAAAATATGTTGATGTCCAAAAAGAATCATATCACCAAAATCAAGCCGTAGGCTGGTGAATAATCTCAGTCTTGAATCTTAGCATTTAACTTGCCCTTCAATTTATTCCACTTATTAAGCTCTTCTAATTCTTTTCCAGGTGCTACCCCTAAGATCCTTGGTAGTTGGTCAGGTGCCAACTCTTCCACTCTAATCTTAAGTTTGTGGATGATCCCAATTAATCTTTCTGATACTCCTTCAACCGTATCCATGTGCTCCATCACCACAATTTGAAAGTGGCTTATTCGAAGCTCTAATTTATCCTTTATGGCCTTGGTCAATTCTTTGTGCTTCATCACCTTAGTCATTACCTTGGTGCGCTCTGTCTTATTAATCGACTTATTTTCTTGTATGACCCTGAGTTATTCTTCTTCACTACTTACTCTTGCACTAAGGATAGGGTCATTCTTTTGGCACCTATCAAAATACAAGTCAGCCTTACTACTTTCCTCCTTGAATTATGTGAACAACTCCTTAATTTCAGTGACCCTAACCTCAATAACTACTTTATTGGCTTCCTTTTCCTTAACTACTTCCTTAGCTATTTTTCCTACACTGATTTTGATATTCACTAGAAGCATCCCTACCAGGTCTTCGAGGTACTCCATTTCATCATTATAGTCACATCCCTCCTGGTTAAATAAGGTTGGGTATTGACCTAAGATTTGCTTTACCAACATGCATGCTTTGTCATATGCTTCCTTAGTACATTTCTGTTCTCCCTAGATATATTTCTTGAGATTCTCAATCTCGTGCTCTTTCTTCTTCTTGTCCTCCACCACTACTCGTAGGGTGGCCCTTTCATCCAAATTTTTGTGCGTAACATCCGTAGCTAACTTATTTAAGGAATTACATGCCTATTCATCTATTAAGTACAAGGGTATAGTATCTTGTACTTCTTCCCTCGCTCGCTCTTTAATTCTATACCACTGAAAAAATTATTACTTAATTGAAACTCAGGATCCTTTGCGTGCATATGAAAATTCTAGGACAACATCTTCCTTATGCGTAAGACCCCACCATTTTTTATCCATGAGGTCCCATCTGTATAATCTCTCATTACGCACTATACTCTAGAGCCACGCCCTCAGAACCTTCTTAGGGTCATCCAAAAAGTCCATATGTGGTGACCTAGGTGCCCATTGCTTCCTCACCACCTTCGCCTTTATTTGCTGCTTCTTGGGAGTGAAAAATCATGTGCTGGTTCCATATTCTGTAGCCATATCTTCTGTAATGACATAAGCATCATCAATCTCCTCATGTGCCTCTTCATGCACATGTGTGTCATCATTAGGTGGAATTTTATTCTTTTCCCTCTTTTTAGCGCTAGATTGTTACTTTTCTTTTGTGTTCTTCTTTGCCAACTGATCAACCCATTTACACTCAAGGTCTTGCAATAAAGTTTCTCCTTTTTATTCCTTAATGAACTCCTTGTTAGAAAAACTTGAGATCCCCCGCGCTTGAATTTTGTCTCCTATGTGCTATCCTTAGGTTGTTGAGATGTTCCTGCGCCATTGCCACTCTTCCTCCTTATATAGTACATTTTCTTTCTTTGCAAGTGGTTAAACCCACCTTTCTCTTCTTCTTCTCCTTCGAGAGTATCTTCACGTATTCACTTCAAAGGTAGTACAACATTTCTCCCCGGATGTGGAAGGTGAGTATCTGTGATTTCCATTTCTACTCCTCCCTGGGTCTTCGGCCTTAGAACTACAAAGACTCTGCATATCATCCCCTTTATTGTGATGGTCAACTGGATGTGCAGGTCCAAAGTATTTGGTTCTAACATCTCCAGATATGCAGGCCTAGAGTCATACCTATAGGTTGCACATAAAATATTTAATTCAGATTCCACCTTATCAGCATCAAAGGTTAGCTTATGCATGTCCTTAATCCTATTCACCACACACTTGAAATACCAAGAAGTGAATGCAAATGACAGCTTGCAACCTTGACTAATCTCCCCATTCTGCTTCCTAAAATGCGTAAGAATATATTGTTTCATTACTAAAAACTTGGTGTGTTCCCCAACCTCTGTTGGTAATTTACGCAGAATGTGCCATTCATTTTCAAAGGTTATGTGTAACCTGTTGTACCACTTGTCTATTCTGGCTTTGTATACATTTGAGATCGTACCATCAAAAGTGTAACCAACAAACTGAACTACAAGGGACTTGTTCATTGGTGGGAAACCCACATGTCCTCATCTAGACCATCTGTAACTCCAATTTCCCAGAAAATAATAAGTAGAAGGATCGATCCCTAAGTGATATCCTCTTCATTCTGTGTTTTATATTCCTTAATAATATCTTTGAAAATGTATTACATGATGTTGTATTAAGTCTTGTGTACCATCTTGTGCGTAATATAATTTTTTTTTTTACAACTTTCCACCTCTCCAAGGCTCCTAATTTACAACTCACAAGCATGACGAAAACACCAATTGCAGGGTTGGTAAGTTTATCTGTAATCATGGCCCTTCCTTCCTTTTCACACTACAGTTTGATGGCAAATTTGTCAATCTTCACATCAGAACATAGATCCAGGTCCATGTCCTCTCCTATACCTCTAAAACCTATAATTCATTTAATGAGTTGAGCTGTAATTCTCATCCTTCGGCCCAAAAAATAGAAGTAATCCTCATGTACCCTAGACATGAGCCACTGGAACAAGTGTGTGGGATTCATGAAGAAGGGTAGCTCAAACAATTGGAGGACCCCTACCCTTTCCAGATTACTCCTTACTGAATCATCTACCAGTAATTTCCCTACTTCATTATTCTATAGCAGCTCCTATAGCATGTCCTCCTTTAACTTTGCTTCATGGCCGGGAGCCCTATGGTTGTATTCGTTGATCTTACACTTCGTGAGCTACAAATTCCATGTCTGGACCATAAATACTCTAGGAGGATACTACATTTTAGAGTAGATATCTTATAGAGGTTCCTCGACTTAAACCTAAACTCTCTTTGTGTGGGGTTTTCCCCTTCCCATTTGAGATGCTGAAGTTCCTCTTTTTGGTGCCATCTCTCCTGTAACTTGTGCCCTACATAGTCTCCCTTACTTGACTACTATGAAACCTAGCTGTTTACTACTAATTCTGCAAACCCCTTTCTACCCATGCCCTTGTTTGTACTGTTAGGATAAAATATTATCCTAATTGCAATAATATTATTTATTGTTTTATGGTTATATTTAATTATAACCATCCTTTTGTTTGTATTTGAATATTACGGGAGCTAGTTATATTGTTTTAACAATATATTTGTAATTATTCATATTGTTGCTTCCCAGGATGTTATTGGAAGCTTATGTAATTCGGAATATGGTTGCACCTGTGCAACTTAGTTTCCTATTTGTATTTGGTTATGCAATATCTATAAATATTACAGCCCATTCTATTGTAATGTTGGTTGATTCTGATTAATAAAATCTAATCATGCTTTCTACCCCTGTTTCTCAGTTTACATTTGGTACCAGAGCGAGAATCTAGCTCCTGTGAAGGAGTGGAAAGAGAGAGCAGCAGAGGATAGAGAAGATTTATGGAGAAGAGTATGTAGCAACATTAGAGAGCCTGTGAAACCTCTTGCAACCTCCCAGCCTCATCCCTTCAAACTCTCACAACATCCCCCAGTTCATTCCAGGTGTTTGGAACGTAAATTTGTTTTTGCACTTAGTGCACCTCTGCACCAGACAAAACTTGCTATCTGGTAGGTCATTTTCAGAATCTATGTATAAAAAAAAAATATTTCTCCCCATCCAGGGGTTTTATCTCTAATATTAGAGGAGCATTTTTAGTCTCTTCTGATCTTGTTTATCAGACCTCTACCTTTAGAGGTATATCTGTGCTTAAAAAGAGGGTTCTAGATTGCATTTTGTAGAGGAAAGGCTTTTCCTCTGACCGAGTTGTGAAGACATTAGAGCTATGCATGACTGAGCAAACAGAGGTCATTGAGCTGAGTTTTGGAATAGTCTACCCTGACCTGAGCCATTAACGAGATCTTGATTTCATTGGGGAGTCGAGCCGGTGACATCAACATTTGTTACTACCAACGTACCCCGAGCGATAAGCTTTACATTTCAAACCTGTTGTGTGGTAATATTCCACCGTGGATACCCTGTGACCTGCAAACAAAACAGTGGAGATCTTCATTACATCCTTTGAGTCCTCGAAGCCATTTCTGATCTCTCTGCAAAGCGGTAGATCAAAAAAAATGTGGATCAGTCCCTACCAATAAAAGTAATGCACTCTGCACAGATCAATAACAGTGGTTAATACCAATACATATAGCGGTGGATTTGTGACGTGCTTGTATACTAGACCTGCAGGAGAAAACAAAGGGGTATCAATACAAATTGCGGCCTGCACAAGAACAAAATAGAGCGAAGATCAATAGCAATAGAGATAGCGAATATAAATGGAGGCCAATAAGCAATGCAAAGGAGATATAATATAATGTCTTAGATCCAATTTTTTAGCACATAAAGAAACCCTAAAACCGCCATCATACTCATTCAATAGCCATGTGGAACCTCTGCCAGGTCATCTTGTTTACATGAGGTAAGTCATTTTTTCTTCTACTACAAATACAAGTTTGCTCAGTTCCTATACATCAAGCACTCATAAGTGGCCAAGGTGGTTGGAGGGAAATTACTTAGAAGTGGAAGGTTTGCATGGTTCAAATCCCACCCCGAAATTACATTTTTGAATTTGGCAGATTTTTTTAGCGAAACGGCTAAATTTAGCAATTTTTTTAAATTTAGTTATAACTAACTAAATTTAGCTGGAGAAATCCCTAATTTAGGGTAAATTTTAGTTCTCCCATTCAGCCTTGGTTTTTCATTCTGGGAAACTTTCTCCAAAAGGGGGACCCACCTAAAAATTGCATTTTCAGCTGGTTTTTTGCAATTCTTTGTGTTTTGGCTCGTATTGGGCTCAGGAGGCCACCAAGGGCCCGCAAAACAATTTTTTTTTTCCTGCCATTCAAATTTTCCATATTGTTTACATGTAATTTGTATACTTGCAGTTATATTGTACTAATTTTGAGGTTTCCATAGTCAACTGCAAACTTTGTAACTGCTCTAGAAACTGGTAGAATTGTAATACAAAACAATAATAAAATTGGTTTTGTAACACTCACGAGATCCTAGATCTCATTTGCAGTGTTTGGTCTATACGGTGCCTCTGGGAAGCACTTATGGGTAAAGCTGTCGTACGACTAATAATACACTTAATGCCTACCCCCCATAGTTGATAATAATGTCGAATCTGGGCATCGACCCTATTAAATCGATGGGGAGTAATGCCAAGGTCACAGTAGCACACACTATGCACCATCCCAGTCCATAACTAACTGAATGATTGCACGACATAGAAATCCCGGATTTAGAGTAAATTTTTTTATCTCAAGTATATCGGCAAAGTTATGGGTCATGTATGAGGATATTTTCTTTGAGCTAGTGTCAATAATTGCACTGACCCCATCTAATAATTATCTTCTCAGTACCATGCAAACTTTGTAATTCTTCTCACGAAACTAGTTAATGCATCTTTCACGTAACCGCCGAGGTATATAGAAAGGGCGGGCTTGGTTTCATGTAACACGCACGGGTATATCGGAAGGGCATCATCATATAGAAAGCGTTCGGGTATATCGGACTGATGATATATAGATTAGGAGAGCGCTAATACCTGGAGTGATAAGATGCCACAACCCTGTCTAGTGATCTCTGCAAAATGGGCACCAATGCCCCCAATTTTTTTCTTCTGTATTTGGCACAATATTCTCAAAGGAACTACCAAATTTAGCAGATTTTTTGAATTTAGTTATAACTAACTAAATCTTAGTTTGAAGATAAATCCCTGATTTAGGGTAAAAATTTGGTTTTCTCCCATTCGGCACTGTTTTTTCATTTCAGACATTTTTTGTAAAAGGAGACCCATCAAAAAAATTGCTTTTTTGGAGCTAGTTTTATGTGCAACCCCAATTCGATTTGCATTTTGCGAAAGTCATATTGGGCTCCAGCAGGCCACTAGGGCCCGCAAAACACGAATTTTTCAATTTGCCTGTCATTCAATTTACCAGATTAAAGTTTAATGTAAATTGTATACTACTGTATTATTGTACTAATTTAACAGGTTACCATAGTCAACTGCAAAATTTGTAACTTCTCAGAAACTGGTAGAAAGTTGTAATAAAAAACAGTAAAAAATTGGTTCTGAAACACTCAGGAGATCCTAGATATCATTCGTAGCATTTGGTATATACGGTGCCTCTAGGAAGTGCTTCTGGGTAAATCCATCATGACTACTACTACACTTAATGCCTAATATAGCTGTAACAACATCATCTAGGCATCGTCCCTTTAAATCGATGGGGAGTAATAAGGTCACAATGCACACACTATGAGCCATCCCATCCATCTGTGAATGATTGCATGACATAAATCAGACTGAGAAATTATCCAATTATATAGCGAAGTTATGCACATGTATGAGGATATTTATTTGAGCCAGTGTCAATAATCACACAGACCCCATCAGTACTATCTTGGTACCACATATTGAATTCTTTCACGTATGTTAATGCCTCTTTCATGTACTGCCAGGTATATAGAAAGGGATGAGCTTCTTCCACATATCACCACGGGTATATCGGAAGGGCGCATATATAGAAAGGTTTGGTATATCAGACTGATGGTATATAGATTGGGAGACCTAATACCTGGAGTGATAAGAGCCAAACCCTGTATGATATCTGCAAAATTTCTACAATGCTCCCCAAATTTTTTCTTCCGGCATTCACAATTGCTCACAACTATGCTGCATGGAAACTTTCAAGACACAACTTGAGTTTCATCTGGGCCTACTGATGGTAGGGAACAACTATGCAACACAATGGACAGTTTGATAAAAGATCAGAAGGCCAAACTCATCATGATGTTTGGTTGTCCGATCATTGCAACCCCACATTCGAGATGCCAAAACACTCAAAAGAAGAGATAAGCTTGAGCACAATATATGAGGCCAAGAACAAGAATGTTATCTAAATTTACAGAGTCAGTTACATACCTTACATTTTTGTCACAATTGAAGCACTTAAGAAGTATTGATAAACATTTAGGGCTTCACTTTTAGCCCTAGGAGAACCAGTCATAGATGAATGCTCTTATTCCTATTGTTCTGAGAGCTCTCCCTCCTTCTTACCACATTTTTGTACAACCTAAACTTGTCAGATGACAATTAGTTTTAACAAGAGGAACTACAACAAGAGGAAGCATTGCACAATAAGGATGATGAAGAGGAGCATGCACTGTCTTCACATCAAAAATGGAAAGGAAAAGGTAAAGGAAAACCTAATTCCTATAAGAAGTCCCAACATCAGAATCAGTATCATGGGGACAATCAACAGAAGAAGCAATGTCCAATTTTTAAAAGAGGACATGACTTAAAATATTGTTGGTATAACACTTACAAGAAAGGTTCATCAAGTAACTCTGGACCTCAACAACAACAATATTACAAGGGACATTCTAACAACAATCAAGGGCAGAAAAAGGGGAACTGGAAAAGAAGACCCCACCAACAAGGTAATATTGCTGAGCAACAAGAACATTCAGACAATGAAGACTTCTTGTTCACTGCTCGATCAAGTGAACCATCCATGTCATCTAGTGATGTCTGGTATGTTGATTTGGGAGCCACTCAACACATGAACGGCCACAGAGACTGGTTTATTTCAATGAAGGACACGCCATCAAAAAATCATGTTTCGTTGGGAGATGATTCTTCATATACAATTTAGGGGATTGGGAACATTTCTCTACCCCTTGGTTCATGCAAATGCAGACTATCAGATGTCCTATATGTCCCTGGGTTGAAAAAGAATCTTCTTTCAGTTAGTCAACTCCTAGATCACAACCTAAAAATTGACTTTGATAGTCAATTCTGGCAAGAAAATGTGTTTGATTTGAGATAAATCAAGAGGCTCGAAAATAATTGCAAAAGCCTCCAATGTGGGATGCATGTTCCAACTTGATTTTGTTCACAGAGATGATCAAGAACTTGTGGCTAAGAATTTCCACCTCATCACAATTGTGGCATCACAGATTTGGTCATGTTAGTTTCAAATATCTTGAAACACTTTTTCAGTGTAATATGGTACATGGGCTACCATCTCTTCAGAAGGATACAGACAAGTGTCCTCACTGCCTAGTAGGAAAACAACACAGAGCTTTGTTCCAAGAAGAGTACATTTCAAGCTCATGGTAAACTTGACCTGGTTCATATCAATCTTTGTGGTCCAATGTAGCCAAGTCATTCTGGGTTCCAGTACTTCATGCTTTGTGTTGACGACTATTCAAGGAAAATGTGGATTTTTTGTCTTCATAAGAAAAGTGAAGTGTTTGAAACTTTCAAAAAGTTCAAAGTAGCAGTTGAGAAAGAAATTGGTCATCACATCAGAACTCTCTGCTCAGATCGAGGGGGGGAATTCACCAGTGATGAGTTCAGAGACTACCTACAAACTCAGGGATTCATTGAAAAATGCCTCCTCCACACACACTGCACAAAAATGGTGTTGTTGAGAGAAGAAATCATACTATCATGGAAATGGTGCGATGCATGATCGATGATTCTAGACTTGCAAAGACATTCTGGGTAGAAGCAACAAAGACAATAGTGTATTTTTTGAATAGAGTACCCACAACTTCTCTTGATGGAATAACACCACAAGAAGCATGGTCAAAAAGGAAACCATCTATTGCACACCTCAGAGTATTTGGGTGCAAATCAAGCATGCACATACCCAAACAGAACAGAAAGAAATTGGACATGAAGTCACAGAAACTCATCTTCATTGGGTATAGTGAAGAGACTCTTGGGTATAGATTGATGGATCCTAAGACCAGAAAAGTCTACACTAGTAGAGATGTTGAGTTTTTTGAGAAGAAGGAAGCAGAGACTCCTCCTCCAGACTCACAAGATGTAGATTTTTCACCTATTGTAAAAATTGAAGCTGATGTTCCCTCAGAAGATGAAAGTGATGATGGGGATGATGGTGTTGATCATGATAGAACCACGACCCATGGGAATAGTTCAACGTATGCCTAAATGGTGTACAAGTACATTATGACGATGCAAGAATGGATGCTCCACTGGATACATCCACCCCTAGACCACAGACTCGCAGTAAAGTAAGAGAAGAAGTTAAATTTGCTTTGATGAGTAGAGTTATTGAATTAGATGAGCCCTCTACAGTCCAGGAAGCCCTACAGTCAAAATCTTGGAAAGATGCCATGGATTCTAAATATCAATTAGTGATGAAGAATAACACTTGGCAGCTTGTCGATCTTCCACCAGGGAAGAAACCCATTGGATGAATATGGATATTAAGTACAAAGAAGATGGGACAGTGGAAAAGTATAAAGCGAGACTTGTAGTAAAGGGGTATGCAATAAAAAGAAGGCATTGACTATGAGGAGACATTTTCTCCCACAGCTAAGATCAAAATGATCAGGATGATCTTTGCTCTAGCTGCTCAGTTTGGATGGAAAGTCCACCAAATGGACGTAAAAAGTGCCTTCCTAAATGGAGATTTACAAGAAGAAGTCTACATGACTCAACCTGAGGGATATGTTGTACCTGGTCAAGAAATGAAAAGGTATGTAGACTCATGAAATCTCTGTATGGCCTCAAACAGGCACCCTAGGCATGGTACATCAAGATTGATGAGCATCTCGTACAACATGGATTTGTTAGAAATCCATACGATCCCAATCTTTACCTCAAAAAGCAAGGGGGGAGATTGTGATTGTTGTTGTCTATGTCGATGATCTAGTCATCACTGGTAGTTTAGTGAGGATGATTGATGCAACGAAGAAAGATCTTAATCGATCGTTCAACATGACCGATCTTGGGCTGATGCACTATTGTCTTGGATTGGAAGTATGGCAAAAAGAGAATCATATTTTTGTTTCTCAGATGAAATATACCAAGACTACACTCAAGAAGTTTAGGATGATGGATTACACACCAATTGCTACACCTATGGAGAACATATTACAGTTATCTTGTTCAGATCCATCTCCTGAGGTAAGTGCCACTCTCTATCAGCAGCTGATCGGGAGTCTCATTTACCTGACCTACACTAGACCAGATATCAGCTTTGCAGTGAGCTATCTATCCAGGTTCATGCAAGAACCCAAAGTTTGTCATTGGAAAGTAGCAAAGTGCATTTTGAGATATCTCAAAGGATCAGTGGATCTTGGTCTAGAATATAAGAAGAATGAAAACTTCTTCTTGACTGGGATATTCGGATTCAGATCATGCAGGAAATATTGATGATAGAAAATCCACTTCTGGATTTGTATTCTTTATGGGATCTGGACCAATATCATGGGGAAGTAAGAAACAACACTTTGTTTCTCATTCTTCCACAGAAGCCGAGTATCGTTCTGCAGGAGAAGCTGTCTGTGAAGTGATTTGGCTACGTCACATACTAGAAGGACTTGGAATACCACAGGACAAACCAACCACCATGTATGTTGACAATGAAGGTGTTCTCAAACTTGTTCGCAATCTAGTTTTTCATGAGAGAACAAAGCACATTGAGGTACAGGTTCATTTCATACATGAAGCATGTGTTGAAGCACAACATCCAGCTTCAATTTTGTCCAACTGCTGAACAACAAGCAGATATTTTCACAAAGTCACTTACACATGACAAGTTTGAGTTGTTCAGAGAGTTCCTCTCCTCATCTCTTCAGACAATGCACAATTAAGGGGGGGAATGTTAGGATAATTATTATATTATCCTAATTAATTATGCATTGCATATTAATAATTTTATTATTGAATATTTTTTTATGGTTATATTTGTTTATAACCATCCTTTTGTTTGTATTTGAATTTACGGGTCGGCTTCACCTACCCTTGAAACTTTAACAATAAATTATATTATTTATTAGAACAATTATCTGCTTCCATCTGGGGGATGTATTATTGGAAGCTTGTGTGACATTTTGGAGGTTTGGTTGCCCCTGTGCAACTTAGTTTGTTGTTTGTGATTTAGCTGTGCAATATGTATAAATATTGCAGCCCATTCATTGTAATGCTGGTAAAATTGAGATTAATAAAACTAATCAGGCTTCCACCCCTGTTTGTCAATCTATATTGTACTTTTACCTTCAACTGAAACTTCCTTCCACAAAGGAGGCCACACCAACAAAAAACACCGCATGTCACAAGGTGACTTTGGTTTTCTTGTCACTTTTATTGACTGTCACAGTAAGGTTTCTTGGTAGTCTCACCTTGTTCAAGTTTTATTCGAAAATTTAGCAAATGTGTCTGCAGCCTTTTTCCCTCCCTTTTAGGTGAAAAGCTTTTCGGTAGACTCCAAAAAAATCACTTTTCGGTTACTTTTTCCACCTTCAACATGGTTTTTTGTACCTTTAAAATTTTAAAATTCTCTTAATAAAACCTTTTTCTTATTAATTACTTGTATTTACCCAACTTGTTTAGATGGTTATAGTAATTATAAACCATATTGGCATTGCCTTACTACTTTCAAACAAGCCACAGACCCCCTTATATGTGTCTCCCTATGCCAAGTATTATTGTCCTGCTTCCCCGGATGTAAATTGGCTCATTATGTCAACCACCTACCTTGTGTTACACTACGTGATCATCATTTCATTGTGATCTTCAGTCTAAAAAATATCCTTAAGAACACATTCATATTTAATATACATCAGGTGTTCACCTTTTCAATCTTCGAGAGTGCAAGCTTACTTCACTACTTGTACCTGTGTCCAAACTTTTCCAACCACGCCTGGTTTGTGTATACCTTTCAACACCAATGGATTTATTGTGTCCTTGCACACTGCACCTATTTCATTCCACACTAAAAGTATGTGTGATCCTTGTGCATGAACTCAATAGTTAATAACCAAATACGTGCAATGCGTGCTTATGTAGCAACAAAAGATGTTTAAAATAAGAAATCATAACAATCACTGGAAAGAAACAGTTACTCCCATGGAAATATAATCTGGATTAAAAATACTTCTCCTTTGATCTACAAATACCAATCGCCAGGGGTTGGTATTTACTAAGTAGGGCTATCCATGCAACAAAATCCATCAGAAGTAATGAGGGAATTGGTCCCATGTTTTCCAAGCACCTAGTAAAGACATGCATCTGATTCCACATCCTCTATGTGACTACAAAAGGTCCTAACCAATGCACCTTCAACTTTCATGGGTGGCCACAAACTTGGAAGTCTTAGAGAAGGTACCATCTTTCCAAATGTTTTTTAAATGTCTTGTATCTCTAATGTCCCTATCCATGCCAGAGCCTTATGTCTACCATCTTTCTCCACCCTCCTAGTTCCAGAGCGTGCAATGGATAACCTATCCAACCATCTAATTGCCTCTTAAGTTAGTGGTGATTTGATAAAATATTGTTCATAGCCATAGGAATAGTATGAAACGTGTGATCCTGCAGGGATCCCTCAGAAATATGAACTCATTCAACTGGCTAGTAATGCTTATGCACCAAACACCAATTGAAAAGGTATAGCCTTGGTCAGTAACCTTTTATAAGTGGTCAATGTATGCGTCAAAGTCATATTTGCATCATGACACTTTATCATCTTGGGTCCATATGCGTGATCTTTAATACCAGTCATAAATCTAGATGCATATGTAAAAGGTCTATCTCATATATCAACTTGAAAATAACAGAAGAATGTCTGCAATACCACTCTTGTGGGTATAAGGAGTAGTTATGGTGTGCTACCCATACGTGAATCAAACAATAGGATTCCACTGTCTAATTATTTGAAAAAGTTCCTCTAGTCACATGTCAAGATTAATGAACCATGTTTCAGCCTCAATACACTTTCCAAGGTCTAATTCTTCATCACGCATCACAAAATCTTATATGCCATTAGCTGCAGTACAACTTTGAAAATATGTCCTGGTTGGAAACAAGATGCAGTAAGCCTTATACCACCTAGTAAAATAATTTGTACAATTTATAATTCCATAGTGTGTGACCTATCCTAGCGTGCGTTGGGTGCTGAAACGAGGACCTACAAAGTACAATAGCCCACTTCTCAAAAGGTGATGTGCTTGTGAGAATACATCATCTAGTGATCTCATACTTATGTAAAGGAATTCCAAGGAACCATGCGTTCATGCTGAGAACATACTACTTGGTATGAGTTATCATATCAATCCCATCCAAAGTCCAAAAATAAGGACATTTGCGCACAGTCTCATACACCTGTAAATGTCCACCTGCTATGACCATGCTCCTCTTCCATAATAGCTTTATAACTCATAACCTCGAGAATACACTAACCACATTACACTCATTGAGGCCATTTTGTAAAGACCCCTCCAATCAATGCATAAGCAAGGTCATACATCAATTACAAGTTACTTCTTTTCTAACAAGGTATCCATTCCTAAAACCCATGCCTGCTAGATATGCAAGAATATAACTTATGTTTTCTAATCATTGGGCACATAGTTCAATCCTCCATGAACTGCACATCAGAGCATAACCTCTTCAATGACCTCTTTTTCTTAGGATCCTCTAATCTTCTATGACTCGCACATGGCCAGGCCTTAATATGAGCTTTTTACCTTCACCACCATGTTTCTGACAACAATAATAAATTCAAATGTCAAGTGTAGAAATATCCACCTGCAGCATGCATCTATTATATGAAATCTTCACTCTTTGTACTGATATATTTGGCACCTTGCATCACATGTATAGAAAATTCCATTCTTGTATCCTACAAATGTCAGGTGTAAACCTTATCCACTCCACATGCGTAGATCATAGAAAAAGCTTCACACTCGTGTACTTTCTATAACTCAGAATATGGATAAGTCCTAACTATAACATTCCCAAATTAAGACTTTAGAAACAAGGGATTTTTTTTTCATAAGTAATGTTCTCTATTCTAAATACATCAATTCAGAACACACATTCCATTAATCCATTCTTATAACAGATAACCATATGCAGCTATAATGACTCAGTGTATAACCGATCTATTCATTTCATGACTCGGTGAACTACCGATCTATTCATGTTTAACGCTAAGTTTGAGTATTCTATTGTATACTACTTATACTTGGTTCTCTCACCCTGTTATTTGGGTATTCAAGTGATCTTTCTAAGGAACCTAACTGAATAGTTTGCTACCAATATTCATTTGCATCATGAATCCTTAGACTAGGTGACATATGACAACACAATCAACATCTTGTGAAACTTTGGCCAAAAATTTCTAACATACTGTTTGTATTAGTTATTCCTTGATGGCATACTCATCAATTTGGAATACGTCCTTCACCCCCACTCCATTGTTATCTTAGAATTTCTTACACTGACTTCTGTTAGTTCCTCTTGTCCAAGGTTTAACTCAAGTTCAGGTTAAAAACATAGGTCATGATAGGAAGGAGGCTCTTGACAATGACTTAGGATAGATTGGCATACTGGGTCAACCTAAGTCAATCCTGGTGTGCCAAGGTACCCTGAGTCCTAGAGGGATACTTCATATCCTGTAACTATGGCTACTACCCAGTCCTAGAGAGGAAACTTGAAGTTCAAGTCCATAAGTGTGTAGATCCTAGATGATCAATGTAGAAGGGTGTTGCCACATGTCAACTACAATGTTGTATCCTCGAGAAGATCCTACTCTTCTCAAAGGTATAACCTTGTAGTTGATGTGTGTCAACATCCTACGGCATAGCCCTCGTAGAGATGTACATACCTCCTAGAGTTTACCTAAGTTAAGTTATATTTGGTTTAAAAGACTACTTAATTCGGAAGCCCTCCAAACCCTGAGTCCAACATTCCTTGAAGTTCCCTTTTTAAAGTTAAGATTCATTTAATTTAAGAGCTTAATTTACTTTAGGATTGCTTCCTGAATTGATAGTTATGACCTATCATCTCGTTACCCAAGAGCAGGACAACAACATCTGATATTCCCTTAAATTAATTAACTCAACCATTTAAGGAAGTGTAACAACCATTAGGCTGAAACACATCGGACTTATTATGATTAAGTCTTAATGATTCACACCCACATTTTTTTTATTTAGTGCCTTACTAGAGAGGAAGGGTCTTCCTCTTTGTAGTTGCATTTTTAGGGCTTGCCACACCCTGCCATGTCATTTTAAGTTACAATAATCAATATTATAGTTTCATTTCACCTCACAAGGTATAATAAAAAACTTAGATAAGAATGTTGTATTTAGCCACCTATTTAATTTCAATTTTTCCTTAGGGAATTTATCTAAGTTCCCTTTTTTTTTTAAAAACCACTCTTTAAAATACACATCCAATCATATAGATAACAAGAAGATTTACTTAGCTAGATAATTTACATAATCTATATAAGTCATTTCTCACTCTTCAATTCATTTCCAAACTTATACAATTACAACTTATGCTTTTTGGGCATGCTTTAAGACATTAGCCTTCCTTAAAAAAAAAACAAACTTTTCTTTTTACAATACAATTTAGAAATCAACTCAGAATTCTTCACTAAAATCAACTTAGAGCAGTCAATGCATCGTTTAAGTTTTTGCCCTCTTTTACCAGTTACGAAGTCCATCTGTAAAAATTGCTAGCACGGGTCAGTTCAATGAACTGAGCATGATAAGCATTGATCCTTAAAACAAGTGCATTCCAATAATTGTTTCAATAAAACAATCCTGTTATAATGACAACAATTACTTCATACTCTCGAAGCTTTAAGCAATATCAATATAAGAAGAGTCATATCACACTGTTTAAACAAAGTGGATTGGATATATTCTATATTACTTGCCTTAAAAATTTAAAGTACAATTGATTCCAGCGATTACATACACGATTGATCAAATAATATAACGCTGATTTTTCTTCCTAACAATTATAACATCACTCACATCATAGCCTAATTTTACAAGAGTAATTTCAACATAATATTTTTCGGATGATTCATCTCACTTTTATGCAAGGAAGGAAGAACCATTCCTTTTACCAAGTAATTATCCATCCGAAAAGTTGAAACCGTTTATATCATTATTTAAACAAATTCTTAAAGTATCTTCTATTTAAAAATTAAACCATTTAAGGTATTCATCCAAAACAGGATCATACAAAATAAATTCAATAAGAAGTGATGGATTAACTGCCACCTTCAATTTCTTTTGCCAACCTATCTTCTACCTTAGTCTTCTTAATTATCAATCAATGAAAAATATATAAGACAATAAACACTGATTTCCTTTTTACAATAAGATTAAGAAACCGGAGGTTTAAAAACAAAGATCTTATCTGTTGGTCTGAAAATATATCACGAGAGAAAATCTATGGATAGATGAGCCAACAGTGTGCAGGGCATAGCCCCTCTTTGAGACATCAAAGCGAAACTGGTTTATTTCTATTCTACCAGTAGGAATCTGTGTAATTCTAACAAGATTCTGCCTTCGGGGTTTGGGATCTCATCCCAGTAGAGGTGCCTCCAACTGTGAAAAGAAAGGAATGGAGGGAAAGACGAGGAAAGAATGTGTTCGAAGGGAGAAAAGAAATGAATTCCAAAGTAGAAAGGTCAGAGGGTTTATGTTTTGGGATTGGTAATAAATGGAGCCAAACCTACTTGCATAAACGAGCAAAGCAATACTGATGAACAAATGACAAGAAAGTAGAGAGAGATCTAACAGAATAAACACACAGATCTGACATAAGAAAGATCAGATGCCCATAACACACATATTCAGCACAAAGTCTTAATATTTGTATTAATGTTTCTTCTGTTACAAAAAGTACAAAGCCTTTTCTTCTCACTTCTATTTTTCATCTAAAAAGTGCCCACCCTTGAATACAACAAACATTCAAGTATTTATAGGAGGAGAAGAGAGAAGGAAAAAAGAAACCAACAACTAATTACAAAAATTTACAAAATATCTAAAAGTCAACTGTTGACTTTGGGCAACTTGGTGGATGACAACATCCCATGGTGCAACATGGATGATGTCATCGTTTGTGCCAACATACTTTTAAATATTACAAAAGAAAAGCCAAGAGGAGGGAGCTATTTGTCGTCGTCTTGGCTGGAAGGGAGTATCCTGCTTCTGCTCAGGAGAGGCGATATGGAATTGAGTCCTGATACTCCATGAATTTGCTGATCATCAGTTGGAGTAGATCCTGGGCAGGACCCTTGGTGTGATCACCGATGACTTTGCAAGTCTCCCGTTCATCTCTGAGTTTTTCTAGGAGCTTGAAGTATTCATTACTTGCCTCCATCAGGTACCCTATAAAATCACGGCAAGCCAGAAGGTTATTGATGGATTCAGTGTCAAAAGTGGCTTCTGGCCCTAACCCTTGCGAGACGATCTCTTTGAAGATCCGAATGGTTTCATCTACCTTCCTCAAGGTGAATGACGGAGTGAGCAAGCCCGGAGACATCCTTAGGACAATTTTCTCCATTTGATGCATTGCATCCAGGGCTTCCTCCTTGACCTTATCTATCTTATTCAGGACAAATTCCATCTGATCGACCTGGTAGTCCAAAGTAGCAAGGACTTTGTTGGGTGCTCTGGGGTGATCGAAGATGCCGAATTTAATTAAATCATCGACTAAGCAGTCGAGCATCTTCTGGAATGTCTCATGTTGTAACCTAGCATGGTCCAACTCTTCAGAGATAGGTCTTGCAATCGCCTGGAGTTCCTTGTTCACCGACCAATGTTCTGATATAACTCGGTGAACTTGATGATTACTTCCTCACTATCTTTGAGGATCTGGTCTCTCCAGGTGGATACTGCCATGCCTTGTTCGCCAATCTTGGTGTATTCATTTATCTTATCCTGACTAAGGGCCTCAGGAGTTTCAGTGGCAGTTGTAGGAGGTGCACTGCCCATTTTCTGCAGGGCGTGGAGAAGATGTTTATTCTGCTCTTTCAGTAGCCTCTTCTCTTCCTTTGCTTCTTGAAGCTTCTTGCAAAGGGCATCCACCACAGATAGGGCCTCTCCTTGAAGGCTCTCGGATGACGTTCCCATTGTGACCTGCGTCACTGTATAATCTGTAGGGGACAGATCCTTTTTATCCTTTGTGGGATCAGGATACGTGATCTCCATTACTCTTTCACCTAAGGTGCTCTGAGAGAAGCAGGTTATTGGCTTCTACTTCTTAGCTCCTTTCGTTGGGATGACAGAGAAGTCCATAGGTGCAATGGGACTTTCCTTTTATGCTGACTCAGGTGCTAGGAGATCCATGCTGGACTTAAGGGAGAAGAAGGAATGGTGGAAGAAGAAGGAGCAACTACAGTGTACTCAGGGAAATGGGTTGAGACGCTTGGTGGCGGCATTGATAGAGAAGCTGAACTCCCAACGCTCATAGGGGTAGGAGCTATTGTAGGAGAGGAAACTGTGGGGGTGGAAGGGAACTGAGAGATGAGGGAAGAAATACTGGGGGACAGCTCCGCGAGGGAAGAGAAGATAGGAGAAGAGGAAAGGGGAACAATAGAAGGTGGGGGAGAAGACACAACCAAAGGAATGGTTGCTTGGGTGATGGGAGGAGGGGAAGGAGGAGTGGGAGAAGGGATGGTGGGAACCTCAATGGTTGTAGCAGTGGCAACATCCTGAGTGGATGTGCCTATTGGAACACTCTCTGCCACTTCTTTCTCTGGAAGATGCCAGGGTTACAACCTGTTCTTGTGCGGTGGAGGGAGGGCTCTTAGGAGCTTCTTCTTGAGTGGCATCTAGATTCTCCCTCTTTATCTTTACCTTTGCCCTTCGGAAAATGCTTCAGTCTGGCAGGTGCATTGCCCAAAGGGGACGTGGTGAAATCTACTCCAAGGTAGATGAGGCCGTTCATTCTGCACCAATGCTCTATGCGCTGCAATGTGCCCTTAACCCTCTCCTCAATGGTCTGAGGTGCCTTTGTCCTGTCAATCTTGGTGAATGGCCAGTTGTCCCCATCATGTGTCTAGATATACCTGATCAACTTCTTGATCGGTTGTTTGGAAAGCTTTTGGAACAATGGCCATGCCATATTGAATAATTTCTGCCAGGGCCAGGTGGGAGTGATCCTTTCTCTTGAGTTTGACCTCATGATACAGGTCGATGTAGATGTCCTCGATTTGTGGAACGTGGATCGGATCGAGTTTTTCCTTTGGGAGGAAATTTCATGGATCAAAGGTGGGCCTTGCCGGGAAATTGTGCTTTAGGTTAAGCAGTTCCAGCTCTGCGAACATTTCCCGGGCCTTGGTGTGAGAAGTGCAGGTGTACCTGCCCACTGTGAGGGGGAAAGGAGTTCCACCCTTCTTCCTTTTTAGGCAACTTCTCATGATATGTTATGAGCTGCCTGGACAGCTCCAACAGGATCAACTTAGGGCCTGCATACCTTGGTAACTTGGTGGGCTCCCCCAAGAAGTTGGCTGCTCTGAGATAGGTGAAAGTGGGGAATTGTGTAAACAACACCCCCCACTTCTCGGTTGCAGTTACTATGCTCTTGGTCATCTGACCGTGAGTCATATTGGGCCTCAATAGGCAGATGATGCCATAGAAGAAGGCATCATTGATCTTGGTGAACTGTGGGATGTTGTTCTCTAGCTTCAATTCTGGTAGTATTCGTATATTTTTACCTGGGGCCACACCCCGCATCGGCTCAGCGCTGGATAGTCTCTCTCTGAGGCTGCAACGTAGACTACGTAGGAGTTCATGTAGAACCTCCCCGTTGTGGTGAGTTGTTGGAGCTGCTCAGAGATGGTGCTACTGATGATCTCTGCCCACTCAAAACGCTGATCAGGCACGTTCTTATTCATTGTTTCCAGATACCTGAGCATCCATTTGTGGAAGTAATGGGCATCAGAAAGCCCAAATACCCTACTTAGGAATGTAATGGTATCGCTCAGTTCCTCAGAGAAGTCACTGCGGTGAATAACCTGTGGCCATCTGGTTATTACCTTCTTATTTTTCAAATACACTTCGTTCATTAACTGCATGCATTTGTCTTCATTTTCCTCCCATGCCTTGATGCAGTCTTCTTGGCTTATAGCCACAAAATGCCGGTGGTGGGGAATGCCTAGCATGATCTCGAAGTGCTGGGTAGTGAGGTTGATTATGACTTCACCCTTTTCATTCTCGACACACCTTGTGTCTTTGTTATAGCAGCGGGCCACCACCATCATAAACTCATTATTCACTACACTAACGGGGATTCCCCCGGTCGAAATGCAGACCACTGCCCACCAGTTTGTCCATCCAAGGACTGCCTGTGACCCTTCTGGTTCTAGCCCAAAAATCTTCCATGTCTATATGGCCAAGTTTGGAATCTCTGATGTCTAAGTCACATTCTGCCTGGGACTCGGGCATTCTGACCCTTTGATATTTGTATTTCATCTCTTCCTCCGTGAGTTTGGCCTTACCCTTTGACTTGGTTGGCCTTTTGCTTGATGTAGACATATGTGAATCTGAGTTCAGTTGCTGATCTGCAAGAAGAAGGAGTGAAGTCCAATGCAGAAGAGTCATGTTAGCTGTTAGATCGTCCATCAGAGCTTTACAGAAAGAGGAGTTAGCAATTTAAAAGCTTCTGGGCGTAGGGCGCAAGAATATTGCAGGCTGCAGGGTCAATAAAGTAAGGTGCACTGATGCGGAGTGTTGCAAGGAAGAAAACAGTGCCAAAGGGCGCATGGCGCAGGAAATTTACACATAACATCAATGTTGTTGTAGACAAATTTGTGCCTATGCCAATATATAAGGTTTTAAACTGGGCGCAAATAAGTTTGGTGTTGCATGGGAGTAGGATGCGCCAATGGCGCAAATATGGGACATGTTGCAGGGAATTTTGGTGCGCCAAGGGGCACAACATTAAGGGGTGTATCATTGACTTTAAGTGCGTCAAGGGGCCTTGGGCACGGCGCAGGAAGAGCTTGCATGGCACCTTTTGTTGTTGTAAGCGGGATTGTGCCAGCGCCTGTGTAAGGATTTTCTTAGTTTTGTATGGTGCAGGAAGGATGCGTGCTGCAATCGGGGATAGTGCACCCTCTTGGTGCGACTGTGTTTTATGTAACAGGAATGGTGTTTGCGCCAAAGGAAAACCGCGGGTGGAAATGTAACAACTTTACATTTTCTCTCTTCTTGGACAGGTTTGTGATTTTTAGGCCTTATCGACATGATTTGACAGTGAGGGGAATAGAGCAAAGAGGTCTGTTGGGTTGTTTCTGAGACAAAGCCCTCCAAGCCAGCAGATCTGAAAGGAGGGTAAAACTGGTTTGGGGGAAGCCTCTTAGGTTTATTTATTTATTCAATAGCAAGTAAAACCACAACAAAGCAACAAGCAAAACTCACAAGAAAAGCAAGAACCACTTACTGGAGATATATAGACTGGAAGAAATGAAGTGGGGTCCACGAACGCGACACGAGGATGACGAGAGCGCTGATAGGTGTAGAGAAATAAAGTTTTCACGTGTTTTTCAATCGTGAAAATGACAGGGCGGATGCGCCTATATATAGCCAAAAGTGTAATAAATGCGCCACCAACCTTTTTAAAAGGGCGCACCAAAACATATGTTGACATAAAAATATTTGCGCCCTTTGGCGCGGGTATGTTTCTGTCAGCAAGAAATTATCTGCACCTTTAGCACAAATTTAGGACTGTCAACATGGGATTCTGAGCGCCTTGGCGCACCGCCTTAAGGGCGCAACATTTTTACTGTTGACAGGTGGGTGCATGCGCCTTGGCGCATGCAAGAAAGGCACATCATGGGGAGGCGCAACAATTGTTGTGCTAACACTCCAAAGGGTGTGCCAAAGGAATAGAAAGGGGCACAAATTCATTTTGTGTTGCATGAACAAAATCTGCGCCCAGCCAAAAAGGACCAAAATGACTAAGTTCGAAAAACTAGATTTTCCGGAAAGGGATTTTACGCCATTCCGAACGCTGAGGGACCTTGACGAGGAACCAGAACAAAATTTTGGTATGGTTACCTGCAAAATTGCCCTTGTCAATTTTACAGGATAACCACTGGCTCTTTCTAGGGACTATCCTTGAGTGAAGCTTAAGGGTAGAGAACCCCAGATCAACATGTGCCTATCCATTGGGTTACAGAGTCAAAAACAAGGGTGACGACAAAAGCAAACACATGACGAAAGAAAACACACAACATAAAGCAAAAAACTGTACAAAGAAAAGAGGAAGCTCTACTTCCTGAATATTTTGAGATGTTGCCCGCTATAGGGAAGCGGGAGATCAATTCCATCTAGATACGAGAGATAGAAGCTATTCTCTCCGTTGAGCTGCTTGATCTTGAAAGGTCCTCTCCATAGAGAATCAAATTTCCCGTGCATGCCTTTTGGCTCTCTTCGCTTGTCCCACAAAAGGACGAGATCTCCCACCTGAAAATTCCTCAGCTTAGCCTTTTTATCGAATAGTCTCTTGACTTGATTCTGATGTTCGGTGATCCTGTCGACCACTCTTACCCTTTTTTCTTTGAGCTCTGCTAGATACATGATCCTCTTTTCAAGAGAATTTTGGAAAGTCTCATCTTCAATCGCTCGTGCCAAATGCAGGGTAGGAAGTTCTGCAGAAATGGGAAGCTCAGCGTCGATTCCATATAATACTTGAAAAGGTGACATACCGAGAGACCTCTTGGGAGTAATGCGGTCTGCCCACAAAGCGTCATACAATGACTTGTGCCACATCTGCTGATTCTCATCAACTAGCTTCCGTATGATGGTCACTAAGTTTTTATTACTGGATTCTACCTGACCATTTCCCTGGGGGTAATAATCTGAGGCGTGGGCCAAGGTTATCCCATATTCATAGAAAAAACTGATAACTTCCCGAGAGGAAAGATTGGAAGCATTATCAACAACAATCTTGTTTGGAACGCCAAACCTTACAATGATATTCTCTTTGATGAATTGCAAACAACTTCAGAAGTGGCATTCTTAACAGGTATGGCCTCCACCCATTTGGTGAAGTAATCTGTTGCTGTTAGGACATAACTATGTCTGGCACTTGATTGTGGGTGTAGTGCTCTGATAAAGTCGATTCCCCATTGCCTGAATGGTTCATCAATAACGACCGGCCTGAGGGGAAAAGCAACCAATTTTGGTTTGCCAACAAATTGTTGGCAGAGCTCACATTTTGCTACCTAGGTGGCTGTATCCTGAAATAGCATTGGCCAATAGTACCTGGCCCGGATGATCTTGTGTGCTGTCACGGAAGAGGAGAAATGACCACCACAGGCTGAATCGTGAAAACTCTCAAGTAACTTTACCTGTTGTGGCTTGTCAACACATCGCAAGAAGATGCCATCAATTCCACGTTTGTATAAACTGTCATCCCAGATGACATATCTGGCTGCTCTGAGCTTTATAGTACGCTTCTCTTTTGAAGTTAGATGAGCTGGGCACTCACCGTAAGTGAGAAAGAAAGTGATATCAGAATACCACTCATCGCTAGTTGCAACAAATAGAACCATGGGTAGAGAATCAACTTTCTCCAGCTGGCCTTGTGTCCCATTAATGCAATCATCCTTTTCTTCAAGGTTTTCTGAATCTTTGTTTTCAGCCATAAGCTGGCATAGGCCCTTGCCTCTTACCAGCTTGGTTGGTTTTATGTCTAGATCATACTCTTGGACCTTTGCGATCCAATTCCCTCGCAAACTCCCTAACTCCTGTTGAGTTAAGATTGACTTGACTGCCGTGTCAGGGACCAACACTACTGTATGAGAGTTTAGGATGTAATACCGGAAGTTCTTGACTGCTTTGACAATAGCGAAGGCATGTTTTTCCAACTGAGACATCTTCAACTCATGAGGCTTGAGGGGAGAGCTCATGAACGTGATTGGAGATTCAACATTTTCATAATTCTTTTGCATTAAGATGGCCGATACAGTATGCTCAGATGCATAACTATACATGATAAAATCCTTGGAGAAATCGGGACATACCAGGACTGGTGCATGAGCGACGGAGGCTTTTATATCCTCGAATGATGTCTTTCCTTCTTTGCTCCACCGGAAAGTTTGCGACCCTTTCATCATGTTTGATATGTGGCGAGTCTTTTCAGCAAAGTCGGGAACGAAGCGCCTGAGAAAATTCACTTTTCCGAAGAAAGAGTGAACACCCGGTCTTGCTTGTGGGTAAAGTAAGGCTCTGAATAGCCCTAACCCTTTCGACATCTATTTTTGTCCCTTCTTTGCTAACAACATGTCCCAACAACTTTCCTTCAGTGACCCCGAAAACATTTTTTTTGGATTCAGGGAGATCCCGTGCTCTCGGCATCTAATCAATACTTGCTCCAAATGATCACAATGATCACTTCACTATTTAGAGAACACAGTTAAGTCATCTAAATAGACTACGATAACCTTTCCCATCATACCTTTGAACACGAAGTCCATTGCTCGCTGAAAGGTGGCACCAGCGTTGGTCAAACCAAAAGGCATTCTGCTATAGGAAAATGTGCCCCAGGGGGTAGTGAATGCTGTTTTGAATTGGTCTTCAGGTGAGACTTCAATCTGATTATAGCCCGAAAAACCATCAAGCATGGACAACATTTTTGATCCAGTTACTGCCTGCAGAACCTGATCCATTATGGGAAGCGGGTAGTTGTCCTTCAAGGACGCCTGATTCAGGTTGCGAAAATCTACGCATATGCGTATTTCACCATTCTTTTTTCATACTGGCATGATATTTGTGACCCAGGTACTGTGATGGATAGGAAAAATGATCCTTGCATCCAGCATTTTTTGTATTTCACCTGGATGGTACCTGAGATCTTGGGATTATAGTGCCTCTATTTCTGGCGAAAGGGTTTGACATCTTCTTTCAATGGGATGTCATGTTGGACGTCCTTTAGCTTGAAAGACTTTAGATCAGCATAAGACCATGCCAATACATCCATATATTTCTTCAGCAATTTGACAAACTTCCACTTTTCTTCAGGTGTGCAACACCTCCCGATGTTTACAAACTACGGATGTTCCACAGTACCTAGATTGACCGGCTCAGTTTCTGGAGAGGAGTTAGGATTATCCTGCCTTTTCTTCCTGACAAAATGATCATGTCTGTCGAACAAACATTCCAGAGAGACCAAACCTTTTGGAATTTTATTTCCTTTGAGCTGACATATGCCATCACTTCCTTTTGATTCATCGTCTTGATCAGTAACAGATTCACAACATGCAGAAGTAGATCCTTCAAAATGAAGCTCACTAAAATTTTCTGCCTTTTCCAGAAAGGCAATAAGTTGATTGTCATCGTTGAATACCTGCCAGTGCTGAGAATTGTCTGGCATGCTTGGGGCAGAAAACTACCTCAATGGTATATGTGTCTATTTTCAATCCTGGGTGGGGGAGCATGAGGGATGCTGAGACGGCTAATGAATCGGCCATGTCGTTCTGAGCTCTCGGAATGGATTTTATTGAAAAAGCATCAAATTCTTCAATGTTATCCCATACTGCGTTGCGGTAATGCCTGAGCCTTTCATTTTTTACTTGGTATATCCTTTTCACTTGATTTACGACCAGCTCTGCATCACCTTGTACTTTTAGGTTCTTGATTCCCCTTTCTTTTGCGGCTTGCATGCCAAGTAGCAAAGATTCATACTCAACAGTATTATTCGTGTTGAAAAACTGCAACTTGAAAGAGAGAGGAAAAATCTCTTCCTCCAGGGAAATTAACACAGCTCCAGCACCGCATCCGCTAGTTGCACAACTGCCATCAAACTGCAACGTCCATATCTTGTTAAGATCCTCTTCCTGGACGAGAACGTCCATTTTTTCAGACTCAGTAGATAAGAAATAATTTCCCATCCCTGATGATTTGAAGAGAATTTGGGCTTTGGGGTCATCGGAATTAGTAACCAAGTACTTCTTTTGTGATTCCGGCTCCAATGTTTGCATTACACCTTTGACGGGGATTCTAGCCTTAGACCAGTCCATATGAATCTCTCCACCAACTTCACTGCAAAAGCTCCTTCCTAGTAGAATTCCATATGCTGCTAGAATATCGGCAATGAGGACGGTCATCTTTACTCTTTTCTCTGGGAATGCTGCAAATGCGAACTGCGCGTCTTTGATTTGACCAATCAACAGAACCTGTTTGGTTTCCAAGGAGTAACATCTGCCAAAAGGCTTGGTAAGGGTGAGGCCCAGAGCATGGGTGACTTTTACCGGCATGACATTATTGGAAGCCCCAGAATCAATTATGTAGTTGCTTAGCTTGTGGCCATTGATTAGGAGGGAGAGATAGAAAGGTTCTATTTTTCCTGATGTGGAAGTCGAGGCAACATTTATGTGAGATGCAGGAGGAGTAGAAAGAATTCCTTTCAGGGAGGCCTGAGAAGTTATGACAGCTTGGCTTTGAATATATTCGGTCAACCTTACAAGCTGCTCAGGGTTTGACTGAAGATACTCGGCTTCAGACATTTGGATCTTGGTCTTTTTAGCATGATCAATTATGTCAAACGCGGCCAAGGGTTGCGTTGATGAAGGAATGAGTCCCTCATTTCACGATGGTGGGGTAGGATTACCGGTCTTAATAGGAATAGGAGAGGGCTGATTCAGAGGGGAGATAGGGGAAAAATATTTCTTCGAAAAAGACTTAATAAGAGGTTGAGCAGGAAGGGGATTACCTCTTTTTGCAATGGTTGGAGGCGTGTTCGACACAGCCTTCTCTTTTTGTATCCTGGTAGCAACTTCTACTTCTTTTCCTTGAGAGCGGGTGAAAACAACATAAGACTACCCGCTTGCATATCCTTGGGTACCCTCTTCTTCATCAGACTCCTCCTCATCAAATTCCATATACCCGATAGTAGAGTCGCCAGTCGGTTCACCGACATCTTGATCATCTTCACCTTGGGATGAAGGTTCTTCATAATTCTGCTCCTCTTCCTCGATCTTGATTAAGGCATTGACCGAAGGGGCTTCAAGTGCCAACCTCGGCGTAGTTGCAGGTAAACGCGGCCTTTGAGGGACGTTGTTGGAAGTGAAATTTCTTCGTGGGATATCTCGGTACGAAGAGCTCGGGGAAGCCTGAGCTAGCTGCTTCTTTAATGCGAGCAAGTCATTTGCCATCTTTTGAAATGCGGATCAGATGAAGTGGTGGGAGAAGGAGTTGAAGCTTTAGGCTTGGATGGTTCTCATTTTAATTCACTAGATATTAGCAAGTTATCTTCAATCTAAATGGCAGCAGCTTGGGCGAGAACCAGAGTAGTGACTTGTTCTTGCAAGAGTAAGAAACTTACTTTTGAGCTCATGGTTGACGAAGAAACACTTCTGATTTTTTGGTGTTGGCAGCATGGCAGGCGGCACACGGTTGATTAGTGAATTGAAACAGGTGATGAAATCGTGCATGGTCTCATTGACTTCCTTCTTCAGATGAGTGATCTTTGACAGTAACGTGAATGCATCTTCGGAAGGCTTATATCTTTCTTCAAATGCAGTTCGTAATGTGGCCCAACTAGTGATAGATCCGGCCGGAAAATGCTGAAACCATTCTGCTGCGGGTCCTTGCAAGGTCTCCAGAAAGAGGTGAACTGACACATCTTCATGGGTCACATCCAGGATACTGCATGACATGATGAATGCAAATATGTGTGAATCCATGCTTTGGTTTCCGCTTCCATCAAATTTGGGGAAATTCTTTCGGTTTCCATGAGGGAGCGCGTGAACAGGATGTGGCAAAGCAAGAGGGCCCATAGCATTTCCCCATGGTACTGCCATTTGAAAAGCTGGAAAAAGGACGCGAGCCGGGAGGATGGTTCCACTGAGCAACAAAGCACTGCAAAGGGATGTGGATGCTCCTTGTGAAGAATGATTCCTTCGTGGGGGTGAGACACTTCTGGCTGACCGATCAGCTGAACTCAGCGATGAGAAGCGTGCTGGTGTAACACTGAAGTTGTGCCTCTGAAGTAGATCGAAAGTAGGATCAAATTCTCCACGAGCTCTCTTGCTACGAGTAAATGGTTCACCCGCCAGTGTACCTTTCAGATCTGCAATATTTTTGGAGCAGATTTAAAAACTCTTTTTGGTTGTACTTGCTGATTTTCTGATTTTTCTGACAAAAATCAGCAGCATGCACTTTTCTGAATATTTAAATTTATCCCCCTTTTGAAAACCGATTGCGGTTTAATGACAAAGATTAGCGAGGATAAAATAATGGCTAACTCAGTAAGCTGATTTTTGGATCTTAGAGTTGACTTTTTAGCAAGGGTTTGAAATTTTGTAAAACAGTCAAAAACTCAGATCTATGGAAATATATGGGTTTTTATAAAAACTCAGCGAACTAAAGATCTCTAACTAGCCCAGATCTATGGATCCTCTGAAGAAAATTTTCAGTTTGGATCACTTTTGCAAAAAAATTAAATTTTGAACAAAAAGTTAAGATTTGCAAATAGGTAGTGATTTTTACAGTTTTATCAAATAGATCTGTTCGGTCCCTAGTAGAGTCGCCAAAAACTGTTGGTCTGAAAATCTATCGTGAGAGCAGATCTATGGATAGACGAGCCAACAGTGTGCAGGGCATAGCCCCTCTTTGAGACAGCAAAGTGAAATTGGTTTATTGCTATTCTACCAGCAGGAATCTGTGCAAGTCTCACAATATTCTGCCTTCGGGGGTTTGGGATCTCATCCCAGTAGAGGTGCTTCCAACTGTGAAAAGAAAGGAATGGAGGGAAAGACGAGGAAAGAATGGGTTCGAAGGGAGAAAAGAAATGAATTCCAAAGTAGAAAGGTCAGAGGGTTTATGTTTTGGGATTGGTAATAAATGGAGCCAAACCTACTTGCATAAACGAGCAAAGCAATACTGATGAACAAATGACAAGAAAGTAGAGATAGATCCAACAGAATAAATGCACAGATCTGACATAAGAAAGATCAGATGCCCATAACACACATATTCAACACAAAGTCTTAATATTTGTATTAATGTTTCTTCTGTTACAAAAAGTACAAAGCCTTTTCTTCTCACTTCTATTTTTCATCTAAAAAGTGTCCACCCTTGAATACAACAAACATTCAAGTATTTATAGGAGGAGAAGAGAGAAGGCAAAAAGAAACCAACAACTAATTACAAAAATTTACAAAATATCTAAAAGTCAACTGTTGACTTTGGGCAACTTGGTGGATGACAACATCCCATGGTGCAACATGGATGATGTCATCGTTTGTGCCAACATACTTTTAAATATTACAAAAGAAAATCCAAGAGGAGGGAGCTATTCGTCATCGTCTCATGGCTGGAAGGGAGTATCCTGCTTCTGCTCAGGAGAGGTGATATGGAATTGAGTCTGATACTCCATGAATTTGCTGATCATCGGTTGGAGTAGATCCTGGGCAGGACCCTTGGTGTGATCACCGATGACTTCGCAAGTCTCCCGTTCATCTCTGAGTTTTTCTGGGAGCTTGAAGTATTCATTACCTGCCTCCATCAGGTACCCTATAAAATCATGGCAAGCCAGAAGGTTATTGATGGATTCAGTGTCAAAAGTGGCTTTTGGCCCTAGCCCTTGCGAGATGATCTCTTTGAAGATCCAAATGGTTTCATCTGCCTTCCTCAAGGTGAATGACGGAGTGAGCAAGCCCAGAGACATCCTTAGGAAAATTTTCTCCATTTGATGCATTGCATCCAGGGCTTCCTCCTTGACCTTATCTATCTTCTCCAGGACAAATTCCATCTGATCGACCCGGTAGTCCAAAGCAGCAAGGAATTTGTTGGGTGCTCTGGGGTGATCGAAGATGCCGAATTTAATTAAATCATCGACTAAGCAGTCGAGCATCTTCTGGAATGTCTCATGTTGTAACCTAGCATGGTCCAACTCTTCGGAGATAGGTCTTGCAAATCCCTAGAGTTCCTTGATTCTTTGAAGATCCAAACATCTGACCTTCCTCAATGTTGATGGAGTGATAACTCGAGACATCCTTGAATTTGCTCCATTTGATGCATTGCATCTAGGGCTTCCTCCTTGACCTTATCTATCTTCTCCAGGACAAATTCCATCTGATCGACCCGGTAGTCCAAAGCAGCAAGGACTTTGTTGGGTGCTCTGGGGTGATCGAAGATGCCGAATTTAATTAAATCATCGACTGAGAGTCGAGCATCTTCTGGAATGTCTCATGTTGCAACCTAGCATGGTGGAGATAGGTCCTGCAATCACCTGGAGTTCCTTGTTCACCTGACCAATGTTCTGATATAACTCGGTGAACTTGACGATTACTTCCTCACTATCTTTGAGGATCTGGTCTCTCCAGGAGGATACTACCATGCCTTGTTCACCAATCTTGGCGTATTCATTTATCTTATCCTAAGGGCCTCAGGAGTTTCAGTGGCAGTTGTAGGAGGTGCACTGCCCATTTTCTGCAGGGCGTGGAGAAGATGTTTATTCTGCTCTTTCAGTAGCCTCTTCTCTTCCTTTGCTTCTTGAAGCTTCTTGCAAAGGGCATCCACGCAGATAGGGCCTCTCCTTGAAGGCTCTCGGATGACGTTCCCATTGTGACCTGCGTCACTGTATAATCTGTAGGGGACAGATCCTTTTTATCCTTTGTGGGATCAGGATACGCGATCTCCATTACTCTTTCACCTGAGGCACTCTGAGAGAAGTGGGTTATTGGCTTCTACTTCTTAGCCCCTTTCATTGGGATGATGGAGAAGTCCATAGGTGCAATGGGGACTTTCCTTTTATGCTGACTCAGGTGCTGGGAGATCCATGCTGGACTTAAGGGAGAAGAAGGAACGGTGGAAGAAGAAGGAGCAACTACAGTGTACTCAGGGAAATGGGTTGAGATGCTTGGTGGTGGCATTGATAGAGAAGCCAAACTCCCAATGCTCATAGGGGTAGGAGCTACTGTAGGAGAGGAAACTGTGGGGGTGGAAGGGAACTGAGAGATGAGGGAAGAAATACTGGGGGACAGCTCCGCGAGGGAAGAGAAGATAGGAGAAGAGGAAAGGGGAACAATAGAAGGTGGGGGAGAAGACACAACCAAAGGAATGGTTGCTTGGGCGACGGGAGGAGGGGAAGGAGGAGTGGGAGAAGGGATGGTGGGAACCTCAATGGTTGTAGCAGTGGCAACATCCTGAGTGGATGTGCCTGTTGGAACACTCTCTGCCGCTTCTTTCTCCGGAGATGCTAGGGTTACAACCTGTTCTTGTGCGGCGGAGGGAGGGCTCTCAGGAGCTTCTTCTTGAGTGGCACTAGATTCTCCCTCTTTATCTTTACCTTTGCCCTTCGGCAAATGCTTCGGTCTGGCAGGTGCATTGCCTAAAGGGGACGTGGTGAAATCTACTCCAAGGTAGATGAGGCTGTTCATTCTGCACCAATGCTCTATGCGCTGCAATGTGCCCTTAACCCTCTCCTCAATGGTCTGAGGTGCCTTTGTCCTGTCAATCTCGGCAAATGGCCAGTTGTCCCCATCCGTGTCTAGATATACCTGATCAACTTCTTGATCGGTTGTTTGGAAAGCTTTTGGAACAATGGCCATGCCATATTGAATAATTTCTGCCAGGGCCAGGTGGAGTGATCCTTTCTCCTGAGTTTGACCTCATGATACAGGTCGATGTAGATGTCCTCGATCTGTGGAACGTGGATCGGATCGAGTTTTTCCTTTGGGAGGAAATTTCGTGGATCAAAGGTGGGCCTTGTCTGGGAAATTGTGCTTTAGGTTAAGCAGTTCCAGCTCTGCGAACATTTCCTGGGCCTTGGTGTGAGAAGTGCAGGTGTACCTACCCACTATGAGGGGGAAAGGAGTTCCACCCTTCTTCCTTTTCAGGCACTTCTCGTGATATGTTATGAGCTACCTGGATAGCTCCAACAGGATCAACTTAGGGCCTGCATACCTTGGTAACTTGGTGGGCTCCCCCAAGAAGTTGGCTGCTCTGACATAGGTGAAAGTGGGGAATTGTGTAAACAATGCCCCCACTTCTCCGTTGCAGTTACTATGCTCTTGGTCATCTGACCGTGAGTCATATTGGGCCTCAAAAGGCAGATGATGTCATAGAAGAAGGCATCATTGATCTTGGTGAACTGTGGGATGTTGTTCTCTAGCTTCAATTCTGGGTAGTATTCATATATTTTTACCTGGGGCCACACCCCGCATCGGCTCAGCGCTGGATAGTCTCTCTCTGAGGCTGTAGCGTAGACTACGTAGGAGTTCATGTAGAACCTCCCCGTTGTGGTGAGTTGTTGGAGCTGCTCAGAGATGGTGCTGCTGATGATCTCTGCCCACTCAAAATGCTGATCAGGCACGTTCTTATTCATTGTTTCCAGATACCTGAGCATCCATTTGTGGAAGTAATGGGCATCAGAAAGCCCAAATACCCTGCTTAGGAATGTAATGGTATCACTCAGTTCCTCAGAGAAGTCACTGCGGTGAATAACCTGTGGCCATCTGGTTATTACCTTCTTATTTTTCAAATACACTTCATTCATTAACTACATGCATTTGTCTTCGTTTTCCTCCCATGCCTTGATGCAGTCTTCTTGGCTTATAGCCACAAAATGCCGGTGGTGGGGAATGCCTAGCATGATCTCGAAGTGCCAGGAAGTGAGGTTGATTATGACTTTGCCCTTTTCATTCTCGACACACCTTGTGTCTTTGTTATAGCAGCGAGCCACTACCATCATAAACTCATTATTCACTGCACTAACGGGGATTCCCCCGGTGAAATGCAGACCACTGCCCACTAGTTTGTCCATCCAAGGACTGCCTGTGACCCTTCTGGTTCTAGCCCAAAAATCTTCCATGTCTATATGGCCAAGTTTGGAATCTCTGATGTCTAAGTCACATTCTGCCTGGGACTCGGGCATTCTGACCCTTTGATATTTGTATTTCATCTCTTCCTCCGTGAGTTTGGCCTTACCCTTTGACTTGGTTGGCCTTTTGCTTGATGTAGACATATGTGAATCTGAGTTCAGTTGCTGATCTGCAAGAAGGAGTGAAGTCCAATGCAGAAGAGCCATGTTAGCTGTTAGATCGTCCATCAGAGCTTTACAGAAAGAGGAGTTAGCAATTTAAAAGCTTCTGGGCGTAGGGCGCAAGAATATTTGCAGGCTGCAGGGTCAATAAAGCAAGGTGCACTGATGTGGAGTGTTGCAAGGAAGAAAACAATGCCAAAGGGCGTAGGGCGCAGGAAATTTACACATAACATCAATGTTGTTGTAGACAAATTTGTGCCTGCACCAATATATAAGGTTTTAAACTGGGCACAAATAAGTTTGGTGTTGCATGGGAGCAGGATGCGCCAATGGCGCAAATATGGGACATGTTGCAGGGAATTTTGGTGTGATTTTAAGTGCGTCAAGGGGCCTTGGGCATGGCGCAGGAAGAGCTTGCATGGAACCTTTTTGTTGTTGTAAGCGGGATTGCGCCAGTGCCTGTGTAAGGATTTTCTTAGTTTTGTATGGTGCAGGAAGGACGCGTGCTGCAATCAGGGACAGTGCGCCCTCTTGGTGTGACTGTGTTTTATGTAACATGGAATGGTGTTTGCGCCAAAGGAAAACTGTGGGTGGAAATGTAACAACTTTACATTTTCTCTCTTCTTGGATAGGTTTGTGATTTTTTAGGCCTTATCGACATGATTTGACAGTGAGGGGAACAGAGCAAAGAGATCTGTTGGGTTCGTTTCTGAGACAAAGCCCTCCAGGCCAGCAGATCTGAGAGGAGGGTAAAATTGGTTTTGGGGGAAGCCTCTTAGGTTTATTTATTTATCTCAATAGCAAGAAAAACCACAACAAAGCAACAAGCAAAACTCACAAGAAAAGCAAGAACCACTTACCAGAGATATATAGACTAGGAAGAAAATGAAGTGGGGTCCACGAACGTGACACGAGGATGACAAGAGCGCTGACAGGTGCAGAGAAATAAAGTTTTCACGTGTTTTTCAATCGTGAAAATGACAGGGCGGATGTGCCTATATATAGCCAAAAGTGTAATAAATGCACCACCAACCTTTTTAAAAGGGCGCACCAAAACATATGTTGACATAAAAATATTTGTGCCCTTTGGCGCGGGTATGTTTCTGTCAGCAAGAAATTATCTGCACCTTTAGAGCAGATTTAGGACTGTCAACATGGGATTCTTAGCGCCTTGGCACACCGCTTAAGGGTGCAACAATTTTGCTGTTGACAGGTGAGCGCATGCGCCTTGGCACATGCAAGAAAGGCACATCATGGGGAGGCGCAACAATTGTTGTGCTAACACTCCAAAGGGTGCACCAAAGGAATAGAAAGGGGCAAAAATTCATCTTGTGTTGCATGAGCAAAATATACGCCCAGCCAAAAAGGACCAAAATTATTAAGTTCGAAAAACTAGATTTTCCGGAAAGGGATTTTACGCCATTCCGAACGCTGAGGGACCTTGACGACGAACTAGAAATTTTTTTTGGTATGTTTACCTACAAAATTACCCTCGTTAATTTTACAGGATAACATTATCCCAGCTAAACGACGAAGGAGTCTTATTAGATTTAGGATCCCTCATCCCATTTATTTATTTCAACTACTAAAACAATTTTGCCTTCTCATAACCATTCAATTTTAGTTCATTACAAGTTCTAAGGAAGGAGCACAATAACCCATTAAGGAAAAGAGTATTAAAATAATAGACTTCCCTTTTAAAACCCTTTTACTTCCTCACCTTTATCTCTAAGAGAACTATGACGATCTAAACACTATTGCAATCAAGTTTAGAACCAAATCAAGTTCCTAAGACATAATAACATTCATTAGACCAACCAGGAATGAGAAGCTGAGTAGTTCTAGCACTTAATTTCACCCAATATTTTGGGTAAGGTAGAGCCATCTCATTGGTTTACCATTACATCCCTACAGGGTCTACATATTGTACATCCAATAAAAGTCAAGAACAAAATTTAACATATCATTACGAACCGATCAAGACTCAGAATATAATTCCGATCCAAATGAAATAGACTACATTCCTCAAATTCTCGAACCATTCAAGTTTAAAATCAAGTTAGGGTAACTTCACATTTCCCTTAATGACAAAGTATTCAGAGACTAAATTAGCTGAACCGATACATTGTTTGGTTGCTATTTTAATATGATACACTAAAGCCAAATTGAATGTATTGAATATATCAACCAAATTTGAATCATAATTTCCAAAAAAATACCCAAAAGCCATAATATTCAAACCATAGTAATGAATTTCACATTAACAGTCTAGAATAAAAATAGGTTTTCCATTTGTATCCAAAATAATTGAACCATATCTCTAACTTCAAACAAAATGTATTGAACTGGTCATCATTAAAACCTGTCGAATTTGAAGTCAGGTTCGAAAGATTTTTTACCACCATTAACATGGTCATAAAAACAAGATTTCACAAACCATGTAGAAAAGACTACAAGTTACAGACTTGTTAGCTCAAGTAATAAACACAAATTCCTTTCAATACTTATTCCAAAACAACCAAGATTTCACAGGTAGAACACAAACTCATCCTTATACTATTCCTTCTATGCATGCCAGTGTTATTATAATTCAAGGTTTCACGCAAGAATAAAGCAACTAACTGTATACTGACTTATCCACAGTGCTCGCGAACTTAAAAAAATCAATACCCTTACACAAGAGAAGTGTAAACTGGCTTATATATAATGTTTCTAGAATATGAAATATTTATAACAGTCAAAGTTTCACAGGGTGATACCAAACAAACCTTCCAGGAGTTATTCATAGACCAAATAACCACGAGATAAAATGTGAATATCAAAGGCTGGTAAACATAAAAAAAACACTGTTCCTTCCATCGAAACAAGTTTTTAACTTCCAAACTTAACGAACATAGGTGGGTCTATTGCAACAATAAAGACTTCTAAAGAAGTTGAAGTCAATAAACAATTTCATCCACTAAGATCCCTTTACAATTACCAGTATTATTCAATTGATCACAAAACCACTGTGAAAGAAAAGTAATGCAAACAAATTCTGAAAAAATCAAGCAAACTCTTGATTCAACCTAGAAACTTAAGTTTACACACAACCCATGAATTTTTTTTTTACCAGACAAGCATAAATACACAGGGCTCATCAGAACAGAGTTGTTTTAATAAAACACTTAGATAAAAGCAAAGATTTTAACAGTTAGGGCCTATCATGCCTGATAGTGTCACTGTAAAATCGAAGAAGACCTCTCGCTAAGCCCATTATTTCTCTTCTTCTCCATGAAATGTCAAACAACAAAACTACTTCCACCATGCCTCATATATTCCCCTTGAAACAGAAATATATTTGAAACCCTCAAAATAGCCAAGCAATGAAGTATAAATTGCTGGTTCGAAAGACCAGTGTGCATGCAGAGAGAAAAACAGAGTGCATGAAAAATGAAACAACCACACAAAAATCCATTTGCATGCCTCCCTATGCGATCCAGGCTCACGAACCCATGCACATTAATTGCATTAATACCATATTTCCCACCCAATTTTCCTTTCCACCGCCCGCCAAAGTTGGCAAGTTATAAATCAAAATAAACAAGTGTTTCCATTTCGAGAGGTACTGCCACCTAGGTCTTTGCTAGCCAATTAACCTCCACCAAAGTTGGCAGTTCCCAATGCCCTTACAACCTTATCACCATAATAAATGCCCATAGAGACCGTCGCCCCAACACTTGCGACCCTTAGGTTCCCTTTCATAGCAATTGGTTTAGGATAGGTTAATGACTTAGGTTAGATCTTAGGTAATTTAAATCTAACACCTTAGGATATAACCCTAGTCACTTACCTTAGAAATAGGCTAGACAATCCCTTAGGTAATATACAAAAATACATAGTTTAGGAACTAGGTTAGATTGAAATCACATTTCGAAAAATCAGAGATACTAAGACGTTTCAGGCTGGATTCTGAATTCATGTTAAGTATAAAGATTAGATTAAAAACTCACATATCTTACCTGGCTTAAGGTCAAGGTTCTCTCTGATGCCATAAATGGTTGAAAACCAAATTGTGACTGTAATGACCTGTCGGGGTCAATTCCAGAGTCCAATGAAACTTTCCACAGCACGAAAATATTCTCATAAGAAGGAGAATTAAAGAACATTTATATATTCTAAGTTCAGCCCATAACTCATAATTCATAGAATGCCAATTCATGGTTATTCATCCGGGATATATTTAAAACATTCCTTGGATCACTGTAATTGATCCAAGGATGAGTCATAGAGATAGATAAGCTTACAATCCTCCTGAAATCAGATTGCACTCATCCACAAGGAATGAAAGAAAATGAATCACAGGCATATTCTAGTTTAATCAAAGATCTCAAGAGTAGAAAAGACATATCCATATCAAGTAGGATTTCCTGAAATCAAAAGGACATATCCTCATAAGGAAATTCACATAACAATACTTGAATACCAAGGGAGGAAAATAATAATAGTTAAGGGTGTTACATTTCTCCACGAGTGTCAACTTCCTACTTGCAAAACAAATAGGATGATCCACAATTCCTTCCCCTGGTTGCACCAACATTGTACCAATCACCATGCTAGAGGCATCCATGTGAACATGAAAGGGATTATCCCATGATGGCAAGCATAAAATGGAGTCGGTTTCGGCAGTAAGCCTCTCCTTCAAGGTTTTGAATGTTTATTGTTGTGCGTACTCCTCAATAATTTTTTCTTTAGCTTTTAACAATTCTTATAAGGGCACAACAATATTTTCATAACCTTTTATAAATTTCCTGTAATAGTCTGTATGTATTAGAAATCCATGCACCTCACTCTGATTGGTGGGATCTTCCAAACCCAAAATGACAACTATCTTAGCTAGATATACCAACAATCCTTGCAAATGATTGTGCCCAAGAAAGGTGCCAAAAGGTGTATCGAAGATGTAGTTTTTAATGTTGAGAGATGTGCTCAATTTTTTTCACTTTTCAAACATAAGCCTTGGATTAGCACAATGATCTTGGACTAATCCATATACTGTCCAATCATCCAAATACACATGCAAGAATTTATGAATAAAATATTGAAAATTCTACACCATAATCGTGCGAGAACACTACCCGCATATTTTTTAATCCAAAGGGCTATGACTGTGTGTACAAAAATTCCCCACTTAGAGGTGAAAGTTGTCTTCTCTCTATATTCCTTCGTGATGCACACCTGGTGATAACCTGAAAAACCATCTGTAAAAGAATATATCTTGCACCCAACCACTCCTTCCAAAATTTCCTTAGTAAAATGTGTGGGGAAGGGATCTATGAAACATGAAGCATTCAACGTTCTTGCTGTATTCCACACAGATCCTAATCCTCCCATCCTTCTTAATAATGATCACCATGGGATTGAACCCTTCAGATTCATTATTTGGCTCAATTATTCTAGACTTAAGCATCTTATAAATTTCCTCTTTAACCTTCACGCACAAGTTAGGATTCATCGTATAAGACTCTCTTCCTAACCAGTTATGCGCCTTCTTTCAAATGTTATCTTAATTTCACCCAAAGAATGATGCACACCTTTTAATTCATGGTAACCTCATGGAAAGAGATCCTGAAAGTCACACAAGAGCTCAATGATCTTTGGATCTTCCTATTCTAACCAGTAATCCCCAATGATTACTTCCTTAGGTTTCATCCTTCGTGCCAACGTTCACCTTATTTGTTTTCATGGGAGCATGATACATGCATGCCTTCTCATATGCAGAATCCATTACCTCACACACACCTTTAGTGTGGCTAACATCCAAATCATCAACTCCCTCGTCATCAATCATACAGACCAATTTACCCTTCTCTTTTTCTTTCCAGGCATGACCCATCTGTACTTCTTTAGTATCCTCAAGATTATGGAGTGCCTCAAGATTAGGTTCTCCAAATAGTTCAAGCATGATCTCTTATACCTTCACGCTATTCTCAAATGTGATGTGCTTAATTATCTGAAAATCTTCATGAAATGAAGGCTTAGTATAAAAAGTGATAAAAAATATGAATCATACCTGTAACCATCTCTTATTAGTTCACATTATCCCTTTTTATCTCAGTATGGACATACCATGCACACGCACATCTGAAAAATGTGGAGTAGAACTTATGTACCCATAGGGATGGTAGTAAAGCCTCTTGGATTTGTACCCATAGTCCTTTCACAATTATGGACGTGATGAAAAGTAATATTATTACCATGAAATTTACAAATGTGCATAGGTACATTGCTCCTGAGTGAACCTGGTGGAAAAGGAGATTCTCACTTCTCACCACTCTAAGAGGTTACATTCTATGTGTTTCTCACCAAGCGCGATGCTGTCCCGTGCAACATATAGACCAACATATTTCTTCTATATCCTTCGTTTCGGCCACTGAGTATCCATAACATGTAGGAATGTATAGGGATTCCCTTCATGAATATATCTTGGTACCTGAGCTAAGCCTAAATGCCTCACCATGCACAACCTGATCATCCTCATAAATCACCCCTTAACTTTGCACCTTCCCTTTCATATGTTCTGTGAGCCCAGTTATCATAAGAAACACTAGTAGTGTCACTTACCGACTGTGCTTCTTCCCACTGAAGAATGCCTTCTTTTGATGGTTCTAGATTCTCTAGATCGGTGCACCATAATTTCCTACAATTCGATCAATCTCCTTCTTCACTCAAAGGTTCAACATAAGGCTCCGCCTTATTATTTAAATAGAGGTATAATCACCACACTCATCCTTGTTCTTCAAAACTGATGTATCTCTTGTTAAAGCACATATTAACATTATTTACATAACACCAGGGTTGTCCAAGTAATGTTAGAAAGTTTTCTACTTTAACAAGATCCAACACTTCAAAATCTCCCGTAAACTTAGCTCCCTAAATGATAATAGATGTATCATTCAATACCCCAATAGGTGTTTCCTTAGTATTGTTTACCACGTATAACACATTTGAATATGGTTGTAATGTAGGCCTCCCCATCTGATTCCATGATTCCACAATGAGTACATTTACCTCAACGCATTTATCTATCAAAATATTACTTACTAACTAGCCATCAATCACCAGGTCAAGTGTGATCTCCTTGTTGAATTAATTTTCATGAGGTGGTAGATTTACATGAAGTATTTACCTCTCGTGCTCAAGGCCAATGTGCAGTACCCTCTCTCGAAGCCATTCCCCTAGCAATGGGATGATATTCTCCTAGTGTAGCATCTTACACACCTCCCTTAGATCATCCACGTCCTTTTGTGGGAGCTCAATATTCTTTGAATGCTCTCTTACATGCACTTGTTATTTTAAGCACTGTATTTCACCCTGCAAATCTCTAATGACTCCCATAATCTCTTGAAAGACTTATTTTTGATTCGTCGCATTTGGATACTTAACATGTAGCACTTCCTCCCTCATTATAAGTGTCTTGGCCTTAAGAGGCTCGCATGCATGTGCTGCCTCAGTGCGCATTATGACCAACATGGGTTGTAATTCTAGATTATTCATATTCTTAGGTATCCATTGATCAACATTCATGTGATGCACCTTGATCATTCCTGCACCCTTATCCTTATTATTTTTAATCATGTGCTCATATAGGTTTGGGTAATCCTCTAGCTTGTGTTGCTTCCCACACCATGAGTAATCTGTATTTTGAGGGAAATATCATTGGTAATGATTAGGGGATCCAAAAGTGTAACAAGTTCCTCGAACAAACCTTCCTCTACCACCACTGTGACCTCATCCTCAATATCCTCCTCAGAGGCCTCCATTCTTATTATATATGTTGTTGTGACCTTCATTATGTTGTCCTTCCCACTTCTTGGATCCACTTGCCACACCAGTATGACACACTCCTATTTCAATGGCTTTGTGGATGTGATCAATCAATTTTTAATTTGTGGTGTCATGAGTATGGGACTTGCAAATCTTACAATACATATACACCTTCTTCTAGATCACTCACTATAAAAGAGGGCAATCATGAACATCATGGTTCAGGTGACAAACTTAATAATCTAGTAATAACATGTGCACTAAATTTCATGGATAATTATTTTTAGTATGTCCCTCCACTTCACAATCCATGCACCATATTCCAATACGCATATCATGTACTGAGTTGGCATAAAAATTCTCCAATTATTTTTCCATGGCTGCAATATATTCCTGCAAGAATGGGCTCATGCTAGTATCAACAATTCTAACTACTTTAGCATGCAAGGTAGCTTCCAAGGCCTCACATAGATCCACATAAGTCTTATGAGAGAGTGCTCTTTAGAATAGAGTCAGAAATCCTCCAATGTACATGATAACACCCCAAAGTTTTAGCATATATTAGCTAGTTTAATGCAAGACTAACACCACATAGTCTAAAGCTAATTTTGAAAGCTAAGGAATGAAACATCAAAGATCAAAGCTTAATAAAATAACAATGGAGATCAAATGAAACTAACATCTAATATCTAAGCATGCTTACTATGTTAGACGATTACTAAACAATAGACCTAAATAGATCTAGAAAGAAATCAAATTGGGAATGGTTTCTACTCCACAAATGTCGAGAAGATCTGTCCAACACAAGACTACAATGTCATGTTGAATACCCTCCTACTAACCATAATGAAGTCTTTAGGAAAATATGAGCATGTGAATCCTTAAAGGAGTTTAGGCTCTTTAACATATATCTTATATGAGGCTACTAATAAAAGCATGGTGTAAAGTTGGAAGGTAGTACTTAGTCTTATTTATAGTTTTTCCTTTGAGGAAAACTTGCATCTTGGTGCATGTGGGACTAAAAGTACAAAGACGATTTAGAATTTCTAATCACGATTAAGCCTTTCTAATCACAATTGGTGAATTACCAAGTGAAGCCTTAATCAACCACTTAGGGTCAACTAGGAGGCTAGGATAAGCTTTTAAAGCTTGCTGAGACATTGTGGAGGAAAATGGGATGATTTTGAGTGGTCATAAGAGGGGTTTGAGCCAATATAGGGCATATTGACCAAATCAAGGGCAAAATAGGCTTAATTAGCTAATAACACTAATTATTTCCCAGAAGAGGATAAAAAATTATGATTTGATGTCAATTGGCATCCTAAATGTGGAAAAGGGTGTATAATCAACAACACATCGTTAATTAACAAAAATAGAGGGAACATGCTAGTTAATTAGCATAAATCACTAATTGTAACTGAATTCGTAAGAATAAGAGTGATTTGCGTGTGTTTTGGCAATAAGATTGCAAAAGTGGAATTTAAGTGTCTACATTTTCCCCTGTTTGAGGTGAAGTTAGTGACTTCACTTCAAATATAGAAAACAAGCATAAATAGGTAAATTTTTGAAGAAAAAATAGTGGAATGAAGGATTCCCCCTCGAGTGTCGATGGGGTGTTAGAAGAAGTCAATCGCCGATCGAAAATATGATTGAAATGGATAGGAGAAACATGATAGAACGATCACGAAACCCTTGGTTATTTTAGAAGAGAATAAGATAGGGATAAACATGGTTGTTTATTTCCCTAGGTAATTTGGAAGAAAAGTTAGTAGTGATAAGATAGGAGAGTGGAGAAGAGGAACATGTTCATCTTTGTATTTTGTCTTTAATACACAAACTTATTTCTTCACGTTGCCCTTATGATCTACATCATCAGCCTTTATTTAAAATAAACAAAAGTGTAAGATAACGTGAAAATCTAAATTACTAATAATTGTTTACTGCTAAAAATATGTAACTCCATGCAACATACATTATGCAATGCAATACAAGAAAGTAAAATGATATTTAGCTCCATACAACATACAAAATGCAATGCAATATGAGAAAGTAAATCAACTAACCTAACACAGAGACCAATACAATCACATGCACTCAAACAAGCAACGTTTAAGATAGTTACACCAATGTTTTTTGTTATCAAGCTATAGTTCTTGAATGTTTGTGTTGTAACGACAAGGGTTAAAAATGGTGCCCCAATCAGGGATACATGCGATGGGAATAACAGAGGACACAAGTAGTCCCATGGAAAATCTTTCATGCACTATGACACAATATCTAGCAACTCACTGTTGCAGGGGAGGACTGACATAACATGCAACCTAACTTTGTTAATAGAGGTAGATCACGATGATCCACAAGTTATTTGAGACTAGAAAAATCAAGAACCATATAAATATGCTTTTATAAGATATATTTTGATGTTCGAGGATATTATAATTGACACAGGCTTTAACAACGTATATGTTGTTTACCAATTTTTGCCAAATTTAAATTTTTTAATGATTTATCAATTTTTTTTTTGAATTTTTTTGATTGTTTTGATTTTTAAAGAATAAAATATTATAGAAGAAATAACAAAGTCAGGGGACAACATTAAAGGTGACCACAAGGCAAAAATATGCCCCGGGTAGTAGAAAAGGTAGCCGGGACACAAAAACATGCTCCTGGGCAATTAAATGAGCATTAAAATAATTATTTATTAAAAATAATCATCACAGCTAGTGTTAGAAGAAATTAGAAGAACCACGACGGTTTAGGGGTACCTTGGGGGGAAAGAAACACGTTGCAGGAGGTAAAAATGGGTAGATAAGCTGTCGCGGGCAACTCATTTACCACATTCACTTACCATTTACCGTTGATCGAAGCTTTGACCTACGAGAGAAGATGGCAAGGGTGTAAAGCCAAAAACACCATGCAGATCACGTCAAGGAGTACATGAGGCTCCAAGAGGATGGACCCTAGATACATAAACCTCTCCTTTACCCTTGTGAATTATTAGCATTTAATTTAGATTATTTTTCACACATTTTAAGGGTAGATTTAGGGTAGTTTAGCATGCGGAAATGTGCAGGAGCGGCCCTAGGTGCATGCCTGTGCTGCACTATGTATGGGCGTGCATGTGCCTATGCATAACATCAATGCGCCTATCCCAAGTTTGGTTTTTAGGTAAGGGCGCGCATGCCCCTATGCAATAAGGGGTGTGCCAGTGTTGAAGTGACACCTTAGGCAGGGGGGCATGTGCCTATGCAAAATGGGTGTGCCAGTGCACAAAGGGGTACGATGGTGAAAAAAAGGGTGCACTGGTGCTGCCAGGGGTGTGCAAGTGCACAAAATTTACTTTTAGGTGCTTTTTGGAAGAAAATCAAGGTTTTAGTAAACCTTAGTTGTTAGGAAAAGATGACATTTGTATAAAAATAGAAAAATAATGTGGTAGACTAGAAAAATTAACTGATAGAGTAGAAGAATAAATGAAAAATTAGAATAGAGGAATAAGATCATAATAAAATGACCCGATTGGTTTTACAGGAGAACCTAGACAGGCTAGAGATGCGGGACTGACATGTGCGGCTCTGGGCCTATGAGGAGACCTTTAGTTGATGCAACCAGATTTCCTGGAGATCACTTTAGAGGTGGTTGGGCTAGCACACGTAGCTCACATGCCCTAGATTACTATAGACCATAGCCTGCTCATAACCTTAGCTGAGAGATGGTGGAGTGAGAACCAAACATTTTTGTTGCCTATTGGTGAGATGAGTATTACTTTAGAGGATGTGTGGCGGATCTTGTGAGTTCCTATTTAGGGTCATTTGATCACTTATGATGGATGCACAAGGAAGATTGAGTGATATACAACCATGACTTTTGGAGTGACAGATATACCCCACCGGGGTATGACAGTATTCGTTAGGAGGTGCATGGCCGATCAATGGCTAGGCCGAGTTCCTGTATTCTTATTAGCTCTTGTCAATGACATATTGCTGCCTGACAAGACTGGTGCTTGCCTTTTTCCCTTGGCCTTATTTGAGTTATTCATAACCTTCTACAGGGAGAGGTTTATTGTTGGGGTCAGTGCATACTGGATCATTTATATGCATATATTCATTTGATAACTTACCACATGGATAGAAGTTCATGGGTCCTGCTACTCTGTTGCAGATATGGGCTTGGGACCATATTATAATTGGCTGCCCTGTAGGAGCTTTGAGAGCTTGAGTTATTGGAAAGCCATTTATTATGGGTTGGGTTCCAGTTGGAGAGGATGTACATGGCCACACATGAGACACTGATTATTATAGGCATGATTTTGATGAGCTACAACCCCATATGATTACATGGCAGCCATATAGGTTATATCAGTGGCCTGAGATGTAGTTGAGCTTAGCACTGCGATGGCGGATCACTTCCTTCTTGGGAGTAGGAGCCACATTATGGAGTGGTATAGAGTAGAATGGGTTCAGTCAGTTTAGACTTATTCAGGGGATTCTTGGGGTTGAGATGTGGTATGCCTAGAGGTACAGAGAGGTATTTCACATGGGGCCTCAGATTAGGTTGGGCCGAGCTGTGCCAACTTTTTACAGGTGGTATTCCATCCTTGGGCATAATGTGCACAGATAGTGGATCCTGGTACTACACAAGATTATGCAGGTTGGTATGCTACAATGTTACCTTGGTGTTTGACTATTCCACAGGAGGTACTAGATGTAATGACTTAGGGATTTCAGGGCCCACCTCCTAGGGCATCAGGACACAGGGTCAGACAGATCCATAGGGAGGATAACAATAGGCACTAACACAAAATGTATTCATTCAAGCAAATATTTTTAATACAACAACAGGTACTGGTGCGGCCCCAAGTAGTAATGTAGCCACATGTATTGTCACCACAAATGCCCCGACATGATCCATTATAGACACCCTTGTAGGCACCTCTATCGCCCCCCACATGAGTCCACCACATAGTCCACTGAGAGATATAGGAGGTGGTGGGGGTGGAAAGAAATAAATGGATGAGAATATGCTAGTTAGATGAGTAGGTAGCTGAGCATCACATGGATGAGGATATTCAGGATATATTGGCTGGTGGATAGGTGGCTACCTTGCAACAAAAACTACAATATGTAGTAGCCCTACAACTACAGACCATAGCTGAGAAGGACTTGATGATATACTCATTACCAAGAGGCTAGGGAAGAGAGGATACAATATATGATAGATCAAGATCAGGTGACTATAGACAACCTACAGTTGCAGGCAGAGAGGGACCAAGCTGTTGCACAAGCACTGAGATCAACTGTGGATACAGTTGGCTAGTGTGAGAGCAAGGCACGATGCGGTGCAGAAGGATGACATGCCTCAGGTTTACAATAGTTGATTGGGCACAACACCACTATGGTAAGAAATACTACATACTACAGGATGCAATATTATGTGACCATACTAGCTGATTAGAGGGTTCCTAAGTATAGTCAGATAGCTGATAACTTGTCTCATGCTAGATCACAGAGGTAGTCATGATCAACGTGATCTATATAGGGTCCTTCGGGACAATAGGCTTCAGAGCATCACATGTCAGTACAACATGACACAACACCTTCTACATGTCCAACATCTCAGATACCCCTGCTAGTGGAAGATCCACACCAGGCAGTCCTGGAGAGGGCTCGAGTTGGACTGACTTTATTGATTGATGTACTAGATGTATATTTTTGGTGTATCACCTCGATATGAAGGCATACTTTTGTACTGATGTATATGTACTATTTTTTTATCATGCCTCGTGATGAAGGCAATTTTTTGTACATATGTATGATTATGTATTATTTTTGACTATGCCTCGTGATGAAGGCACATTTTTTTGTATAGATGCCCATGATGGCCCATTGTATCAGATGTACTTTTGAGACATGTTATTTTGTATACAGACAATTATATTTGATGATGTATGATGATAGGTGGATTATTGATGTATCACATGTTGTTTATGAGATATCATGTTTAATCTGTATGTTTTATGTTTTGTATCACATGTTTATTAATTTATGAGATAGCCTTAGCTGATGTCATATTACATGTTGATGAGATACTTTGAGTAAAACATGTTTATATTTTTATATTGGTGTGGGGGGGATAGATTTTTGATCACGCGCAACCCCTCTTGCCCCATTGATGATACAGTATGTGATGATTATCTTTAGCATACATGCATGATGTAAACTTAGCATTTTTTGATATATGATATATAGATGTGATGGTTATATGTGATATGATGATGAAATGATAACACAACATACAAGCAAAAACTAACAAACATAAGTTAGACAAATCTAATCAAATCAACACACTATATACAAGTATGCAAGATAAAATGAACTCAATGTAATGAACTACAGATTAAATCAACATTCAATCTAAGTAAATAAGTGAATTCAATTTAAAGCACAAAAGTATGAAAAAGCAATGCAACTAAAAACCATACAAACCAACAACTAAAAGTAAGAAAACTACTACTTTGTTTTTGTGGGATAATTTTGAAAAGTTTTTGGTTTTATCTCTTAAGAAAATTTTCTATTGTTTTGGAATTTTCTACGAAACATACTTGAATGTTTTTCTTTTTCCAAGGAACATATCTACATGTTTTGGGGTTTTCCAAAAGTTATATGAATGTTTTTGTTATTTTCTCAACAATTTTCCAAAGTGAACATGCAAGGAGATGAAGAAATGTGGATGCCCCCAACGTTAGATGGGATATATAAGGGTAGAATGTCACGTGTATATGTGCTAGAAGTGACACTGTGAAGTTTCCCCCAATGTGAGATGGGTTTATTCAAAGTTGAATTATTTGCATTCAAAAGGTAAGATTAGCCAGATCAGGGTAAAGAAGGATCGGCTCACAAGGGCCTCAGACAAACGTAAAACCAACTTAGGAAAATTTGTTGTACTCCTAAACCTGAAATACTTGTGAATAACGGACCCTCCCTTGGTTCCGGAAACCAATTTTCACCAAAGGACTTGTCCAAAGTGCCACCATTGTGTGGTTTTCACTATTGGACACACCTGTTTATTTATCTTTATTTTTTTTTGATTTTTATACTTTTTTGCATTTTTCTATATTTTAGAGACCCCATACTTAAGCATAGAAGCACTTAAGATGCATTGCATTCATGGGTTTCTTGAAGCTCTTGACCATCTGCATGGGCTAGCTTATAGGCACCTGAACCAAACTTGGTAACCACAACATATGGTCCTAGCCAATTGGGTTCAAATTTCTCTTTCTTTTCATGGTCCTTATTGGTGTTCTTCTGATTCTCTTTTAACACCAAATTTCCTACCTCAAATTGACGAGGCATGAATCTTTTATCGTAGCTTCACCACACTCGATCTGATATACACTTTAAGGTGATTGAGGGCATGAAGTATTTTCTCATCTAATAGCTCTAACTCTTCCATTCGAGCTACTATGTAGTCTTCCTCTTCATTCACGTAGTCCTTTAGCTGAAAATGTAAAGAAGGGATCTTGATATCTAAAGGTAGTAAGCGTTTAGTGCCGAATACTAAGGATTATGGAGTTACATTTATGGGGATGTGGATAGAAGTTTTGAATTCCTAGAGGGCAGGGTGAATTTGTAAATGCCAGTCACGACCTATCTTGTTCATCATCTTCTCCATGATGTGAATTAAGGTTTTATTGGAAGCCTGAACTTTCCCATTACCTTGAGGGTAATAGGGGGTTGAGAACTTGAGGGAGATTTGAAAGCGTTTGCAGAGTGCTTTCATGGTTTTATTCTTGAATGGTTTACCATTATCAGTGATAATAACAGAAGGGATACCATATCGAAGATGATATGGTTCATGATAAATTTAGAGATCTAGGCACCTTCAACATAGGTGAGAGGAACAACCTCTACCCACTTTGTAAAGTAATCAGTTACAGTAATGATGAATTTATGACCATCTGAAGAGACATAGGGTTAAGTTTCCCTATTAGATCGAGACCCCACTTTGAGAATGGCCAAGGGGTTATGACAGGCTACAAGGACTGCGCTGACGCATGTATCAAGTTGTCATACTTTTGACAATCCACACATTTCTTCACATGGTTACAACAATCATGCTCCATGGTAGGCCAATAATAGCCTACTTTAAGAATTTTATTAGTAAGGACGATCCCATTAGTATGAGCCCCATAGATGCCTTTGAGAACCTCTTTGATTGCTTGGATAGATTCATCCGAATTTAAATATTGCAACAGATTCCCATTGTAGCCTTGGTGGAAGAGGGTGCCCCCAAGTAGGGTATACATAGGCTATATGCTGGATGAGGGTGCAATTTTAAACATGGGAAATGATAGTGGGAAATTTTCCATCATGAAGGTAATTAAATATTTTAGTTACCATGGTGAAAAGGGACCAACAACCTCACACACCAAACGAGAGTCTGGTATGTCATATGTTGTTGTTATTGTTATATTTTCAACAAAGAATGGCATGTCATTATTCCTTGGTGGAATTCTTAACATAGACCCTATTGTAGCCATGGCATCTGCTGCTCCATTCTGGGCTCTTGGTATCTTCTAAAATGTTATCTTCTCGAAGAATTCTTTCAAGGAATCGACCATTCTTTTATATGGAAAGAACTTTTCATCCTTGACCTTGTATTCATCTATGACCCATTTGATGATAAGCATTGAATCACCAATGCATTTAACTCATCTTATATCCCACTTGATGGATAGCTTCATCCCTGTGATGAGAGCTTCATACTCCACTATATTTATTTGTGCATGGGAACCCAAGTTGAAACACTTGGGGAATCAAGTCTCTCCGTAGGAGTAATTAACACAACTCCAACACCTGAACCATGAAAGGTAAAGGAGCCATCAAAGTATAATTTCCAAATGCTAGATTCCTCAAGGTACATGATGGATACATTTGGTAGTTCTAGACTTAAGGGTTCGGTACCTAGTAGTGGAGCTTCTACTAGCTGATATGCTAAGACTTGTCCTTTTATTGACTTTTGATCAACGTACTCAATGTCAAACTCACTTAATAAGATGATCCAGTTATCCATCTTGTATATGAGTGCAGGTTTTGAAAATAAGTATTTTAGTGGATCGAAATTTGAAATAAGCTTGAATTTATGGTTGAGAAAATAATGGTGTAGCTTCTAGAAAGAAAACACTATGGCTAGGCAAGCCTTTTCGATCTGTGGATAGTTGATCTCATATGCTATCAATGTTTTTCTCAAGTAGTATACAACCTTTTCTCTCTGCTCTTGGTCATACTGGGCCAACACTTCCCCAATCACAAAATGTGTAGCAAAGATGTAAATACAACAAGGGTTCTCCTACCGTGGGCAGCATGAGAATGGGGGTTTAGCTAAGTATTATTTTAATAAAGAAAATGCTTGTTGTTTGTTCTGGTCCCTAGGTGAAATTAACATCCTTCTTAAGAAGATGTGTGAACATATGACACTTGTCTACTAGCTGTGAAATAAACCTTATGATGGCCTAAATTTTCCCTTGTAAGCTACGTAACTGTCTAATATTTTAAGGAGGAGGCATTTCTATGATATTCGTGACCTTTGCAGGAGCCTACTTCTATTCCTCTCCTTGATACAATAAATCCTAGTAATTTCCTAGATAGCACACAAAAGACACACTTCTTCGGGTTAAGGTGGACTTTGTAGTTTCTTAGGCGATGAAGGATACACCACAAAATCCTGGGTGCTCCTCCCGAGTTCTATATTTAGTCTAGTATATCATCTATGTAATCTTCCATGATGTCACTTATCATGTTGTGAAAGATTATAGTCATTTCCCTATGATATGTAGCACCTACATTCTTAAGGCCGAAGGGCATAACTTGGTAACAAAATGTTCCCCATGGGGTTTTGAAAGTTGTCTTGTGTTGATCTTCCTCTACAATCTTTATCTGATTATAACCTGAGAATCCATCCATGAATGATAGCATCTCATAACTAGTAGTAGAATTGACAATCATGTCAATGTTAGGGAGAGGAAAATCATCCTTGGGAAAAGATTTGTTAATATCTCTAAAATTAGTACACACTCTGATACCGACTAGCTTTTTCTAAACTGATACCACATTAGAAATCCACTCTGAGTAGTCGATAGGCCTAATGAATCCTACTTCTAATAAATTTTCTAGCTCTTCCTTTACCAGTAAGGCGACGCGAGGATGCATCTTTCAGAGCTTTTGTTTGATGGGCTTGGTGTCTGGGTGCACAACAAGGTTATGTACCACTAATGCAGGATCAAGTCCTAACATGTCAGCATAAGACCAAGTGAAGATGTCTACATACTCTCTCAAGAGTCATGTGAATGTTTTCTGTTCTTTGGCTGAGAGTGAAGCTCCCAACTTAACTATCCTGTGGTAGCTCCTCTATGTGCCGATGTTAACATCTATTGTATCTTCCACTAGTAGCTTTGACTCATCCCCCATGCATGTAGGATCGGAAGGGAGATTGAGATCCTCCTCTACAAAAATTGGTTCAGGGAGGTGATCATCATCTTTATATGGGTACACTATATTTTCCATAGGTTTTTCTGCTTGTTTGTCCACAAGCGCCTCAAAGAGGTTTTTGCTATAGGACTTCCCCTTTTTATTTCCACAAGGATTTTTTTTGAACTCTTTCCCTTGCTCACTTTTTTACTTAAGTGTCCACATAACTCTACTTCCTCTTCCCAAAGTATGCACACACATTAAGCTGAATGGAGAACCCCTTCTTGTGATCATTTCTTGGAATGTTATCTCTGATGCCCAATAACTTGCCAATATCCTCATCATTCTGAAACATGTCAATAGGTATGTGTTTTGTTAATCCCAATTCACTAGTGATGGGTAGATGAGAGTTAATGTCTGATTTATAGGGGATACAGTGGGTGTAACAAGGGTTATGGTAAGGATAACCATGTTAGAGAATAGGTTCGTAGAGGTGAGGTATTTGTAAAGGCTACACCGGGAATATGTTTCACTTTCATTTTCGACAAACTATCCTCACTCTCAAAAGAAACATACTCGTTATCTGAAGGGTGAGATTCATACAAATGGATGCCAATACCTGATTTACCTAGTATGTGATGAGGTATTGAAAGAGCTTCTTTTGGACCTTGTTCTTGGTGGCTGCAACCATGTCCTTGGTATCTCATAGTAAGCATGATTTTGTAGGAATAACATACCTAGATGACTTGTAACACAAATCCATTTCATTTTCTTGAGGATGAAATATAATGTCGTTGAGGAATTCTTTCATCTTCTAGCAAGCCACCAAAAGTGAAATTGTCAAAAGGGAAATTCTCCCTTGATCTTTGGAATTTTTAGCATGGTCTACCATGTGCTTGGGCTGATAGAGGAATGTTTTGAATCATAAGGGCTTGTTGAAGATTGTACTCTCCACATCTATTATTTATGACCTTCATCTCCCATGTAGCAAAAGGAGATTCTGATGTAGATGCACCACTGTCACTGGGAGTCAGGCTGTTTGGGTCCACTCGTGAAGTGAGGGCCTCCGAATGAATAGGAACAACAATCTCCGTAGAGGGACACTCATAGATGGTAGGAAAGTAGCCCGATAATGCTCTGTAATGAGAAAATGGTTGGGGATCCCCTTGTATAGTAAGTTAATGTCCTTCATACTGTAATTTTAGACACTGATGATATGTTGATGGCACATCCTGCATGGCGTGAATCCATGGGTTGACTGAACAAGATGTTGTAAGGGAGCTCTAGGTCCAAGACATGGAACTTTGTATCATGGGTTATAGGACCAAATGCTAAGGAGAAAGTGATCATTCCAGCTAATTGTCTTTCTTCATTTCCATACACCTTTATGGTGATGACCTTTATCTCCAAATTAGATTATGTGCCACCTAGTTGATGAACTAGTTTAAGAGTATAAATGTTAAGACCCGAATCCTGCCATCCACAAGAACTCTCTTGACCTTCTTACACTTGATTATTACCTCAATATGTAAGGGTAGGTTATGGGAGGGATTTTTAGTTAAGGCTTCTGTCAGACTGAAGGTTATGTGTCTTTAGGGAGGGATTTGTGCTACCATGGATTGTAAATGTGTAGGGTCAACATCAATAGATACTCATGATCCCTGTAAGGTTTTGCAAAGTATATCTTTATGAACGTTAGAAATCTTTAGAAGGTCTAAGATTGAAATCTTAGCTGTAGTCTTCTCTAGTTGATCTAACACATCATAATGTCTCTCTTGAGGAGGAGGGGGAGTAGGTTCAGAATTTATAACAAGGTGAGCTCGTCATGTTGCCATAACACACTCTCTTGTTTTAATTCTAATTATATTGATTTTCTCAATGAGTGGGTCAACACAACCTACCAAGGCATAAAAATGGTCTTTGTTCGACATATAGTTGGCATTCTTATTCTGAGATGATTGTCCCTGATCCAAATTTTTCCTTTCTTCATGATTGGGAAAATGCTCTTTGAAGATCCCTAAGCTTTCATTTGGAGATTTTGTAGTGGTAGTGGAATCTACTTCAATATCGCCATTGTCAACTAGGTCTTGAATATAGTGTTTTAATCTTAAACACTTGTCCATTTTATGACCCTTTACATGGTGAAACCCACATAATTCATTCTCCCTAAACCATGATGGTTTAGGTGTGTTTTCCCCATAGGGTTGTGTTTCAGGGTACTTTACCATGTTTACGGCCTCTAACTATTTTAGTATGGATGATATGGATTCAGATAGAGGGGTAAAAGTACATTATTTATACTCAGTAGGTGGATTACCCTTTACAAGTTTCAAGGGTGTGTGGTTCTGAATGGCTTGTACTCTCTTGGAGTCTACTATCCCATCACCAATGACATTTTTGTTTTTATTATGAACAAAATTTGGTTTTTGTTAGACTTGGAATCGTTTTGATTGCAGTGGGAGAAAGGTTTTAGAGTTCCCCTATCTAGCAATTTTTTTTCAATTTGACTCCCTTTTTCCATTACCTCTTCGAGTGTGTTGCCACAATGCATTTGTAGGTGGAACGTAATGTCTAGATGGAGGTTGGGAAAAATATTCCTATCAACTATTTTTTGGGTATGGAGCAAGGAAAGTGGCTAGCTAATCCTCTCCATTGTTGTAAAAACACAACAAAGTTTTCATTGTTTCTTTGTTTGGCATTGCAGAGATCCAACATGGTGACATCATTCTCTATATTAAAAGAGAAGTGTCATACAAAACTTTCTGCTAGTTCTGGCCATGTTGATATGGATCCCTTAGGGATGTGAACAAACCATTCTAGTGTCATTGCTCCCAAACTTCATGGAAAGAGGCACAAGATAATTGTCGCTGAATGCAACCTCTTGGCATGCCATATAAAAATATTTAATATGGTCATGAGGGTCACCTTTTCCCTTATATTTTTCAAATTTTGGAAAATCAAAGTGTCTTGGAAAGGTACCTGTAGCATGGCTTTATTGAATGGGTAGGGACATAACTCATCAAACTGATACTTCTTGTTATTGCTACCGGTTTGGCCCTTTTGTAATGCTTGAAGGGTGTTCTTCATAGTAGACCATTCTTGGTGGAAGAGCTGGTCTTGTGTGGGTGGCGTTGTAGGCCTATATACAAAGGGTTAAGCCTAGGTGTATGCCCACCCCTATTTTTGGTGAAAAAGTTCCTCATAAGGATCCTTTCATGTCTCCCATCGAGGAGTGTTTATGGGGAACTTGTGAAATGAAGCCTTAGGTTTTGCCTTTGGTATGGCTTGTTTCACAACTTTTGGTTGTTCCTTTTGTATATGTGAAGCCAAACTTGCTAATTGGTGAGTGAGGGCTTAGACCTATTTTTCTAATGTAACCTCTTGAATGGGTATTTCATTACGATCTTCATTAGGGGGAGGTTGTGCATGATGAACATGTTCTTCATGGTCTTCACAATGAATTTTAATAGGAGGTAAATGATAATCTCTGTCATTTTTGAAAGGTACTTCCTCATTATTTTGTCATGCAGAAGTAGAGGTGTGACCTGGGTTTAATATGTCATATATATGGTGATGAGGAAGTTCCACTTCCTCTTCCCCTCAAACCATTGCAGCAATGAGAGAAGGGTCCACCATGGGAGGTAACTTAGCTCCTAGTTCTATAACACATGCATAAGAACCTCATGTTTGTTTTGAAAAATGTAATTGTCAAAATTGGTGGGAGGACGCTCTATATTCATATGAGGAGAATCTTCCTCTCCACCACTATGGTCAACCATGAGATTATCCTCTAAAGAGGGTTGTCACCTCAAATATATCGGTTCCTAATCTTTGGGATCCCATCCTCATAGTAGGCATACTCGAGATAGGAGATACAACGTGAAAAATTTCCACTAAGGTTTACTAAAAAGGGACCTTAGTCAAATTTTTGCATAGCGTAATGAACACTAAATTGTTAAAAGCAAGGTGACTATAGAATAGCCACAAAATTGATAGATCAAAGCAAACATGCGAACTAAAGAATAACGAACAAGCTACCCTAGCAAGGTAATATATGACACAAGTTTTCCTTAGAATAATACAATGACGTACAACACTCAAAATTTAGTTACACCAAATAGTTTACTCTCTAAGATTCATCTAGATAGGTTTGCAACCAAATAGTGACAACACAATATCACCAGTTAGGTCAAGTTTGTAACAAACAAGGCCTAAATGATAAGAGAATGTTGATGTGATCTTCTTAACAAGATATACTAAAAGCCAAGTTTCTAAACACTAACAAAGTCTAAGCTTTGTAAAATGGATGATACAAATGTGAGCAACGTAACAATGCTATTTGGACACGTAATCAAACTTTATGAGAAATCAATATTTTAGTATCAAAATGACACTATAACGATGCTAACAAAGTAACCTCAACACTCACAAAACTCAAGACAATGCTAGGGTGTAAAAACTATGTCTAAGTATATCAAGAAATTGCTATGCGTGTGAGCAACGTAACCCTACAATATAGAGATTTAGGCCTAATTTCACAATGGAAATAAGACGTAAATATATCAATTGTATGGCTACAATGTGGGCAGCGTAACAAATCAAAAGAAGACAAGGATGAAATCACCTAACTATGATGATAATAAGTCTCAAATATGGGTTTTTGAGACAAGGGGGCCTACTAGATCGTGAGTATGTACCATGCACACTTTCAACACTTGTGCTCCGACATTGCAACCTAGTCATGCAAGTAGAATACAAAAGTGGTGGACACATGATATCTAGTGGTATCTGTATATGTTGTTTCCTTTTGTCCAAAAATGGGAAACAAGAAAACAAGGGTGTAGACCAAGTGGTGTTGAAATAAACTTGGTGTTATTTTGGCAGAGTTTCACCTTGTCTTAGGACAAGTGAAAAACTAGGACAAAATGACACTAAGTAAATTTCATGATGAAAATCATGTGGTTTCAACTTTAAGAGATTTTTTCCCTTGTTCGAAAAACAAGAGTTTGAATCTAACAAAGTTATCACTTTGTGAGAGCTCTCAAGTATAACAACTAAGACAAAAACAATGGCTCCAAGCCGAAAAGCTTCCTAGGTGGTTCTCTCTCTAGGTGTCACAAGATATCTAAGGTGAGCTCGATTTACCAAGGTTTCCCAAGGAGTATCTTGGATTTACTTTACCCCCTTCAGTATAATGAGCACCGAAGTGCATTCAGTTATACTTTCACTGGGGTCACTATATGGATATCTTTGACTCTAATCTCACCAAGGCGTACTAGACAAGTCGGTAGTGTGGAGCACTTTCCTATTTTGTTCACAAGGTTCCCTCTTGCGTGAACTACTTTAGGGTTCCTAGGACCACCCCCATTGTTGTAGCTTAAGGCTTATGCCAAAGGGGTTATGTCCTAGTTGAGTGGATGAGCCGTAGCTCTTAACCGAAACCTGCAATATGATGTTTTGAATGGTGTGTTGGTGTATTTTTTATCTTTTGGATTAAGCAATTTGGTTTAGACCACCAATGGACAACCTACAACACACGTGAATGTTAGATTTTTTTTTTTGAAGAGAACCCTTCTTTATTTGACAAGCGTTTTTAGGTCCTTCAAGAAAATGATTAGTAGTTCAAAAAAGGTTCACAATATCATAGAAAGAGGATTAAGTGTTGTTTTTGTTTCTCAAGATCACACTAGGTGCAAGAGAAGAGCATACACAACAAATAATCCAACTAAATAGAAATGCAAAGCTTGTAAATCAATTAACTACCATAAAAAATTGTAAAGTAAGGTTTATTCCGAATTAATCCAAGTGCTTCTTAATGAAAGGCTAAAATTTCTTTTGGTTCCCAAGATCACACTAGGTGCAAGGGAAGAACATACACAAATTTTAGCCTTGATTCTTTATTAAGTGAAAAATATCTTAAACTAAAAGATCAAGCATATCAATGAATGATGATTTTTCTTACTTACTCTAAAATAGACAAAAAGTGGTCTAGAAGTGCTTTTGATTCCCAAGATCACACTAAGTGTAAGGGAAGAGCATACACACCCTATTCCAAACTCAAATAAAGCATGAAAAATCACTTATCAAACCCTACGTCAATTTTAGCAAAAATTACTTATCAAAGAGTAAATTTTGTTAGGAACATTGCTCTAAAATTAGTAAATTGACAAAAACAACAACTAAAATCCTCTAAAAAAAATGACAGGAATCCTAAAAACTAAAAATCATGAACTTTGAATGAAATTTACCTGAGTGCACTGGCTCAACCTTAAGTGTATAGGTGCAGGTTTTGAAGCATGGGTATGCCCCTTGAAGCACAACCACATGTTTGAGAGCATAAGACAACTCTGTCAAATTTACACAGTCAGTAGTGCACATGCGTGGCTAGAGAGGCGTAGGTGCACTTCCTAATGCACATGCACAAGCTTGACTCAGAGAAAAAAATTGCGGTGTTACACAGGCGCGACCAGAGAGGAACATACACACTTCTTGATGCACAGGAACATGTTTCAATGCATAAGTGTGCCTGTGTATGCACAGGTGCAATCTTCAATGCACAGGCATGAACCTTTCCTGTAGGTGGCCAAAATATGAGTTTTGACAAAAAATTCTTCAAAAAGCTCCAATCTTTGATATTTTGAGGCAATTTTGATAGGGCTTCACCTCCTTATTTCCTGGAAGGAACATGAAAATACAACTTCTACAACTAATCTAGTTGAAACAACTACTTAGCTAAAAATCAAACTACAAAACTTTGAAAACTACTCTAAAAAGATTGGAAACTTTGAATTTAATCTAAGAACCTTTGAAAGTAAGCTAGAAATATTTGAAGTTAATCTATAAAAACTTGAATCTAATCTAATAATTGGAAGTTAATCTAAGAAAACTTGAAATCTAAAACTTTTAAAACTATGTTAAAAAATATTGAGAATGAATGCAAATGGGGTTTGAGTCCCTACTTGGCGCACCAAATGATAACACCCCAAACTTTTAGCACAAATTAGCTAGTTTAAAGCAAGACTAACACCACATAGTATAAAGCTAATTATGAAAGCTAAGGAATGAAACATCGAAGATCAAAGCTTAATAGCATAACAATGGAGATCAAATGAAACTAACATCTAATATCTAAGCATGCTTACTATGTTAGATGATTACTAAACAATAGACCTAAATAGATCTAGGAAGCAATCAAATTGGGAATGGTTGCTACTCCACAAATGATGAGAAGATCTCTCCAACACAAGACTACAATGTCATGTTTAATACCCTCCTACTAACCATAATGAAGGCTTTAGGAAAATATGAGCATGTGAATCCTTAAAGGAGTTTAGGTTCTTTAACATATGTCTTATATGAGGCTACTAATAAAAACATGGTGTAAAGTTGGAAGGTAGTACTTAGTCTTATTTATAGTTTTTACTTTGAGGAAAACTTGCATCTTGGTGCATGTGGGACTAAAAGTACAAAGAAGATTTAGAATTGCTAATCATGATTAATCCCTGCTAATCATAATTAGTGAATTAACAAGTGATTAAGAGGTTTGAAGCCTTAATCAACCACTTAGGGTCAACTAGGAGGCTAGGATAAGATTTTGAAGCTTGTTGAGATGTTGTGGAGGAAAGTGGGGTGATTTTGAGTGGTCATAAGAGGGGTTTGAGCCAATATTAGGGCATATTAACCAAATCAAGGGAAAAATAGGCTTAATTAGCTAATAACACTAATTGTTTCTTGAAAGAGGATAACAACTTACGATTGACGTCGACTGGCATCCTGAATGTGGAAAAGGGTGGATAATCAACAAACCATCATTAATTAACCAGAATAGAGGGAAAATGTTAGTTAATTAGCAGAAATAACTAATTATAACAGAATTGGAAAGAATGAGAGTGATTTGCATGTATTTTGGCAATAAGATTGCAAAAGTAGAATTTATGTGTCTACAGAACCACTACACATACTAACTAGGATGAATATCATAAGACAACTTAGACAACATAGTCTTAAAATGCACATCATGCTCTCTCACGCTTTCAGATAAACCTTGTTTGATATCCTTGAGCGTGATGATGCTCTGCTACTCAAACTATGGAATGTGAAACACAACCAAAACCATAGTGTGCAAAGAATTGTAGTCCACTACAATACGATGTGGATCATATTTCTGATACCAACCATACATGTGTCCTTACATTGTAGTGGCAAACTGACTTGCTTTCCTATCTAAAGATGTAATTCCCTTAACACGCCATAGTAATTCACACTTATGCACATACTCTCTTGCATCTTCAATCCCTCTATACTCTGGTAAACAAAGGGAAATATCACAGTAAGCCTGAGGTGTCAGCTACAATGGTTTATGAGGTGGTGGTTGATTTGATGGTGGTTGCGGTCCATGTTCACCAAATCCGGAACTAGAACCTCCTTCTCCTTGTGGTGGCTGACTTGATCCACTTGATCCTCTCGTGCCCCTTGCTACGGGATATGGTATTGTTGATTTACTTCGTTGTGTCCCAGTTGTGGTATTATAATAGACACCTACTATCTATGTGATCGCAGCTCCTACTAAAGTAATCCTAGTGGTTTACATGCCAACACTCTGTCTTGACGATGTGTTTGAAAATAATCCTGCATAGCTACTCTCAAATAATGGCACTGAATGTGATGCCATGGGCATGCTACTAACTTGATCACCAAAATTTAACCCAAAGTGATATCTACCTATCTCTGTTTGGTTACATGCACTAGCTTGCTTTTTAATGACTACCTCTAGATCTGGTACACCAAACGCAAGGGCTAGGTGGCTAGGAAGGATTAGATGCATTCCTACGGTCCTCATTCTCTCCTTTGACGCACTCTCATATGAAGTTAAAGGGGATTCTCTAGTTCCCTTTCCCAAAGTTGGGAGAGCCTGATGATGTGACTCCTCATATTGTATGAGAGCTTCAAAAAATTCTCGATCCATCATCCTCCTTAACTCTAGTGCTTCCTTAATCTCTTGGTTATGTGACATGCCCCTCTCTCACGCTTCATTAAATTTGAGTCATCTTTCCTCTCTTTTCCTTTCTACTGCTAGGTCCACCATATTTTTCCACACCTGCTCCTACCCCTGCATACGGGTGGGGTTTTAACTAGCCATGAGTAGGATCTCTTAATCCATTTCTATAATCAAAAGCTTGATCGACCACATTATAACATGCAAGTAAGATCCTAAAGGCTCATGCAAGAATCTAAATTTAGCCTCCTTTGAACACAAATAAATATAAATAATGTACTCCAATGTGTAATTTCACAACATTCTATCCCACCAATGATCTATAGCTCTAGTCCACTCCATATGTATAGGAAAAAGAGTCTGGTAATATTATTGCATCCAAAGTCTCGGTCTAGGACCCCAATGATTCCCTAGTGCCTATGATGCTAGCCACTCATATAATTCTATTGGAAAGAAGTTGAAGAATGTTTCATAGAGCACATGATAAATATTATCTTCTACCCAATGACGTGCATTGAAATAAGGTCCAATGCTATATCTCTACACAAACTGTTCCTGATTGTTCTCTACCCAAATTTCAATTCCCTCTAAATTCAATCGATACACCATTTGCAAGTAACATATTGAAATACAATTTGAAAAGAATTTATGGAAACGAAACCAAAATTTAGTCTCTTATTCCACCTAAATTTTATGTGCGCTGGAAAAAGCGTGCGGAACTCCCAATTCCCTCTTTTGTGATGTTTGGTTTGCACTCTAACTCTACTTTTCTATGTTTATTCCTTGGTACAAAAATTTGGCTAAGTACTAAAGTATTTTTTCTCAGGTGCAAACCTTCGCATGCTACCCCATTCTTTTTGTGTGCGCCCCTGTACACTTGCCTCGTGCATTCCCTAGATCTTTGCACACGACATATATTTAGTCAATTTTTTCATGCAACAAAGTGTTTGTGAGAAAATCAGTAAATATGCCCTGTCATTATTTACCCCTATGGTTACACATATCAATTAGAATGAATCAAGGTGATCTTCCCAAGATGAGCCATATTCACTAGAAAACTCGGGTAATTGAATTTATTTTAAAAATAGTAACTTGGGAGGGTTTCTTCCAATATAAATTGGATTTACCTTAAGCCATGGATTGAGATTATCTTCTTCGTGATTTGAAGTTTCATCATCAGTGAAATTGTCCGTATTTTGTTCAAACCTAGGAATCTTATCTTAGTTATGGTTGGGACTGGGCACCCTTTCTCTTTCTTCTCCATTTTGTCTTTTTTCTCTATTAAATTCATCAACCATTGTAATGAAATCATAATTAAACAAATATAAGTCAAAGGTAAATCTAACATAAATGTTTTAGAAGCTTCTTATCATTCACAATATCTAAAGGTAAAACTTTAGACTTGTTTTCAGATTTTAAAGTTGTTTCTCTCTTGTCTTTGATTTGTTTATTTTTCTTTAAAATGTCACATTGGGTTTGGGTATTAGACCTTATGAGCCTTTGAATGTCAAGGGCTATAGCCTCTTCATCGTTAAGGACCTCACTATCTTGTGTAAACTGTGCAACTGTGGCTGCATAATCCTAAACAATTGTTCTAATGTCAGAATTAAAATCTAATTGAATAATTCCAATCAGTAAACCAACCTAATCAAGAGGTGTAACACCTCTAATGGTAATTGATGAAATTCAAGAGTAGATAGTTAGAATAAATCTACTCTATAATCAGATTTTTGAAAAAGATAAAAGTGGACAGTTAGAAGAATTCCAATTAAAAATAAGAAATAGAAAAGATTCCCTAGGAGAGTCACCAAATTTTTTGTCGATGAAAATTAGAGCGACAACCAGTCAACCCTTTCACATAACGCAAAATGTCAAGATGGAATCAAACCAGTTTAATCGTAGTTATACTTAAGAATTGAATTAATTTGGGTAGTTTAACATAGGCTAAATAATGATTCAACCTAAGATCTGGGAAATTTCTATTTCTAGCAACAATCAGGATATACATACATCAATGAAAAGACAAATAAAATATATAAAAATATGTAACAAGACCACATAATGATTAATAAGATTGATAACAAAATTTCCTTAAATTCAATGACCTTATATGAAAATAATCACTCATGTATCAAAACTGATTTCTGTATCAAAATATGTTCTTAACCTTTATCTGAAAAAGGTGAAAACCTTAAGTGATATTTTATAATACCTTATTTTCAATTACTTTCCAATATTATTATGACCTTGAAAAAAAAAACAAACAACAAACCAAAGAGAAATAAAAAATAAAGTATCAACATATAAACATATTTACACATTTGACGAGATGAAAATTTGATATAGACATGTTAAAGAGAACATATTTTGCATTTAATGAAATGAAGTACAATGATCGCTAAAACAATGTCTTAACAAGGTCGTGATTCAAAATCAAAGCCAACATGGCTACATATTGCATTTATTTCGATATTGGAATGAAGATATCATCAAGGCTTGCTCTGGATATGACACACAAAATGTGCAATATGTTAGATAAAATGCAAAATGATCAAATTAGATAATCAGAGAAATAGTATTAAATTTGGATATACCTGTTTCATTCGAAATTCATACTCAAACCTCAAAATAATGTCATAATAACGCTTGATTTATCATCCTTTGTAATTGAATCCTTCAAGTCCTTTTATGTCATGCTCTCAAACAGAATCAGTTGTAACCAATTGAACTATTTAAATGATTTTAAATAAAATATTTGATGACTTTATCATAGCTTTCACTTATGACTTAAGTGGAGCTTTATAGGTCAATTTATAAACTTTCACTAAGGCATTCAAATGAGGTATAAGTCATCTAAACATGGGCCCACTAAGTATTAAACACATTATATAAATGAAAACAAAACCATTTAAAGCATTCATCCTTTCCAAGGCTAACACATCATCATCATAAAACAAAAAACAAATCATTAACAATCCCCCATTTATATGCATAAATATATCATACTATCACGATTAGTCTAGCAAAATATGTCTCAAAATATCAAAGTATAATATCCAAAGTACAAAGTATATGAAAAGTATCAAATATGTCCAACAATTTCATCAAATCCAAAAAACATAATCAATCATCTCCTATCAAATCTAGTAGTGGTGTGCATGCCTCAGTGACCATCTCGACATACTCATATGGCTCCACAGGAAGTATAGTGCGAGTAATGGTACCAAATTCTTCCTCCACTTCTAATTTAACTCTTTTAACCACACTAGTCACCTTAGGCACTGCGAAAGAGGAACTAACTTGCTAAGAGGTCTACAGGAAGTCATGAGAAGGTAGAGTTTGGTTCCTTTCAATAAAGAGTGATGAAGTACTAATAAGTAATCTATGTTGTGGAGTACATGAGAAGGAGCAGATTAAATAGACCTATTAGAGGAGGCTGGGTTATTTTCAGCGCGTGCATGTTCAAGATTTTGCAAAGGAGGATTATGAATGTCGCGTGAAGGATGATTGTGTGGATAAGATTCAATTACGTGAATTAATTTATGAAGGTAGGGTTTATTGACATCAAAATGGACAAACACACGTATGGGGCCATGTCTAAAAAAGGTCTACCTCATCAAAGTGTACTAGTTCCCATTTAGACACCCCTAGGTGATTCCCTTTTCCATTGTGAATGTCCTCAGAAACTATTATACCCCCAAGAGTGATGTGACCTAGAACTTCTAGAACCCCGATGAAAAGGAAAGGTAATCACCAAGTTTTTCATGCAGTCCCATTTAACCTCCCAAAACAAAGTTTTTAATCAAAATCACAAATGACAGTCAATGAAAAAAGGATAATATACGATTTCTTGAAAAAAAAAATCATTCTTATATATTTTCTATAGAACCATCTTATTCCAATGTATTGATGTCATTTTCCACAAATTTATCAAACAATCCAATGACAACTCAGAATACCATCACTGTATGAAACTAAACAAGTGTCTGCACCAATTTGAGTTTTCAAAATACGAAACTACAAAACTTTCAAACCCTCTTTTCTATCAATATTTCCTCATAAATTAATCACTGAGTACTTCCATTAACAAATATGACTGAAAATTTGATCCTTTTAATGAAACAAAGAAATATGTTTTCACCCAAAATTGAAAACATTGATATTCATTTCATTTTGAATAATCTTCTAATAAAACAAATACCCAAGTCGAATGCCATAATATGAACCAATGTAACTCAAAAGAACCATTTTATATAATGAAGGTTCAAAGATTGTTATGTAAATTTTTAAAATGCAAATGAAACTATAAATAAATGATCATTATTTTGAACAAAGCAGTGATACCCATCTTTCCATGCATGCGTTATCTCAAAAAAATATGAATGAATATGCAAATTTTAACTCGAGTAAACTCAAGTTTTTACATGCTTAAACATGTAACCACTTGTACAATGGAAACCTAAAAAGATTCACATGTGTTTCTCAAAATACCAAGAAAAATCAAATGGAACATTATTTTCAATATGCAAAGGATATCCATTCTATTGCATGCAGATTTTGAAAGGATAAACTGAGTATGTGAAGCATTTACTTGGGTAATCTTAAAAATTGCAGGCAGAATACCCAATAATTTTATGTCAATACGAATTCAAATTTTTTTATCCACAGACTAACGCAACTGAACACAACAATTGTTGAAGAAAAATAGCTCATACCTATTAATAGTTCACAGAGCCAGAAACTCCAAGATTGCAAATTTTATAATGAAAAATCAAAATGACCCCAAAAACAAACACCATCACCTTGTTCAATGTCCATACAAATACATTGAATGCTATTAAATCTCCACCATTACTCTTCCCACTATTTTTTGCCAACTCACACCTTGAAACTCAATATTTGCATATGGAGGCTCGACTAAGGTTTGGAAAAAATAATCAAATACCATTTGATTTATTTAATTTCCAAGATTTTATACCATCTCTTATATGTCATTAGAGCCCAGATAGACCTCATATAGTCTAACATATATATGAGGCAATAAACTTAATAAAAACTACTAAGCATAACATTAGAAATAATGAAACCCATTTACCATTCTTGAAATGTTCATCTTGTACAGACATGATATATGAGTGGAAACATGCACCGAAACGATATACCAGTGAATCTCAAAACACTACTTTCAATCATCACTCATTCATTGATCATTTCCAAAATGGAAAGACTAAAAAAGATCAAAATGTGAGCCTGAAACCCAAAAAGTGATATTATAAAATGAAATTTAATCTCCATGTTAATCATTCACCATCAATATGACAAATACGGTGACATGTATGTATGTATGTATGTATGTGTATATATATATATATATATATATATATATATATATATATATATATACACATACATACACACACCACATTTTATGATGATAGCCAACAATTTTTAAGAATGCCGTGAAACCACTTAATGTTAAACAATTAAAATAATATATGAAATACTTAATGGCCCCCGCTAGACTCTATATGAATGCAATGGTAATCAAGTAATGATATGAATAGTTATTATTATTTTTAAAAAAGGGGGTGTTAATATTTTAGCAATAACATGATCAAGATGTAAGTTAAAAGATGTGTAAAATATGTAATGCTATGAGGCTTATCAGTAGAAATAAATAGGTGCAATTTGGGAAGATTAGAAGAAATAAAGTAGTATGAAGTAGCCCCTATGATCATAGACAAAAATGCAGGAAGAGAGGAATTGATGACCCTTATGAATGTAATAGGATAAGGTATAGCCATTGTAAATGAATCATGCACATGATCTTGGAAAGTGAGAGAATTAGGAATCATTGTAAAATCCCTATATGATGCTCTAACTTGTGATGAGGAAGGTGCAAAGAGAGATGTAACATTGTAAGCATTAAACATATGATCAATATAAGTGCATATGGAGAGAGATATAATGGGAGGAGTATCATGGGTGCTAATAGAAAATTCATCATGTAAATCAACATCACAAGGGTGCATCCCAAGAGGAGAAGGATGTGGAATGTAGGTAATGTTATGAGCATCATGTATGAGAGCAATATCACAAGGAGTAGTAATATGAGGTGTTTAATCTACCATAACAATATTTATGGAAGAAGGTTTAATAAGGGCATTGTGTGCTATGACATGGGAAGAAATAATTGTATGCATAATATGTAACCAAGGATGGTCTAGAAGGATAGTATATGGAACATCATGAGGCATAACATGACATACAACATCAAGAGTGTAAAATCTTATAGTAAGGGGAAGAGAGAATGTACCCAAAACTTTATTAGGTGTATTATCAAAGCCACAAATACAAAGAGGAGATGGAGTGAGATGAGTAACAGAAAGTTCTATTTGACAGAGAAAGGGAATATTGCACACATTAAGACCAGATCCAAGATCAACTAGGACACTATTAATAAGGTGATTACAAAGTTAAACCTCGGTATAGAATGAAGAAGCATTAGAATCAAAGGCATGGGAAGCCATGAAAGATTTGATAATGGGCATGTAAGAGGCCAGGTTCACCAAATGATTAATAAAATTTAAATCTATGTAATGACACTACTGATTAAATAAATATAATAGTATTCAAGTAAGATTAAGTAAAGGAAATGCAAGCAAGAGTGATATATAGGGTTTGGAGAATGACTCAGTTGGTAATCAAAGTTTTGGACTAATTTTGGGTTGATGGATGGTATGGAATAACTAATTCTAGACTATGTAAGCTTTGATTATGAAACTGGAGTATGATGATCTCTGGGATAGGAGCACCTAGACTGGGACAGGGACACCTAGGTGTTAGCATCCAATTTGGGCGCTATTGTCTACAGAGTGGATATGCATTTGGTTTTTTATGTGTCACTCAGTGTCACTCCTTGTTCGTTGTAGGTAAAGTCATATTTGATGTGCCATACTTGTACCTATAAAATAAACCCTAGCTACTAACACAATACTCAAGAATAGATTAGATGAAAAAAATATGCATATGCTTGAGTCAAACTGACCTCGATGGTCACCCTAATGTGATTGTCATTGAGCGTTTCACTAGATTTCGGAATCTATGTAGTTCTTGTATGTGTGATTGAAATAGTGTCCCTTGAGCTAGGATGCCCTGAGCCAGTCACACAAAGAGATATCGAGCTATGAATAATTTGTCCCAAATACAAATGTGTGGTATGGAATTCATAATAAACCTTCCTATGCAGTGAAGTATGCAATGCCAAAATGTAGTCCTTGATGTAGTAGATAGAAAATATTAGCTCTTTGTAGTAGTATGTGCCTCTTGAATGCTTTTCCCCTAATGTGGTTAAGTAAGACATGTATATATATGATTCCCTTGCTTAAGTTTCATCATTAACAAGTGAAAGGATGGAAAAGGGTGATGAAGGAAGACAAGAAAGAAATAACATTCAATGGATTAGAAAAAAGAGGTAAAGAGGATAGAGGTGCCTAGTGGGGACAATAACTCCTAGGAACTCCTGTCCCTAATGGACGGTCCTGTATAAGGCACTCAAAAGGGAAGGAAGTGAAATTAGAGCTGGGTAGGATGTTGTCCAGAATGCACAACTATAAGTTATCAATAAAAGAAAAAAAGAAAAGATGAAAAGGATAAAAACAATGTCAAATCAAAGTAAAGAGGGTTATTAATGACTAGTTATCTTGCTTAAGAATAGGGTTTATTTTACAAAAAAAATATTATAGAATGGGTGACGAATTTGACCAAATAGCCATTCATGCTATAGGAAAATATATGAAAATAAGTTTCCTAACGGAAACGAGAGGAAGCCGTAATTTTTAAAAAGACGTAGGAATCATAAGTTATGGTTATTACTTGTTACCAACTGGTAGGCAAAAATCAACAATATGTTACCAACTGACACGTATGGTATGCTACCGAATGACAAAAAAATGTTAGTGTTACTTTTCGGTAATGTGGTGTTACCGGCTAGTAACACATGTTTACCAACTGGAGTGGTGTTGTTACCGGTTGACAACATAGCATTGTCGGTCGACAACGTTGTGTTGAGTTTTCATGGTGTTGTCAGTTGGTAACATATTGTTACCGGTCGGTAACGTGTGTTGTCGACTATTAATATAGTTGCCGATGCAGACATTGTTATCAGATGGTAATATATGTATTTTTTCCCCATCTGGTAACGTATATATGTTGCTCCCAGACAGTAACATATATGGTTTTCTAGCATTTAACATGCCACATGTCTTCCGCTCCCCGCATTTAATACAATTTCCTTTCTTATATATATACCCTTCCCCATTCATTTTGTCCCATTTTCACGTGAAAGTTTCTCAGAGATAGATTTTTTTTCAGAGAGTTCCAACATGCTCATCCACTTCCAGTATTCCAGTATTAGATAGTAACAAGTCCCACCTGCCACATGATTTGTTCTACGACCCTCAAGGCTCATATACATGTATCTTTATCTGCCATTTTCCAACCTCTTCTTTTTTCAAGCAATCAACGTTTAGGAATAATGGCCCCAAGCAAAAAGACCACTAAACCAACTTCCTATGTTTACCGAAACATTTTATATCCCTAGTTGATACAACTAATAAAAAACCCTAAAATAATCAGACAGTCTGATTGTATTCCTAATTCAAGATTCTATGGACTTGTTTACATGCCCCAATATAAGACATACCACAAATTATTAAATAATTTTATGCAAGTGTATAATACTTCGGATGTCACTCTCACAGTTTAATTACAATCCCATGAATTTCACATCAAATAACACTTGAAGATATTTATCGTCTAACAGGTCTACCCCATAAAAATGTAGTGCCTGTAAGCACCAAAGCTGTTCTTTTTGACAAGAAAAATAATTTTTTAGAGTCTCATTACAATCTCTTTGTTGAGGCTGAGGTTAATACTCCAACCAAAAGAGGCATTAACTCTTACTCTATCAAATACCCCTTTCTCCTGGTCATGGTGGAAATTTTCTAGTCCCGTATCATTCTACAGGGAATATACATTGACATTCCTCAGTGGGAAATGTACTACCTTCTTCAGACCCTTTTCAGAGTTAGATTTGATTGGTGCTCATATATTACATCAAATATTTTTTCTGAACTTGACAAAGCCAAATTGAATCCTTTTGCAGTTATTTTTTCTTGTTTTTATGTTCTTGCTTTCTATTATGAGGGTTTTTATGGACTCAAATCCATATCTATTCCAACTTCTCTTCACAAGAAGATGGATAAACATGGAATTCCATTGGAAAAACAATTTGTGATTATTTTGTTTTAAAAATCATTTAATCTTGATTCCTTTCAAAAATAAAATCATTGTTAAATTAATTCTTATAAATATGTAATCTGTAATTCTGTTATGAACAGATAAAAACAAGAGAAACAATGGAATTCTGTCATGCGGTAGTTTTCTCACATAACCCTGTTGGGCCTGAGGGGTCTGGAGACAATGATGTCATCGTGTCTGATGAATATTTGGCAGAGTTGATGCCAAAAAATGGATACATGGTTTCGTGGATTCCTCCTGCTCGGCCTGGTCCTAGAGCAAAGAGAGAATGTGCCCTGCTTCTGATCATAATGCAAAAGTAAATCCAATTTTTATGTTTTACATAATACAAAATCATTTCAATTTTATGCTGTTATTTTACAGACTAATGATAATTTGAATCTCTGATTCTTGACAATGACATATTTCTAATTTTGTTATCCTAATGTACAACCTTTTCCAGCATATCTACATTGACAACTTCAAGAGTGTCTGCTCACACTGGTGGCAGTGAGCACACGACATACATACTTGAGCAAGAAAAAGAAGAGTATTAGTCTACACCACCACCATATAATTTCTTAGGCCCTTCAAGTTTTGGTACAAAACAACCAATAAATAGTGACTTAAAATTTATTTATAATAGTCTTTTGAATTGCTTTTACGAATTTATTATTCTTTTTAATTGGTTTTTGTTAAATTCAGGGTTTTCCTTGCCAGTGCCACCACCACCCTTCCACCTAGTGCCATAGTCTACTGATTACAGAAAAATTTCATAGTATAAGAAATATCAATTGGTGTCAATCTTACTAATTTGAAGTTCTTATTGTTCGCTTGTTTGTCTTCTTAATTTTAAATTTTCAACATATTGATTACTGAATTTGATATTGTTAAAGTATTGATGCTCATAGATATTTTGCAATTTGAAATTGATCCCTCGACCACACCGAAAACCACCTTCTCTGCTCTGAATCCATCTCAGTGCATGAGGATTATATCAGTCCAACATCCCCTTCCACCTCATTCACCTTCTTATGGTAGGGGAAAAAGGTTTTTTCTCCCTAACCCTGGATCGAATACGAGCAGGGAAACTTAGAATTTCACAACATTAGATTTCCCAAAATTTTTAGTTGGAAATGTGCAAAGTTCCAAAGGCACTTATTATTTAAATAATATAGAAATGGATTAGGAGTATCTTGGTTTTGACAACTATTTTCACATGGCAGCGTCAGGGAGGTATGACAAGGATTTGATGCAATCTGTTCGTAAATAAGTACTATATCCCGTAGGCTCTTCAGATCCTCCTTCCCCAACTGGTCAGGAAAAAATGGATGATGATACAAAGACAAAGTTTTCACTTGACATCCTTGTGTCAGATAATACTACATCCCTTATCATGGAGAATTTTATTTCTGATCTTAAGGAGCTGAAAATGTGGGATATCAGAGTAAAAGCTCTGATAAAATAAATCAATGATAGATATCATAATTTTTAAAACAGAGAAAAAAATTATTCATTGGTTAAAGTTCAACGTGTGGAGATTGACGCTATACTTGCTCAAGCACAACAAGGAAGTGCAATCACTGATAATGTTTATAACAGGGATGAAGTTTTGACAATAATGTTGAATAGATTGGCTAATCTGAATGCCAAGGCACAATCTTACTACAACAAGTGGAGTCGTGACAAGAACCTTATCACTATTGCTAATGCAAAGAAATACTTGAACGTGGTAAGTTCTATTTTTTGTAGATTGTTAGATAAATATATAGTTATCCTTTATCTTATTCTAAATATTGATTATGGAATTTTTTAATTGCATTTAAAATACCAAAATTTGAAGACAGAGGTGTAGATGTTAGATGAGCACCTTAAAAATTTGAGAGAGAGTGTCCGTGGGGATATTGTTTTTAAAGAAAAACTTTTCGTGTTAAACAAGCAGAACAATACATTACGGAGGATCATCAAGGAACATAAAATGGATCTGGAAATTATTCTAAAGAAAAAAATGATGACGATCCTTCTATCCTTTTGGCAGGAGATGTAACTCATGAAGATAGAGAAAATTTAGAAAATATTAATGCTACTGCAAAAGAATTAGTAGAGTCTGGTGTAATCCAAGATAGTTAAAATGTTGTAGGCTTGTAGCTGTTGTGAATTTGTTCAAGGACAAGGGTCCAATTAAATTCTATTAAAACTTTAAACCATGTTACTATTGATGTATTTAATGTTTGACAATTGGATTTTGAAAATATTATCTTTATGTAAAATTGTTGATATTTTTTTATTTTTCTCTGAGTCTCATATGAAATGGTTTATTATCTTTATGTGAAACAATTGATGAATATTACACATGGATTCTGGAATTTGGTTTTACATTGTTCAATTTAGTTTCAAATATGTATGAACTCAAAAATATAAACTTGTGTCTTGAATGTGCATGTTGTTGTCGATCTTGATAGTTGAATCTTGATTCATCATGTAAAGATTATATCTAATAATCATGATGGGATATAGACATAGAATGCTATGTTTTTTATTAATCCTAATAATCACGATGTTATATATCATATATGGATTATAATATTTTTGCGACCAATTGTTCCTGTGGAATTGTGTTAGTGAGAAATCAAATATTGAACATGCTTTATTAGTAACGAACTTTAATTTCATTTCATCATCTAGTTTGCATATATGATAATGCACAAATATGAACTATCTACCATATGTTATTTGCAAACGTTATTAAAAAAATAGAAGGGATTAATTTTTTTCCAAACATTATATTCATAAAATATGTAAATGAAAAAATATCGAGTAACAATATATTAATATATTTCAAAAAATGAATACAATCAACTGTCTGGTAGCTAAAACAACCCTATCTTGGATGGTCCTTCATCACCTCTTATATCTATTACAGTATCTTTTCTAGTAGAGTCCAAGTAAATTTCACAATTATTAGAGAATTCATTATTCTCTATCTGATTAATAGCTCTATGATCTACAAGAGATTTCCATGTAGCTAGTTTTCTTTCAAATGGAAATGTGTCTACCCTATATCTTGAAACATAGATTCTCAAACAAGTTTCCAAATTCTTCAATACACCCAAGAATAATTTTCTGTATGAGATCATATAGTTTGAAGTACATTCACTTATATTCTCTCTTAAAATGCTACTTTGATACATCTTTCTCCACAATAGAGTGACAAATCCCATTTCTATTGGGTCAACAATAGACTTCTATTAATCATACATTTTAAATGCAAAATGTTGTGATTGGGATATGAGTAATTTTCTGTCCAATGTACCATTTAATTCCCCTCCATCAACATGTGAAGATTTGTAAAACTGCTCTATAAGTGCAGTCATGGATTTCCTAAAGTTTGTAGCTCTTTGTTCTTCATCAATCATCGGGTTCCAGAAAATGGGATTGACAACTCTCACGGCCTCCAGAAGATCACTTTTTTAAAAATGCTCTCTGATCTTAGAAGATAATGTTTCAGATATTTTCATCAATTTTTTACGTACATTAGAAACTGCAACATCAAAACTGCAGCTCGTGACATGTACTTCCTCAAGTTTAGAACCTATTACATAAGGATCTTTGTATAAAGTGTGCATTTTAATATTTTTCCCATCAACAGAAATACAAAGATGACCACTGATATTGAACTTAAAATAGCTGTTTGGATATTTGGTGTTTATCAGAACCTTGAAGTTGCTAAAAATTGGCTTTTGAATCCAGTCTTGGGTAACATATAAGGTATATAAAATCATACATACTTGTCTCTTTAATTTTAGAAAATCAACAATGTATATGGATATTTCTTGAGCATGTTTCACTAAGCTATTTATTTCCTTCAGCATTGGCAAAATACCTCATAAAGTTAATAATGTCTCTAAATATGTCAAATGATACAATAGATCTTTAGCCTTGTCTAATTGTCTTTAATGCTTGAACATATACCCTGCTAAGGACATGTATTCCTCAAAAATCCTACAAGCTGGTTCATACAATGATATCGATCTTGTGTTAACATCTTTTAGAAATTTTTTACCATTTGGTATTCCAATAGAAAATCTCTGAAACTCCAGAAATATTTTAGGACTGCTTGATATATATGAATGCAAGTCCCATATCAGCTCCTCCACCTTAGCAACATTTTCAAAATTACTTATAATAAGCCAAATTCATTTGGTGAGCCATACAATGAATAGGTATCATGTAAGGGGATAAACTTGTTTACATACAAATACATAGTCTAGTTTTGTGACCTGGCATGACAGATGTGGCATCAATTCCTACAAAAATCAACTGTGTAGAGTTTGTTTTTGGAATTACGATAAAGTGAGGGTTTTAGAAGGTTCCATAACCTTTTACAAAAATCCCATCTAGCCAATTATAGCAGTGAGAATTACATTAGTGATACCCAAGAAGATTTCAAAAAAACCAAACAACCGAACAAAATAGAACAAAACAACAAACATAGAAAAAAGTATAAATGGTCATAAGAGATTTTTCATCTCTTTAACAATATTCTTTGCATTGACTGAACCAGAATTTTTGGCAAAAAATCAGCCAAGGCAATCAACTCAGTGTGGTCTTTGTTTATGGAAGCCCTGATATTATCGGTATAAGTTTCCCAATCCTTCAAGACAGAAAATTCCCTATGAAGTTTAACAAGGATGGAGGAAACCAGTTCCACATAACTATCCTCGATTGGTAGATTATATTTAATTATAATTTCAACATTTGCACCTGAATTGTTCCTAGTTTGGGTGCCTTCAAATTTAGGATGAGCTTCATTTAACACATCATGATGAATAATATCAATTTCGGTCATTTGAACTTCTAAAATCCCAGGCTAGACATTCTCCACATCAACGAGTAGCTCATCTTCCATATCCATAGGTTTGGTATCGAGAGAGTCTAGGTACAAAACAACTAATCCCAATAGGGCGTCTAAAAGAAGAAGCTACGAGTTAGAAATTGTGGTAGAAACAGTAGCAAGAGTCAAGGGGATTCCAACAATAGGAGATTTGAGACATGGCTGACCAAGAGAATGGGGATGGGAGATGTTACCCACAAGGGAAACAACACCCTCAAAGGAAGAACCAACAATGAAGACCTTTGAATCAGAATAAGAGATAACTTGCAGACGACGTCTATGGCTGGAGGAGGGGTGAGAAGTAGGGGAAGGAAGAGGTGAATAGGTGGAAGTACGATGAGTTTTTCTCATCTTGGTAGGAAAGCGTATAAGCTCAGCAGGGGAGGCTGTAAATTGAAAGAGAAGATAAAGGAGGCATTGATGGAGAATGGATCCTTCACCCTCCCTAGCCAGATTGATCGAATTCTCCAAAGAATGATATAAAAAGGAATATAGGTTGATTTTCTTACCCCAATGAAGGTGCGAGAGGATGAAGAAATGAGGCCCATAAACTAGTCTGTAGCGTCTGTCAATTGTAAAGTAGTGCATGATGACTTCGGCCACTCTATTCTAGGGGGACTCAGAGATTCCCTCACATAGCCCGAAGGTATTTAGTTGGGTTTTTATCTTCTTGATGAAGTTCTGGAGCTCTACCTTCAACAACTGCTTGAAGTAAATCACTCCTGAAGCTGATAAACCAATCACCGAGGCAATGACATTGGTCAAAATGGTGAAGAAGGTATTTCCAATCTACACCTTCCCCTCGACCAGGTAGCTAAGACCCCATATGAAACATAGTGGTTGAGTAACCTAAAATTCTCTCCAAGAAGGTGGTGATGCCATTTTATTTTAGAATGTCCCACACTTCTTCATCATCCTAAAGCTCAACACAAGAAACTGGTTCTATACACTTAAGATGACCACCCATGGTTATTTGCCAGTTGAAATACACAGAAGTGATATGAAGAGCTCTTAATTTAAATAGCACATTTTATTTTTGCGAGGTGTCCATTTCATGAGTCCACCTGTACTTGTCATGATTACGATGTGAAAAGGCACATCTTAACCCAAGATCTGCCCGAGTGATATTATGTTCCCTACACATGCCTAAACCATTTGGGAGTCACATCATCATAATGGAGTAATTATGACCACCGCCATTAAAAGGAAAGGCATCCTTATTACTAATTTTACTGACACCAGAAATAACAGAAACAGACCCCAAGAAGCTAACTAGAATAGGAACAATCATTGTGAATGATTTGAAGAAGATCATTAGGGAAATTCCCTACCCAAGTTTGTTGATTATCATGGAGGACACCTATATTAGCCAGGCGGTCTGCCACTTTATTCCCTTCCCTATAAACATGCTGAAACTTGATTTCCTGGAAGTGATTTTGGAGGATGTGAATGTCAACAATGATATTCTTGATAGTCCATTAGCCTGGGTCCTCCAAGTTTAGGATCTTTATTATGTTGAGTGAATCACTTTCAATTATAAGATGGCCACTCCCAATTTGAAGAGTAAGTTCAAGGCCTTTAAGAATAGCCAAAGCCTCAGCTTTGTGGTTGGATCCTTCACTAAAATTAGCGGCAGTAGCAACAAGAGGGGCACCATTATTATTACGAAGAATCACACCCCCACCAGATTTCCCAGGATTCCCTTTTGAGGCACCATCCATGTTTAGCTTAATCCATCTAGGAGGGGGAGGGGACCACTGTACCTCAGCATGTGCTATGGCTGAGGGTTTAGCCTTGAGCTGAATCGCAAGCTGCTGACACCAATTCTTGCTATCACAAAACTAAAATTTTTGTTGATATTTCTTCCAGAGGAAACTGTTAAGATTGTCTTGGAAGAGCATAATGATGCTTTTGGAAACCTGTGTAGGGTCCATACTTTTCTCTTTGAAAATTCTCCTATTTCTTTCCTTCCATATACCCTAGAGGCCATGCGGGAGGATAAGATTCCAAGTAAGGGAGAGGATCTGGTATGAAAAGGGGGAACACCATTGATTGAAAGTGGCCTAGAGGGATTCAGGAAAAATCCAAACAACTCCCAAATGTTTCAGGAGCCAATTCCAAATGGTTTGGGAGAAGGAACAATGTAGAAGCAGATGGGAGGAGGACTCCAAAGCATTACAATAGAGAACACAATGAGAAGGAAGAGAGAAGCCCCTTCTTTTAAGGTTTTCACCAGATAGGAAAGCATTCCTGAATGAGAGCCAGGAAAAAAATCCAGTTTTAGGAATTACCTCCTTAGGCCAAATGTTGTTGAGAGGAGGGCCAGAGTTGGTACAAGGCTTTGAGTCATAAAAAAATTTAACAGTAAAGGATCCAGAAGAGGAGAAAGGCCAAATACATTCATCAATAGGCAAGGAGAAAGGAATGTATTGAGAGGAGAGAGAGTCTCTCAAAATTTTCAAACATTGACTCTGGGTTTCATTGATGCCTGACCAGTCTGGAATATGCTAAGAGGGTAACGAATTGGACATCATCCAATATCCATTCACTTTTTGCCATGATGGTTGATAAGGGGTCTTTTGATTGAATCCCAGGAAGGGTTCTGATAGAGAGGTTTATCCCCAATCCACCAATCCGTCTAGAATTCGATTTGACTACTGTTTCCCAGAATGCCATTTGGTGCCCACACACAATAGAGGGAGAGAGCTAATCACCTGAGTTCCAAATGGTAGAACCACATGGAGGTGAGGAATGAAGGAAGTTTCCTGAGTGTGTCAAATATTTGGATCTTAATAGCTGCACCCAATGAGAATTACCAGAAGCCACTTCCCATCCAATCTTAGCAAGCAGGCTTCATTCATGTCTGCAATGCGTCTAAGCCCAAACCTCCCAATTTGGTTAGCTTACAGACATCATTCCAAGAGACTAAATGGATCCTCTTCTTGTCCTCCGATCCAGACTAGAGGAATATTTTTTGAATCCTTTCAATCACATTGATCACTGAAGAGGGCATTTTGAGCAGGGACATGAAATAAATAGGTAGACTTTGAAGTGTAGCTTTCACCAACTGGAGTTTTCCTGCCTAGCTTAGAAGAGCTCCTTTCCAAGCTTTTGGCAAATTCTTCTGGTATCTTTCAATGACCGGGTTCCACAGAATTTTAATTTTTTTCCTTTGAAAAGAGGAATGCCAAGATAGGAGGATGGCAAGTCCACTATACTGCAACCAAAGATATCAACAATCCTTCTTTGTGTTTGTGGTGGAGTGTTTATAAAGGCTATGCCACTTTTAGTAAAATTAATCAATTGTTGAGAGGTTGCTTGATAGTTTTCCAATATTTCTTTTAGAGCTCTTGCTTCGACAATAGATGTTGCACTCAAGAGAAGAGTGTCATCCGCAAACTGGCTATGAGTAGCAGCAGGAGAGCGAGTGGTGATTTTGATACCTGAGATAGAAGCATGGAATGCTTAGCTTCCTCTAAGGCTCTGCTGAGAGTATCCACCATTAAAAAAAAGAGGAAAGGTGATAGAGGGTCCCCTTGTCTTATACCTCTGCTATTCTTGAAGAATCTGACCGGGATACCGTTTATGAGGATTGAAAAACAAGGAGTAGCGATGCAAGTTAAGATCCAGCTGCACCATTTGTTATCAAATCCAAAGCATTGCAACACTCGTAAGAGAAAGGTCCAACTGACTCTATCAAAGGATTTTTGCATATCTAATTTAAGAATCATACCCGCTGACTTTGCATGTTGAGCTGAATGAATGGCTTCATGGACCGTAATTATACCTCCCTGAATAAGTTGACCACTAATGAAACCATTCTGTTGTTCAGAGATAAGGCAATTCATAAGTGGTTTTAATCTAGTAGCCAACATCTTGGTGATGATCTTGTAGGAAGTATTGCAGAGACTTATTGGCCGAAAGTTAGTAACTGACTTGGATCCAAGAGATTTGGGGGCCAGAGAAATGAAAGTAGTATTCCATTCTTTCAGAAGAGAATTGCTATGTTGGAATTCATTCACTGCTTTAAAAAGGTCTTGCTTGATGATTTCCTAGAAAATTTGGAAAAAGGCAGCAGGGAATCCATCAGGGCCCGGAGCTTTATCCCCTTTCATAGTGAAGAAACTTTGTGTATTTCCTCCATAGAGAAGGGCTTCATTAATTTTTCATTCATTTCATCAGTTACTAATTTAGGGATGTGTTGCAGCATCTTGGACATGGCATTCTCATTGGGTGGGTCCTCTTCCTGCAGGAGATTAGAATAAAAGGAAACCAATTCATTAGAAATATCTAGTTCAGAAGATAATAGATTACCTTCTGGAGTCAGCAGCTCTCTGATTTTATCTCTACTTTTGTGCTTGGATGTCTGTGATGTGGAAGAATTTAGTATTTCTGTCTCCCTGTTCAAGCCACAAAGCTCTTGATATTTTCCTCCAGTAGGATTCTTCTTCTTTCAAGGTGTTGTGGTATTCACTGAGAAGAGTAATTTCTTGCTTATGAAGCTGCTCCGTTCTACCTTCTTTCTCAACTTCTGCAGATATGTTTGCATAGTTTCTGAGTCAACTTTTGCTTGCGGAGCTTGATGCTACCGAAAAATTTGACCTTCCATAGTTTAAGTTGTTTTTTGATTTCTTTAAGCTTACTGGAGAACTTAAACATTTCAGAGCCCTGTATATTAATATCCCACCAGCTCTTAATAAGAGGGTCTAACTGGTTATTTTCAAGCCAAGCCAACTCAAATCTGAAAGGTGGGTTTTTGGTTTTGAGATTGGTGTTGGCACATAGAAGTAGAGGGTTGTGATCCGAAGCCACTCTAGATAAAGCACTGAGATAGAAGTTAGGGTAGAGTGAGATCCAATCCATTGATCCCATCGCCCTGTCAAGTCTGCTTTGAATATGATTCCTACCAATTCTGGTTAGACCAAGTGAAAGAGGCCCCATGCAGGTCCATATCTAAGAGCTCCTCACATCATAAGAAATCAGCTAGTGCTTCCATGTTGGAGGGGCTAGCAGGGGCACCACCCTATTTTTCAGAGGGGTAGAGAGTATTGTTGAGATCCCCCATGATTAAAACAGGGAGATTGTCACAACTTCTTATGAAATTAGAGATGTCCTGCCAAAGTTGTTCATGTTGTGGCTCCAAATTTGGGGCATAAACGTTAATGGCGATCCAATTAGAATCAGATTCCATTTCTTGGAAGAGCAAGCCCAAGAAGTTTGGATGATTTAAAAGGTAGTCACCCTTTAGAACTTTAGGATTCTAGAGAGTGCATAAACCACCTGAGTTTCCAGACGAATGTTGGGTCACAGAAGAGGTGATAGGCCAAATTTTTGAGAGGCTGTCATCATTTTTTAGTTTTGTTTCCTGTAGCATAATGATATCAGGGGAATGGTTAAATCTCATATCCTTGAGGACTCTCCATTTTTGCAAAGAGTTGAGACCTCTGATATTCCATGAGATTATTTTCATTTTTTGGATTTGGGTTTGCTCCCCACTACCATGGGGATGGTACTTTGGGTTCCTTGCGCCACGTTCAATGCTGATTCTTGTTGTATCTTAACACTACCGGGGTTCCCCCATGGATTTTCTCAACACCTACATCAGGTTTCTTGCTACTGCTTCTGGTCAATCGTAGTTTATTGCTATCATCAGATGTATGAGTGGAGGGGGAAAGTGGAGAATCAAAGGGAGGAAGGGGAGGAGGAAAGGGGGAGAGGGAATCAACAGAAGGAAACCCAGAGGAAGGGAGCAGCAGAGGGGGAAGGGTGAGAATCCCCCCAACAGAGAGAGTGGGTGGGGATAAAAGGGGGGAAGCAGTGGTAGGCAAGATCCCCGGGGCCACCGCAGAAGAAGAGGGAGAAGGGGAGCATGGGAGAAGTCAGAAGGGAAAACAACAGAAGATGAGGGAAGGGGGAATCACAGGGAACATCTAGTGGGAAGGACAACCGAGGAGAAGGGAAGCAGGGGAGCAAGAGAAGCCCCAATGGGAACATCAAGATTGATTTTCCCTCCTCAAGAAGAGCAAAGGGGTTAGATGTAGGGATTACAGGAGCAACTTCTAGGGATCAATTTTTGAACATATTTCCCTTTTTTCTTAGGGGTAGCTTCAGGGTTTTTTGATTTAGGTTGTGGCTTTGTGGGACAAACAGGGCTCTATGGCCAATACTTTTGCAGATGGAACATGCTTGTGGAACATATTCATATTCAATGGGTTGTGTCCAAACTCCAAAATCTGAGAGAAGATCAATCGATTTTGGGAGTGGACAGCTAACATCAGCATTGACACAGAAACGAGCATGAATAAATCTAGTTTTGGCTTTAGTGGCCTAATCAATTGCTATAAGAGAGCCCATAGAGAGAGCAATACCTTCGATAACCATTGGATCCCAAAACTCTAGAGGAAGACCTAGGAGACGTACCCAGATTGGAGCCTGCATCATGGTTTCGGTTAGCGGATTAAAGCCAGGAGTCCATTTTCGAATGTAGAAACCCCATCGTCTGCCAAAGAACCACAGACCTCCAAGAAGAGCCTGAGCAAAGTATTCTTTGAAGCTAAATGAAAAGAGGATGAAGTCATTTGGCATGGCGGCAATCTCTAGGGCGCCACAAGGGGCCCATTTCATGCGCGCCCATTTTTTGATATCTTCAAGAGGAGGTTTGGGTCCCATCAGTTTGCCCACCAGAGACAAATCTCTAGAAGCAGCAGTCAGCATAGTGATGTGAGAGGGGATTTGAAGAGAAAGAGTCCCTTAAAAAAGGATAGGCGATAACTTCTCCGTATGGGGGGCAGAAGGAGGACCCTGCCACCACATTTTTCCATCTCAAATAAGTGATTTCAATTTCTCCCATACACTTTGCCATCTCCCATACACAAGTATCTAATGAATCCATTAGATTGAAACAATGTCTTATAATCAATAAGATCTGAAATTGGTCTGCCCTTTTTTAAAATGTGAAATACTATTCTGAATTAAATGAGTTTTTCTTGAAGACTTACGTCAATAGCTTTTTCAAATCTTGCCTTTATTGTTCCACATTTCTCAACTAGGTCCTGAAGATGTTTATGATGATTATCATATTCTACAACATATCTCATATGCAAACAATCTTCCTTAGTTTTCCATATAGTTTTTTACAACTGCTCCATCATCTTGCTTTTTAGACTCGTATGTATACCTTCCCATAATGCTTCTCTATTGTGTCTAAATTCAATTGCATTTTTTTGTCTCTACCTAGTTTCCAGCTATAGATAATACATCTACATTATGTAGGAGTATCAGTACTATTTTTAGGTTCAACAGGTTCAATGAATGGATATTTGGTTGACCATTAAAATTTATAAGTCCTTCCTATAGTCAACTTCCCACTTTTATGTTTTTGATGTGAATTTCTGGAATGTTTATCAAAAGTTTGATGTGGATGGGAAATGGGATTATTAGTACTGTCAATTTGAATTGTATTACTTTGCTGATTGGTAATTTCATCTAGAGTAAGGTCACTACTAGGGTTTTTTTCATATGAGAGAATTTGGTTTGCTTACAAATTCCCTAAGTAAATCGAAAAATAAAGTAACATTATCATAGTAGAAATTGGTTTATTTACATCTTCTCACTGGGGTTACTATTGGATGACTGAAATATTTTGAAATTTCCATATTGCGTTTTATTTTTCCTTGAGATATTTTATCATTTGTAACAGGGGCCATCAAATGGATGATTTTGAAGTCTACACATGTGACAAAAACATAGAACTTTCAAATACTGACTGCAACACATATTTATCCAAACGGAAGGGAACACAACTTAAGAATGATGGACGAAAACACAACCGAGCACTGGAACAAAAAAGCAATATGTAGGATGGATGCAAAAAATACTGCTACCGACTGGTAACACAGTTAATTGTTACCAACCGACAACACATATATGTGTTACCAACCGGTAACAAATACATCTGTTACCGATCGATAAAAGATATACCTATTACTGATTGGTAATACATATATCTGTTACTGTTTGGTAACACATATATCTGTTATTGACTTGTAACACTTACACATGTTACCAGCCAACAACACTTACACATTTACCTTTTTTTCTATCATGACTCATCAAAAAATTTATTGTCGTGCAGTAACACAAATAATTGTTATCATCCGTCAACAAAAAATAAACTTGCTAGTCTACAAACAATTCTCTTTTTCACTTACCTCTTGAGTATTTCACTTTTTCCTGAATCCTTCGGCTTGTGGTCTTATACTTTTGGCTTATTCACATGCTTATAATGTAAATAATAGGACTATACTATGGTGAATTATATATATATATATATATTAGAATGTTATTACATGAAGGTGAAAATACTAACATCAGTCGGCCCTTGGCAGAAACATGAAGGTGAAATTACATTCAATATTTTTCAGGCCCTGTAAAATTTTTATGAATGCGCTACCGTAGGGTAGTAAAAAATTTTCCAATTTCAAAATTCAAAATTCCTTATATTCACATTTTCACTAATATTCACCCCTAAAATTTACCCTACTTAGGAATCATGGATATTAATGAAGTATTTAGAGGCTACATGTACATGGTAAGTGCGTGATTTAGTGGCTATAGTTTCAAAATATTTTTTCAGGTCTATTTTTCTTGGATGATAGATAAGACATAGATGTGTATTAGGGCCTATTTGTGAGTCATTAGTTGATCTGGAATCATAATCTCTACTTAAGAACTATTTCTAGATGAAACATGTTTTGTTCATATATTTTGATATGTACATTTGATCATTTTGTGTTCTTCAGTTGCATCTTTCTTGTATATATTTAGTTAGATGTGTGTTGTGGATGGTTTGTAACGATACACGTTACACAAATGATAAATTAAGGGATTTTTTATTAATCAGTTTATTACTTGGTTAAGTTTAGCTAAGATTAAATTAGTTTATTTGAATTTATCTTACTCAATTACCGGTTGTTTGTTTTACGAAGGATTTTTTTAACTTTGGTTAACATTCTACTAGTTGAGGTAAAAGTACAAAAAATGTGCGAAGATAAGAAAATGCATGAATAAAGTTTTTGTACGACTCTTATGTGTTTGATAATTAAAAATTAAACATTTATATCTCATATAGAAAATCCTTCAGTTTTTATCTCAATATTCCAAGAAAATTGTTAAGGCCCAAAGAAGAGAAAAATCACTGTGAATTCTAGGGGCACTACAATAACCAACCTATAATGTAATCAAATTCTAGATAATCACATGTGTGTGCACGTGCATACATGCACACATTCACACACATCCGGATGAACAAGTTAAAAGTGGCCTAAAAAATATAAATAATGGGATTTATATTTTTTATCATTTTAATGATCAAGTGTTCTATTGTACTATGCAAAATAATATGATCCTTTGTATTATTATTGACTAGAAAATCATTATTATTTGTAATCATTGCATGTGATCATGCAACAAGATGTGGTTGTGAGAATTACATTTGGATGTTTTATATGTAATTTTAAAAACAAAATGCTTATATGACAGAGGTATAATAGTTGAGACTTACATTGGTGTTGTGTTATGTATAACCTCATTTAAAATTGATGTTAGATAATGGTAGTGTATGTGTACAGGTACACACACGTGTATGTGTGTGTGCACACATGTGTGACACACACACACACCTGTGTGTGTACATGTGTGAAACACACACACACACACACACACACACACACACACACACACACACACATGTGTGTGTGTGTGTGTGTGTGTGTGTGTGTGTGTGTGTGTGTGTGTGTGTGTGTGTGTGTGTGTGTGTGTGTGTGTGTGTGTGTGTTGATGACTAGATTTTCATGCAAAATTCGAGACATTGATGTAGAATTAAAGATATTTATTTCATTTCATGAATCCATGTATTTCCAAGAAACACATCATGTACCATATTGTCAGGAATTAAATGAAACCATACTAAGATAATAATAGGACCCACTACATGACAAGAAACATATACCACTAAGGGGTTTTCTTATAGTTCATTCATATCTAATAAAAATCATAACAATTTCAACAAGATATTTCTTATGGTATTCAAGGATTTTGATAAATATTTTTGAATACATTAGCACTTAAGCCATTATGAACCAAAAATGTCTATTCCTTATATGTATAGGTACCGATAAGAATTTATATTAGTAGTGTTTTATTGCATGACTCATCATTTATAATCTCACTATCATAGTTCTACCATTTATATGCACAATGGTCAATTTTCAAATTTGGGTACTTTCCTTAGGTTTGGCTGGGATTTAGTTTTGGCTTAGCTTGCATTATAAATTATCAAAGACACACACACACACACACACACACACACACACACACACACACACACACACACACACACACACACACACACACACACACACACACACACACACACACACAATATATCCTAAAGGAACCTTGGAGATCATTATAAAACATGCTTATACACATCCTAAATATCTCAAGAGTAGTCCTACAGTATTATAAGAGCACTATTCTAATTACGGGGGCTCTAAAAATATAAGTTTCATGTTTTCCATGTGTCTAATGGCTAAAAAAGGGTCCATTCACATTCATATAGTTGTATTTGATTGTGCAATGTCAAGAGTGAAGAACCTTACACATCACTCACATTGGGAGAATTATATTGAACTTATAATGATATAGGAGGATATAATTTTTCACCATTACACCTCAAAAAAGAATTGAAAAGATAGATTATAACATAAATAAGATAATTTATTTCATAAAATGTGAGAAAAATGTAGCAATTTGTAACATGAACAACACCCCTAAATAGAAATGGTATCAATTTTGTGTTGCGTGTTAGTTTTAGCCCTACTAGTTAGTTCCATCTTGGAAACTTTTTCACACAATAAAAGTTTTAGTATCGGTCGATAGTGCCTTCATGAGAAAAATTCCAATATGGGTGTCTTATGTGCATCCAACCCTTAGGAAAATTTATATTAGGCTGTACCATTACTCAAACTCTAGTTTCTCTCTTTTTTCATATCTCTAGATTGTCTTATTTTATCGTAATTTTAGGTTTTATTGAATGTACCTTATTTTCATATTTCCAACATCTAATTTTTTTCAAGTTTCAATTATTTATTCCTTTTGATTTGAACCAAATAAAATATTTTGGTGAACATATATATTGATTATACACCAATCCTATGTTTTCCTTCTCCTTTAGGGTTTCTTATTTTCCCCTTTTATGATTTGATTTCTAAACTAATTTCTTATTTCTCCTGATTGCATGAATAAACCTAATTTATTTATTTAATTATCCCTAGCATTATTTTTGTTTACATATTATGCCACCTAAGAGACTTAGGTCAATCATACCTACTATGTGAATGTTTAGGATGAGTGGTTTTGCTGTGGATACTATTCATATTTTTTAACTTGATCTTATCCTTATTTATAAAATATAATAGTGAAAAATAATAATATACATGCTAATTCTTATATTGATGAAAATGTAGATTATGCAAATTTAAATGAAAATATTATTACTATTGAAGAGGTGTATGATGTTGAAAATACTTTTAATGAATATTCTTCGAACAATCTTGATTACCATGATAAGCTATACCCTAATGAACTTGAAAATGTTAATCCAAAATGTGTATGTAGGATTGATCTATTTCACACAAAATTCCAAAGATCCCGTTAGTAATTTTTTTTACTTTATTGTTAAAATGAGTGATTCTATAAGGGCCCTCATGTGATATTTTAAATATCACATATTACATAATAGAAAATAGAATAATTTCACTAGATATAAAATAAAATAAAATAACGAATGTTAACAACATAAAATTCCACCATATGGGTAGTGGGATACCAACTAGTAAAAATTACACCAGGTTGATAGAAAAATGGAATATGAGTTCCTTTCAACTAAGTAAAATACTAAAGCGAGATAATTGTCTATATAGTACTATGATTATATTTAGAAACAAGAAAATTTTGTTGTTCAATAACATAGAGATGACGATCCTTCATTGAATCACCATATAACATTTTCTCTTTTCCTTCCTTGAATATTGGAGGGAGTGTAATTAGTAAGAATAATTCTTATGGCATAAAATTATTTCATAAGTATGATTTTCTTTCCAAAAATTCATCAATGTTATTCTTGTTAACTCACAAGAGATGGCACAAGAAAAACTCACATGCATAACTAGACCTTAGAGCTACGACATTGTAGTATTTATACCATTCAATATTTTATAAATGTCTATTTACTTTTTTCCTCCCAAAAGCTAATCCTTATTCATGTAACCACCCACCTGATAAGGATGCCTCCATTTTTTTCTTGTATATGGTTTTGATAGGTAGTAAATATGGGGAATTTACTTCTTGTAGGGGATACTAGGATGAAAACAATAGCTATGATTCAAAAATTTCCTTTCAAGAATAAAAACTCTATACATACAAGAATCAAGAAGGAAGTTTGGGGTTGTTTGAGAAAAATATATCAAGTGATGGGTATAATGAAGAGATTTAGGGAGGCTAATATACATACCTTGTGAATATTGATGATATATTATATGTGTTATTATAATCCCATAATGTTATTATAGCTAAGTAAACCACACATTATGTGTTCAAAATAATGTCATTATTGTTTATACTCAATTTTTTACACATATGACTTCCCAAGTGATTCCCACACACAACATAGGGGAATCACAACCCACTCCTCATCTTTACATGGTTATTCATATAAAAAATACAAATCCCTTTGTCCCTCTTAGATGAACACCTAATGTGACATATTTTTTGCATAATATATCTCAAAATAATGGCATGCATGCTACACCATATATTTCTACACGTTTAAGTAAACATACATATGGACTTCTGATTACAGAAATTCAAGTTCATGTTATTGTAATTAATACAAGTATCTAATAGGATTCACATGGTGAGCTCATTGATATATCACACAATCCATTAGATCCTGATATCCTTAGTCACCAGTTTTCTATAGTAATTTTTGCACCTATGTTTACATTATTTTATAGCAAGGGTGACCCCAAATAACATATCAATACTTTATTTATTGCATTACAAATTAATAAAATTATTCTTGATAAGGCTTAAGTATTATGATTTAAATTATTTTTACACATTTACAATGGTAAATTCATTATTCAATAATTTATTAGTTCATTTTCCCCTCAACACTGGTAAAAAGGTCCATTTTTCTCAAATAACACAACTTAGACAAGTACATAAGGATCCTATTAGTGAATATGTACTCAAATTCAGGGATTTTCTTTCTCAAACGTTACATAATTTTTATGAAAATTAATTACAAGAAGTAATACTATGATTTTCTTTCAACTTATCATGTTTCAAATTCAATAACCCCTCAAAGATCTCTTTTATATAGTTAAGCACGATAAGATTAATATCCTTACTATGAATAAATTAATATACATGAAAAACACCTCCACATATACCAAATCCAAATTTCAAATTGAAACACCCTTCAAGGCTAAGGATAAATATGATAAAATGTTGTTTAATGTTTTAGTGCACCCAACCAATAGGATTATAATTTCTATTCCTCCATAGAGTCAATATATATTTTTGTCTCATCCCCTTTATTATGTTCTTAAATAATTATTTAAATGTAGTATATTTTATTTACCTCTACATCTGGAGATTAAAGATAATAATCTAATGTATATTGGAATTATCATATATATTTTAATACATTTGACACATACATGTTTTGTCTTGAGAAACCAGAGTTAGGATCTCATTGATAACAACATAATTCAACTTGATGATGGAAACACACAACAAGTGAATCACTTACAAAACCTAATAAAAGCTTCAAAATAATTATGACCCCTCTTCCTAATCATAATCCACAAGAAACCAAGACAAACATTAAATTTTTATGTTTTATCATGCACAACTTCCTCCTACTTCATATGCTCTTACAATTGAAATGGGCTGCCCTATAAATAAAATAATTGGTACATTTATGTATGTCAAACAATAATGACCTAAAATTATATTTAATGATCATGATATACCGAAAAATGAATCAACTAATCATCATTTTTGAATATATGCTATCAATGATTCATATTCAATACACGTTGTTAAAACATAAAACATAACAAGAAAAAACAAATGTATGTTGCATTTTCTTTCTAGGGTTGGGTACAGTCACATTGCTTTTATTAGGAAAACATGTTTAAAACTATCTTAGGGGAGCTGTTTTTCTACTTATGGTGGGACATAAGGAACTAGTTGTGTGATTTTTAATCTTTCCCAATAATAAGACATTTGATATGTCACTAGGAAATCCTTATATACACAAGGTGAAAATATATCACATCTACTTTACATAAATTATTGAAGTTTATCCATAACAAGAAAATGATAACTACTTAGACCATTCATTATGATTTACCTAAACAAATTGAGATATTATATACAATTTTCCAAAATATTTAATCATACAAACTTGAAACATAACAGTTTAACTCCAACATTTAGCACATATTCATTTAAGTCATGAGATAATATTATAAAACTGATTGTTCGTATTCAAATAAGATCACTAAAAAATTCTCTAGTCATATGAAAGAGACCTAGAGTTGCAATACATATGTTTCCTAAGGCTACTTGAGCTCCATACCATAAATATGATAATCTATAGAGTGTATGATTCAAGTTTTTTATTAGGGGTAAATAGTTTTGAAGGGACTATACCTTGTTACAAAAATATCACAACCAGATAGTGCATCAAAAAGTATACCAAAGTATTGAAGGGAGTAAACCCTAATATAAGAAGGCTCCAAATCAGGAAAGTGCAATGAAACCATAAAAAATGGATCAGGATCCAAGATAAACATGAGTACCAACTATAGTTTAAACAAAAACTATAAAGAGGGAACAAAAAGAGTCAAAACTGCAACAAAGCAGCTTGAAAACAACAACTATACAACATCAAAACAAGAATATGAAAGCAATAAAAGTCCACATTACTTGACTACTTTATCAATCTTAGTTTTTATCTTCTAAACGAAGGTGTATAATGCCAAGGAAGTGACATGGGAGGGGTCCTTTTTATCCAGCTGTGAGAGAACAATGTCCCTTGCTGAATCTGACTCCCATATGGCAGCAGGAATGTCATTGAGTATGCAGACACTTTTGACATGTTGCTCCATGAAGTTGTATATAGCCTTGAGCACAGAAACAATAAAATAATGCCTACCTTTTTCCAAACCCAGTCTATTGTCCATTTAATTAAGTTTTTTTATAGATTTGTAAAGTTTTCTCATTGTCTGGGTCATCATTCATCTTCCTTTTACCTTCTCTCTTACCAATCTATATGGTTTGTGATTAATTTTTTATTCTGAAAGTGACACATATACTCATTATTTTCCATAGTGTTTGACATTTTCATTAATTGGTTTAGGAAACTCACATGATCATCCCATTGACAGGGTCATAAATTATCATTTTTAACATATCCCTATATTATGTTGACCAAACATTATTTTACACAGTCACTTGTTCACTTGCTATGATTGGGTACCCTATATTGAGTTGACCAATTTATTCCGTATTTTGTCTATTTTGAATTGAAATTTATTATTTTATTATTTTGATAATTATTTTATATTTTTGGTTTACATTGATTTATATACATTACAATGGACCTTTCCCTCTTTATTGTTTACCTTATTATGAACATTTACACTAACCACTCGATAATTACATGCACTGTTAGACAATGTGGCATTATTATTTTTGCCATTAATGTCAAGTAATATTGATTTCAAGGATTTTCATTGATGAGGTGAAGTGTTGCATTCGTGTCTTCACATGATGTCTTGGTGCATTTGCATGGTTTAGTGCATGGTTGAGCATGTATAGTCTAGTGTATGAGCTCCAAAGGTGATATGAAGGTTGATATAGTGTCTATCATGATCAGATAAGTGTGTCAAATGTGTTCTTGAGTCTGTAAGGCAGTGAAAAGATCAGTTTATGTAAGGTATGTGTTGAGATAAGCCATTATAGGTCTAGTCCTAGACCTAGTTCTAGCTAGATCGTATGGAAGCACAAAGTATGAAGAAAAGAATATTTTTTTAAGTATGTGAAGATTGTTTCAATGTGGCCTAGTAGGAATAAAATGTGTACAAGGCCACAATTCAGGTTCATAGTGCATGGTTAAGGTCCTTTGAAGTAAGAACAATGAGGACAAGACATTTAGGCATGAGAAGACCATGGTGTTTTAAGAGTTTCAAAGATACTTAATAATATGTAAGAATTATATATTGTTTTTTAGGTAGATATGATGGTGTGGAACAAATTTTAGGATCGGGCGATGAATATTTTGTGAGATATTGGGTTTTTTCCAAAACCGGGTTTATGGAGGTTAGTTTTAGAGCTAAATCTTGACTTTCAGATGATCGTCGAGGAGTGTAGGGTTTTCATATGGAATTGAATCCTGGGTTAGTTGAGTAGGTCAGATATGAATATTTTCCTAGAATAATGATGTTGTTTTATTTTCACGTTTTAATAAACAATTGTCAAGAAGGTAAACTACTATTTAACTCTGTTGAAACTCTAGCTTTGGAGCGACTTGAGAGATCTTGAGTATAGTGACCAAAAATTTATTGTTTGAGAAAAATTGATGATTATATGTTGTATATGATGCTTACAACTTTCCATTTATGTATTTTAGAGCTTGTGACAATATGTAGGCCCCATCCAAAAAGGAAAGTTTCTGGAAAATTTCACTTTGTGTAAAAGTTTCCCATTGAAACTAATGAATAAGTTATCATTTATTGAATCATGGGAGCTTTAGTACATGTAAATTATGGTTTTAAGTCATGGTTGTTCCTTTAGAAATCAAACTGTGCCCTATTTTTAAGGACTGGTTTTTAGGCAGCATGGAGCAATCTAGGAACATACCAATTTTGGAGGTGCTACAAGTGGTTTCATGACTTGGTTTCAATTTAGTGATGAGCCTGACATCAAGATATTTCTATTGATATATCATACTTGATTTTTTTTAGTGTCGAGGAAGTTATGACTTGATCTTTGAAGGATAATTTTGAGGGTGTTTGGTTGAGCATGGTCTAATGAGGGTTTCATGATGTGATGATTGTTTTGAGTTGTCTTCATGATTTATAGAGAGTTTTGAGGTCTTAGAAAACATTTCTAAGTTTTATCCATGACTTGGTGAATTTTTTTTGGCCTTGAAGATCCCTCCTATGGTGAGTTGTTTGTTTTGGGGTTTTAGGACTTCTTGTTTCCTAATGGAGGCCTATGTGGTTTTAGGTGATCCTAGAAAGATACATGGTCCTTTGGGTGATGTTTTTATCATGTTATTATGTTTTGGGAAGTGTTTTTACTATATGGTGGCCTACCCAGTTGAATTATAATCAAGTTAAGAAATATCATTTGAGCTAGTTGTTAGAGCCAGAGAAGTGCAACCTAGAGGGGAGTTATTAGAGATTTTAGAGGTATTTGTGACAATCATGAGAGGGAAGGAATGATGCTATGATATTATAGAATGTGAGTAGGTATGAGTGAGCTAGGGAAAATTATGAAATTAGCTTGAAGAAAAAGCATGAGTCAAAGAAGGGTAGAGATGTGTTTTGATCAAGATAACGAGGAGAGTGAGATTCATGGTGTCATCTTCAGTTGTAGTAAAAAAAAATCACCAGGGAATTTTTTTTTAGGTGGATGAGTTAGTGATTGGTCATATAGGGGGGTTGTATCCTCCTTGTAGAGTTGTTACTCTTCTAAACTAGGGGTAGGTGCTCCCTGTAGGGTTGGTGCCCTTCTAAAATAGGGTTTAGTGCTCCTTGCGGGGTTGGTGCATGAATAAATAAATATATTATGATGTGTAATATTCATATGAGTCTTTTGTTTCAAGTAATATAAGCATAAGTTTAGTTGATTTTCTTCCCCTTTAGGGTTTCCCATATATATCGTCTCCTTATGTTGAGTACACTTGTGTATGGTTGAATGTGTAATGCTTAACTTGTTTAATGCCTAATGGAATGAATAATGTATGATAATAAATGATGAATATAATGAAATGAACATTTTAAAGGACTTATTCACCCCCCCTAAGTCCATTATGCTTCTAAAAATTGGTATCATAGAAAGGTCCTTGTGAAGCAAGTCTAACATCTTGGAGGAGATCCTTGAAGCACAATAATGGGAAAATCGTATGATGTTTAGACTAAATTTACAAGTTTAAGAAAGAAGAATGATATTTCTGAGTCCTTGGTTAATGTATTGCAAGAAAATATTAGTAGTATGGAGATTAAGCATGTTCAGACCATCAAATAATGGGAATTTCAAATTGGATTATTGTCTGAACCCCTAAAAGCCAAAGAAGAAGATTGCCTCAGGTATGAAGTAGAGGTGAGGTCCTTAAAAATAGAGTTAGAACAAGCATATAGTAGGTTGAAGACATATGAAAGGTTTGAGAAGAGCTTTGAGGCTCTAGAAGGTATCTTGAACAGTCAAAGATCAACTAGTGACAAAACAAGCCTAGGATTTAAAGGATATCACATGAAGAGTTGTGAAGATAACAAGGCTGGTCCAAATGACTATGAAGACATGAAAGATACCAAGAAGAATGATTCAAAGAGGTGTAACCATGTTAGAAAACTACATGTAATGAAGTATGGATAATTTTTCATTGGGTATTATTATTCTTGTAATAATTTTGGACATAGAGCTAGGAATTGTAAAAGAAGGCCCTCAAAGGATGAATATTATTTCAAAGAATAGTGTTATTAATTTTGTGAATATGGTCATAAGGCTAAGGAGTGTGGTTAGAACCTTAGATCATACCAATCAAAATGTGAAAATGGTGTTTTGTGCTAGAACTATCATGAATCAGGTCATGTTGCTAGATTTTGCTATTAAAACAAATCTCCAAAGTAAAACAATAGGTTTTAAGCTCCTAAAAAACAAGATAGAAACGTATTCAAAAGGAATATCAATCCTAAGGATGAGCCTAAGACAGTCAAGTCTGATTATATGGACAAGAAGGATGACCCTAAGCATGAGGAAAATAAATAAGAGTCAATTTCTATCATAAACATCAAGATGGAAGAAAAATAAAACCACGTGGTGCATAGTTTAGGTCCATGCACCAACAAAGGTGAAGTGTTTGTAAAAATTGTGTCCAAATCCATTGACAAGGCTAAGGAGGAAATTAAGACTATTAGGCCTAAATATGATACAAGAAAAAGAGGATTATTATACCTAATTGAGAATGAGTATGTGGTTGAAGAAAACCATACATGTTTGATGGGACTTCAGTCAAGAAGGAAGAAAGAAGTGGATTCTTTGGGATATTTTAATGACTTCATACTATTCTAGTGCCTTAAGAAGCACATGGTGTCTTCACTAGGATTCTTGAAGACATTAATAAACTAAATGAAGCATATGTATGCTCTATCAAGGAAGCAATAAGGTATGTCATGAGGGAGTTTTGTTTTGAATGTTACATTAAGAGCATGAATGGTGATTCAAGGATTGTAGCATGTGTTTAAGATCTTATCTAGGTCTGTACTTGTCTCTATCTATTAGGCATGGTTGAAAAAAGTATCTCAATATATCATTATGCTCATATTGCTCTATGTGAGTTGTTTTGGGACCTAATATATCCTGTAAATTTCTTGAAGATTGAAGTTGTGTTCAAAGGTTGCAAAGTATGTAGTATGGTTGATCATCCATGAATTTGTGGAAGAATTGGATTTCTCTGAGTCTTTCAACACCTAACAAGTATTATATGCATGACAAAGTGTTATAGGAGTGTTCTTGTGGACTGGTAATTAGTTTTGGATTATGTGTATTGCATAAAGTAATTGAGGAATTAATATGAAGGTGTGACTCATAGTTCTCTAATGTTGCTGAAGACTTGAGGTAGCTCTGTTATATGTTAGTAGTATCAAGAAGCAAAGTTAAACACTTAGTACATGTATGTCAAAATCTTGTGAGTATGGTCTTGCAACAATCATAATGTATTCATTGAGGGGGAGATAGTTGAATCAAGAATAAAGTAGAGTTATGAAGACCAAGAAGAAACCTTCAAGTATGCTCATGGAGGCTTATATGTAGTCATGAAGCTGGTTCAAGTCCTAGTTGACAAAGATGCTAATAGTGTCTCATAAATGCTTTAAGATAGGACATGTACATGTAAAAGGAAGTTATATAGTGTGAAGAACATGATGGATTATTGTGGATCTATATTGGTTCAATTTCAATCATGAAGAGTTAGGGGAAGCTTGTGAATCTATTCAAGACAAGGTGACTATTTATGAGATCAAGTTGCTGATAGCATACAACTATGTGGAGTTATGACAAGTAGATATATTGGTGACCTGAAGAATATTTTGTTTGAAGAAAGATAACTCAGATGTCAAAGATGTTAGTTAGCCCACAATGAAGAATAAACATGTTGACTATGTGTTTAGGTATTATTCAGTGCTCTATGAGGTCCTATTGAGTGTTTAAGGGCTAAAATATTGTTGCAAGATAGTGCGATGTATTTGAGACTTTGAATTGGTTTGTGTGATGTAAGAGAAAGGTCACCTAGTCAATATACATGTTTTGAGTTTGTCAAGAGGTCATGGAGCTCAAAATGGAACTAAAAGTTGAAGCTTATAGGTAGAGTTGGTCTTCCATGAAGTTGTGCTATAAGATTGAAGTTTCATGAATATTTGAAAGTGTGATCATCAATATGAAGTCAGGGGAGTAGAGCAAAGAAGAGAAGAGCTCTATCAGAGTTGTATGGATTCAAGTACGATGGAATTTGAAGTATTGTGTTACTATATGCTCTCATAGGTGATTGTTATTGAGGAAAGTATGTGTCCAAGTTAAAGAATGCAATCACAGGTGATTCAAGCATGAATATATTCTTGGAAGGCTCTGTTATAGATAATAAATGGTGAGTAACAATTTTCAGTTATAGATAATGCATCTTCTTATCCATCTAGTGCTTCTGTTGACACTGGGGGAATTCATTATGGGATTGGTATCTTTGTAGATTAGTTCCTTTTTGGCATCGCTTTATTTAATATCATCCAATCTTAAATCCAAATTAAAACTGTCCAAATCTTCGTCCCAATTTAAGTCCACTCTTTTGGCCGTACTTGTCCCTCCGTTGGGGACCATTCTTCATCTCTTTTAAGTCCAATCTTGCTGCCATACTTGTTCCTTCGTTGGGGAACCATTTTTTCTCATAAAATTCCACCTTTGTGGCCATATTCATGCCTCTTTTAGGGGAGCCATATATTTCCATATATTTCCATATATTCATCAAAATCCACCGTTGTGGCCATATTTGTTCCTCCTTTGAGGGATCATTCATCTCTATTTTCATAAAAGTCCACCTTTGTGGCCATATTCGTGCCTCTCTTAGGGCACATTTTTCATCAAAGTCCACCTTTGTGGCCATACTCGTGCCTCCTTTGGGGCACCATATCTCCATATTTTTCATTCAAAGTCCACCTTTGTGGCCATGTTTGTGCCTCTCTTGGGGGCACCATATTTTCATCATAAGCCCACTCTTGTGGCCAATTTTTGTCTCAATAGGACACATATTTTTCTCTCGCTTCATCACTTTTGAAAGGCATTGCATAGTTTCCATATTATTTATCTCACAATGTCTTATCCAATCTTTTACCCATCCTAAGTCCACCATTGTGGTCATGTTTGGAAGACCACTTATGTTTTTCATCACAAGCCCACTCTTGTGGCCATCTACTTGTCTCATTAGGGATGCTTATTTTTTGCTTCCTTAAGGGTAGCGTGTAATTTTATCTTTTCTCATCCATCTCATCATACCCCATCTTATCAACCTCTCATCCCATCTCAAATGTGACTTTAATCGAAACATTGCATGGAAAGTTTTCCTTCCCTTGAGGGTAAACATGAGATGGAACCTCATAAAGGCATTGCACTTGCGACCTTTGTGCTGCTAGCATATCTACCAGTGCTCTTAGTCATGTCTTTAGATCATTTATCCATTTTATCCTAACTCTTCCATCTTTCATTGTGATGATTTGGAATTATGTGGTCTTCCGTCACTTCCTAGATGTGACCTTAAATATGGGCACCACGGATCTTCCCATAACATATTCGTTATGGATAGGTTCTCCCTTCTTGGTGAGAATTCTACAATCATTACATCCATCACCCTCTTATTCACTTAATGGAATCATGTAAAGGGTCCAAAGGTGTTTCTTATACATTCATTATCCCCTCCTAAGTGGTCTAATTAGCTAGTCATAGCTCTCCCATGTAAAGCCAAAATTCATGGATGCTCAAATCAAAATCAAAGTTATCAAAAATAGACTGATCCCTCGAAGGATAGATATTCATGCAAAAAAACAAAAAATAAAAGAAAAATTAAAATAAATAGACCGATCCCTTGAAGGATGACTATCATATTATTCTTGTCATATATATATATATATATATATATATATATATATATTGTATAAAGTAGACCATACCCTCAAAGGATGGCTGCTCCTCATGGCATTTGAAGGCTTCCTGCATCGAACAACCTTCCATTTTATTAAGCATCCTAAGAAATCTTCCCGCATTGATCAGTTTGACCTTTCCCCTTCCTAGACCTGGTGCATAGTTTTAGGGAACACCACTTTTGGAGAACCCTCTTCCTTGTACACGTACATCTCAAATCCCTTTTTCATGTCGATATTAGGTTTATGAGTTCATTCCATCCATTGCATCGTTATGACATTTTGTATGACCAACTACCATTGGTTATATACTAACATTTGTTTTGGTCGCATGTGCCTTACGTCACCTGTATCCACCTCTTGTTTACCTCTAATGCAGTTGGAGGCATATTTTCCTTGATATGATGTAGTGTCATTCATACCTATAGGTCACCATTGTTAAATCACATCTCATCCTCATTTACCTTATCCAATGTCTCTCATCTTTAAGTCTTCCTTTGAGACCATATATATTCCCCCCATGGGGCATTCTATGTTCACTCTATCTATATCATCTGAAAGTCCACATTTGGGAACATACTCATTATTCCCTCATTCAGGAATATGTTCTCTCAAATCCCACATTTTAGGCCATATATATTTCTCCTCCGGGCATTTTCATACATTCAAAGTCCCACCGGGCCATACCTATTTCCCCTTTCGGGATTCTAATAAAAAAGTCCACCTTTGTGGCCATATTTATATCCCTTATGGGAATTCTACTCTCAAAGTCCACTTTTTGTGGCCATAGTTTGCTTTTCCTTCGGTCATTTTACCTCACATTCCTATCCAATCCGCACACAAATTCCACTTTATGGACATACTTACTCCCCCTTTGGGGCATATTATTTCATCACCCACTTTTTCATTTTTCCTTCTCAACCATTTTTTGTGTCCCACTGGGCACCATAATTTTCATCCCCATCTCTTGTAGATGCATACCTTTTCACTTTGATTCCTCATGTATGAAGGATTTCACATACCTTTCACATTTAGTTTCACATACTTTGATGTTCGCCTATAACCCATTGGACATGACAACTTGCATCCATAATGCAGTGATCTTCACTCATTCACTGGCCCGTATAACATTGTAGCCCGTCTCCATTGAGACCAAATTTTTCCTCTACTGATGTGATATTGGAGTCACTTCCATAGTTTTCATTATTATTGCAATCCTTTTTGCTTGGGGCATCTTGCCTTGGTTATGATTTTACCCATATTTTCTCACCCACCCGTCCTTCATCATTTACCTTTTTTCAAACACGTCATCGATTTCCCTTGACATCATCAATCCCCCATTTGAGGGGGAGCTCACCATTAATCATTTTCTATCCTCCATTCAACTCTCATCATTTTTGTCTCATGGCTTACTAGCGCAAACCACTCAATAAAAAGGGGAAAAATGTAGACACTTGAAATTGGTATTTATACCCCTTGTTCACCCACATGCACATACTTATTTTTAATTTAATTCACCCCTTTACTTAATTAAATGCCCATTTATCCCATCCATATTAATATTTATTAAATTTAATTAATTAATACCCATTACCTTTTGTTAACAAACCTTCTAATTAGAATGATTTTATCCTACACATAAATCCCCTTACTTTTCTAGCTTTTATCCTATATATGTTTATGCCCTAGCAACCCAATCCTACTTGCATGCTTTAAAGAAACTTTTCTACTCATTAAAAACACCAAATATCGATCAAAATAAAAAAGTCTGCCCCATTGGGGAAACTTTCCCCGCAGTCAGTGGCGACCAAGCTTGGTTGCCATCGACCCTATTAAATTGGATTACTTCCTTTCCCAAAGTAGAAGACACAACACATAAAACACATAGGCAAGACTCATTTCTTTCTGGCACTCTGTGAATCAACCATCAAACCAGTTCATCTCAGTAATCCCCAAGTAACCCTTGGAATCTCGTCTTGATCATTTGCATAACTACATGAGGTTTTGCATTGATTTTTATGTTGTCTTTATCATTTCTACTATTATATTGTTCAATCTAATACCTTGCAGATTTACCAGTTGTCATAACTCTGTTATCAGGGTATTCTTCTAGTTTATGTCCTTGCAGATTTCCTTTTCAGTTCTTCTACCTTTAGCCTTTCCTTAATCTACTACAATCATCATTTCCCATCTTGATTCATCGTCGACTCAACTCTCTGTTACAGTGTTTTCCATCTCCAGATCCTTCTCCAACTTCTTCTTGTGTTCTATCTCTATTCTAGTCTACCATATCCATAATCCTACTCCTCCTTTATCCAAAACTAGCCTATTCTACATCCCATTCATCGTCGATTCACCCTGGTCACCATCGACCAGGGTCCTGGTTCCTAATTTGTCCTTTCTAACATATGTTTTTATCATTTTCCTAGTTTCTGATCCCTCATATCCCTTCTACAGGTTGAATCTAGCATATACAAGCCTTTTCTGCATTTAGATCACATCAAAATATTGCAAGGTTTGCATATTTCTCTTATATTTTTGATCCAGCCTCTTAGGTCACCGTCGACCTGCCTCTACACAGTATGGGTTGCCATCGTCCCAGACTAGGTAACATTTAATTTACATTTATTTCATATCAAATCAGCACTTAGATCAATCTTAGTTACTTTCTTATTATGTATTTCTTTAGTTTTTGCATGTTATCTACCTATCAACCACTTATATCACCTTTTCTTTAAAACAAAGGTTGACATCCACCAAGGAAGTTAATGCTTCTTGGATCCATTTTGTCAGGAAACCCCCACAAATCTTATGTAATCAATTTTATTTAGCATCTTTGAGTTGTAGGTTATCAAGATCGCAATGAAGATCTATCAGTCACTTTGCACCCACATCCATCATATCACATCTGAGGTAGTATTAACCCTCCAATATTTTTGATTTGTGTACTTTATTTAGTAGTTAACTCATTAACTTGATTACGAACGAGAAAATACTACAACAATTAATGCTTTGTATGTGTCTGTGACCCTGTGAACTAAAAATGTTGTTGATCCTTGAGCTTACCGAGGTAAATGAATATCTTTAGCCTTGATTTGAAGAGTTATGAAGCTCATAAAGATCAATATTTGATGGAATCAAGAAGTAATGGGATTTCTTGTTCTGAGTGTAAGAAGATAAGATGAGTAAAGGCTCTATGGTTGGAATCATGTTGTTGATTCAAGATAGTTGTTAAGGTACTCCTAGATGATGTATGAAGGTATGATGTCTTTTAAAGGTTACGTAAGGTATGTTAAATTTTTTATGATCCATCGTGGTTTATAACAGTTTCATTTTATCTTAAGAAATGGGTTGCAAGTTCATGGACTTATGATAATTAAGGAAATGTCTGAGCATGAAGGTAAGTGAGGTTTTGTGTTGCATTATGCATGATTGAGCCTAAAGGATGTATCTTAAGGTCTTATTTTATAAGTTAAGTATTTTATGAGGTTCAAGAGGGAATGTAGATCATGGAAAAGGTATGTAAAATACTTCAGAAGTATGTACAACCTCAATATTTTTAAGGATCAAGAGTTGTGATACAATATGGCATATAATAATGTTGTGCAAAGGTGCCAAGTTCTATAGCTACTTCAAGAGGTAGAGATAGAGAAGTTTGAAGCATAACAAACAAGGTTGAATGACAATGAAATCTATGCATCTAAAAGGTCTATGGTAAAGAACAAAAATGTTTATCTCAAGATTGAAGAAATGTGTTGTATCAAAGGTTAGAAGGTTAAATGGTCTCAGGGGAGATTTGTGGCTTTATGACCATAAGAGAAGGATGAAGATAACATGATAGGTTCTCATAGAAATTTGGGTGTACAGGGCAGAATGACATTTGAAAAATTAGTAAGAATATTTGATCATTTGACTCATGGAGGAGTCTTAAACAAATGATGCATGATTCTTAGAGGTGCAGTTTCATGAGTTTGTATATAGAAATCATAAATACTAAATCGGATCTGTATATGTTTAGAGGGAGCATTGAAGATGGATTGAAGACATATCCATGAATCATTAGGTGCATTTGGTTTTAAGTAAGTGTGCATAGACCAAAGGGGGAGCAAGTAAGCTTGATTTTTTGTATTTTTGTTTTTATTTCAAATTAATTTTTCATAGTATCCTTTATCATAAATGTCAAAGGGGGAGAGTGTGCTCAGAAACATGAATTTTAAGTCCTGATAGTGCTTGCATGCTTGGTTGCCAATAATGTTTCTGAAGATGGTTGCCATCAATGACAAAGGGGGATATTGTTGGATAATGTGGAATTATTATTGTTGTCTTTGATGTCAAGGTGTCTTGGTATGACTAGGTGAGTACATGTTATTTTAATTGATGAGGTGAAGTGTCATGAAGTGTTGCATTAGTGTCTTAGCATGATGTCTTAGTGCATTTACATGGTTTAGTGCATGGTTGAGCATGTATGGTCTAGTGTATGAGCTCAAAAGGTGATATGAAGGTTGGTATAGTGTATATCATGATTAGAGAGGTGTGTCAAAGGTGTTCTTGAGTTTGTAAGGTGGTGATAAGATCAATTTGTGCAAGGTATGTGTTGAGACAAGCCATTCTAGGCCTAGTCCTAGACCTAGTTCTAGCTAGATGGTATGAAGCATGAAGCATGAATCATGAAGCATATAATATTTGTTTGAGTATGTTAGGAGTGGTTTTAGGTTTCCTACCATGAATATAAGGTCTACAAGGTCATAATTCAGGTTTATAGTGCATGGTCAAGGTCCTTTGAAGCAAGAACAATGAAGATAAGACATGTAGGCATGAGAAAACAAAGATGTTTGGATATTTTTAGAGATATTTAAGAAAATGTGAGTATTGAATATTGTTTGGTAGGTTGATATGATGGCGTGGAAAAAGTTTCAGGATTAGGTGATGAATATTTTGTGAGATATTCAATTTTTTTAAAACCAAGTTTCTAGAGGTGAGTGTTAGAGATAAATCTTGACTTTCAGATGCGCGTTGGGGAGTGTAGGATTTGTATGGGGACTTGAGCTCCTGGGGTTAGTTGAGTAGGTTAGTTATGAATATTTTATAAGAATAATGAGGTTGTTTGATAGTGATGTTTTTATGAATAATCGTAAAGAATGTAAATTGCTTTTTAACTCTCTTGAAACCCTAGCTTTGGAGTGACTTGATAGATCTTGAGCATAGTGACCCAAAATTGATTGTTTGAGAAAAAATGATGATTGGATGTTGTAGAGGAATCTTCCATATTTACATTGATGTATTTTAGAGCTTGTGATAGTATGTGGGCCCCACTCAAAAATGAATGTTTTTGGAAAGTTTCAGTTTGTGCAAAATTTTCCATTGAACCTAATCAATAATTTATAATTTATTGAAACATGGTAGTTATAGTACATGTCCATGATGGTTTCAAGTCATGGTTGTGCCTTTAGAATGCAAAGTGTTCCTTATTTTTAGGACTGCCTTATAGGTAGTTTTGGGACAGTTTGGAGTAGTTTTGGAACATAGCAATTTTGAAGGTGATACATATGGTTTCATGAATCAGTTTGAATTTTGTGATAATATTGACATTAAGCTATTTCCATTGATATATCATAGTTGAGTTTTAGTTGAGTATTGAGGAAGTTATGATCTGATATTTGAAGGCTAATTTTGAGGGTGCTTGGTTGAGCATGTTCTAATGAGGGTTTCATGATGTCCTAATTGTTATGAGTTGTATTCATGATTCATGGAGATTTTTGAGGTCTTAGACAACACGTCTAAGTGTGATCCATGCTTTGGTGAAGTTTTTTTTGGTCTTGAACATCCCTCATATGGAGAGTTGCTTATTTTGGGGTTTTAAGACTTCTTGTGTCCTAATGAAAGCCTAGGTGGTTCTAGGTGATCTAAGTGAGATAAACAGTCATTTGGGTGATGTTTTTATCATCTTATTATGTTTTGGGAAGTGTTTTTTACTCTATGGTGGACGACCTAATTGAATTATAAAAAGAAACATGTATATAGGATAGTTAAGAAAGCTCATTTGGGCTAGTTGTTAGAGCCAAAGAAATGCAATATAGAGGGGAGTTCTTGAATTTGTTAGAGGTATTTTTGACCATCATGAGAGGGAAGGAATGATGATATTATATTATAGAATGCGATGAGGTATGGACAAGCTAGGGAAAATGATCAAATCAACTTGAAGAAGAAGTATGTGTTAAAGGAAGGATAACGAGGTATTTTGAGCAAGATAAAGAGGAGAGTGAGCTTCATAGTGTCATCTTCAGTTGTAGCAACAAAAACTTAGTGGTGAAAAAAACATTTAGGTGTATGAGTTGGTTATTGGTCATCTTGGGGGTTGTATCCTCCTTTTAGAGTTGGTGCTCTATTAAACTAAGGGTTGGTGCTCCTTATAGGGTTGGTGCCCTACTAAACTAGCGGTTGGTGCCTCACTAAAGAAATATCTTATGATGTGTAATATTCATAGGAGTCCTTTGTTTTGAGTAATATAAGTAGAGGTTCAGTGGGTTTCTTCCCCTTGAGGGTTTCCCACATATATCTTGTCTCCTTGTGTTGAGTGCTTTTGTGTATGGTTAAATGTGCAATGCTTTACTTGTTTAGTGCCTAATGGAATGAATCATGTATGAGAATAAATGATGAATGTAATGGAATGAATATTTTAAAGGAATGATTAATCCACCTAATCCATTTTACTTCTAACATGCACGTGTACACATTATGAGATCTTATTTTCAACAACATTGATTTATGAAGGAATAATTAAATTGTTCATATTCCTCCACATTCTTCTATTTTTCATTCTATGAATATTGCCCAATTTTGTTGATTCCTGTTTTCTAAAATATTTAAAAAATTACAACAAGCCAATACCTATGCATAATTTGTTTTCTTTGTACATATTTATATCCAATGTTTCTCATCATATTACATGGTAATTTGCATATCTATTCTTTAGGCCCACATGATTTTAACTATATATTGAGTTTATATGTAGGACATATATGTTACATATGATCATTGTGTGTGGATGCTTTGTGGATTTACTTTCTCATACTCAACGGAAGCCTTTATACATTAGGGGAATGATTATTTTGGGGTCTTTAATGAGAGTCCATTAATCACATTGAGTTACTAACATTTTTTATATACATGTCTTGCACCTCTTCCTTATATCACTTAGATTTATTAATTACATGGGTGCTATATTTTTATTTACATGTGATGTAATTGATTTTTTTACATGTATATAACTTTTGAGCAACAAGATTATGATTTTTTATGTTTACAATGATGGCTTTATAAATTTACTTATTATTTATTGTGTGTCATTTAATGTTTTGCCCTCTCATGTCGGAAGATGCTATTGTAAGTTTTCATGTTATTTTTCATGTCATGTTTTCTTGTGTGCTTCTTGATCATGTCGTGTGTTACATGTTTCACTATGTTATTTGATACTTTTGTGTGTTTTATTACACTATGCATTATTATATGCTTGGTGTTGTAATTTACATCATGTGTATTATTAGTATTTTTGACTAATAGTACTTGCATTTCCATGATATATATTATGTATCTATTAAAGAGCCTAATATTCCATTTATTCTTTCTTTTTATTCTTCAATGGGGAAGGTATCGAGATCACCAACAACTATACTTAGTTGGGATTATAGTTCTTTGGTCCACTGTTCAGTTTGAGACATGTCATACAACAATGAGTCAATAATGGCTATGGTTCTTTAGCCCTCCTCAAGAGAAAATGATTTCGAAACCTTTCTAGACATCTCTTCCAAGATGTCTCTCATGGAATCCCTTATTAGACCCACTATTATTTACAGATTGGAGTTGTGGGGGCCTTCTTTACTTGAGTCCAATTAGGGTTCAGGTGATAGAATGTAGACACTTCTCCTTCGTAACTTCATCAGGTTTATGCAAATGGTTCCCCAACACATCATTTTAGATGAATTTGGGGCCCATCCTTTCAGGATAGAGAACATTTTTGGTCTGATATATTTCCTACACCTAATCCGAGGCTTCAATAACTCAACTGATGGGTGGGAGAGATACCCATACTTGGCATATTACTAATCAGAGACTGTCTCCCATTCTTATTCTCAAGGTAGTGGTCGTTGCTGGTATGCTTGGGTGTTTGGTATATTGGAGTCTGTGGGTGTACCGATGGATAATCTCCCTCCATTTAGGAATTCTTTGGATGCACTTGATCACCTTCTACCTACTAGATAAGAGCCAAAAAAATCATCAGGGATGATATTTATAGGCAGTTTATCCAAACCACTTGGGTGAACCCTCATGGTGGGTTACGCCCAAAGAGGACCTTTTATGCAGAGAACTTTTTGGAACTTAGTGATGGTCTTATTTTTCACCCTCAATATATGATTCTCCATTGGATGCATGCTCTTAACATCCCCCTAGGAAAGTTTAGAGTGGGATATCATAGGATTTTGTGTGAGACAGATCACTAGATTGATCATTTAGATATGATCTGATAGATTTGTATTCTTCAGGAGGTTAAGACAGAAGTGTACTTCGTATTCCACTGCCCCCTTTACTACAAGATTAGGGGGAGGTTGCACTACATCTTTTGGAGGACCTAGGTTATTTTTGAATTCTTCAGGTACTAAGACCAAAAGTACTTAGATATTTCCATGCAGGAGGCCTTAAGGATTCGTGAGCACACTCTTTAGACTCCTTTTAGACTAGATTATATCCATTAGATATCTTACTTTTTCACGGGTACTTCCGTCAGTGAGAGGAACTAAGTTCTAGATTGATACTAGTTCTGCATCATCATCCATATTAGTATAGTCCCAAAGAAACCATACACATCTCCTTGAAATCTCATCGACACGACCATACTAGTTCTAGCACTAGGATATAGATTGGATCCACCAAATATTTGTGGTGTATGACACTATCTAGAAAGCAACATGTCAGGTGGCCTTTACATCTCATCACCTTTACTTATGATCATCAATCTATCTAAGAGTTGGTTTCAGTTATTTTTGAATTTTAGAAGAGTTTGGGTTGCCACTCCTTGATATGCATTCCTCATTACCTCTCTTGGGGCATTCTTTATTTTCTTCTTGGAAATCTCCACCCCTTGTTTTGGGTTCGTGGAGTGTCCATTCCTTCTTTCTAGTTCTTCCTTCTCCCAATTTTAATCCTTTGTATCACACCTCCTTTTCATTGTAATTATTTTGGGAACCATTTGGTTCCCCCGCTTTATATTGATACATTTTTACTCTGCACTTCCATTTACCCACTTTTGTGGTCATTTGTCAAACATTAATATATGTATCTTATCTTATCTTATCTAGCCACTTTTGATTATGTCTTAAATTACATGCTACAATATTTCTTACATTATCACATATTTTCTACGTTTACATATCTTATCATGTTTGTCCACATGTTTTACATAATTATCTTAGTGCATGATTTATATATAATTTTCACCATTTTATGTTTATCTCTTTCTTTTGAGACAAGTGATAGGAAAGAACATTACCCTGTCTCAAAGGGAGGAATATAGTCAATTGATTTCATATATTCAGATAATTTTCAATTATATCATACACTTTTACATAGTTCAGATACACATTTACAAGGTTTACCTGCATTTTTAGAAATAATTCATATAGTTTTACATTGACAATTTTCAATTTCATGGATATGTTACAAAATCATTTGCATATGAAGAAACATTATTTACGGTTTAAAAAGATATTCATTATTGGAACATTTATGTACAATTTTAGGATTATTTTATCACATTCAAGAACATGGGATGATCTTCGCTTCATCTATTGTGGAGAATACATTATTTTCCTTATCACAGGTTGATCTCTAAACCCTTTTAGTTTTGTATTATTTTCAAAACATGTCATATTTAGATAATGTGTTTTCAATTCCTTTTCTAATATGGGGATAATTCATTTTCATATTAGAGATCATTTTATTTTAGTTTTTGGACAAGAAATGAAAACTGTTGTGGTGTATTCAAGATCACAACTCAATTATAGTATGATTAGTTGACACCCATGACATTTACTTCTAGTTCAATAATTAGATCATATTAGGGCATATGTACCATATGCCATATAACCCCCTACTGTTTAATATTATTTGGTGATTTCCGTACATCTATTTGGGCACCTCCAATTTTAATAATTATACAATCTAAGGCATATATACCGTATGTAACTCTCTAACAAGATCAACTATGAGAACATAGTTCGCATACCATCATGTGCATTCCTTTCTATTGTTTTTAATAATTTTAATTGTTTAAAGTTACCATGTTGATTATAATTATTGATACACTGGTATACTTACATTTTCACTTGTTTTAAGTATCCACATAAAGTACTGGACATCAAAACATTCCAACTACAACACCCTTAATAGTTGCCACATGTGTGTATTTCCTTTTATCCCTTTAAATCAATATTTTTTTATTGCATTTCCAAAACAATATTAATTGGGTACAACTATAGTAACCTAATTTTGATTTGAGACTCTTGGAAATGTCATCTTTGTCATCCTTTAGGATAGTTGGACTAAATACACATATGTTTTTATTTAGACACACACTTACCTTTTTATTACCTCTACCTCACCTTGGGAACATCCATATGTAGATATTACACTTAGGATCGTCTCTAGTTTTATTGCAATCATCCTTACACATTTTTAGTATTTCTTGTTTTTCCTAGAGTTTTGAAACTAGGAAAGGAATATAATCCATAAATTTGAATGATGTCATTCATAGTTTACCCTACCATTTATGTTATTCATATGGGCAAGGCTGGTTTTCAAACCAAGTTATTTTCATTAGTTCATCATAAGCTTTATTTTTTAGTTAGATTACATGGAAATTAATGAAAAATATCATATTTGTAGACGACCCCTAAGGTCATTATTACCACCCATTATGGACTACACCCCTACGGAACTTTGGAGGTTAGTACACAAAAGGATTTTACACATCCTAAATATTTTAAAAATAATCCAAGAGCATTATTATAAACCTAAAGTACTCTAAAAAACCATATTATAATGTTTTCAAGTGTTTTGTGCCAAATAAAAGGCTAAAGAGAATTCATATTAGATGAAATTAATTATTCAGGATCAAGAGTAAAATACCTTACCTTTCAATTGCCTTAAGAGAATTATGAAACCCCTACTTCTCGTAAGGTATTTGGATACAAAATATGGCACTCACATATAGAAGATGTGTGTTGAGATTGATTTGAGCTTATTCTAGAGACACTAACTATCATGTGTGATTATTTTAGGGTTTTACAAAGGAAAAACCAATTATGTATGATTGCACATCATCATATACTTCTAGAGCTAGATTTTAAAGAGAAGAGACACTTGAACATGTTCAAGAAAATGCATGAAAACCACTCTAGTGAAATATAGTAATGAAAACCCTAGACAAGAACAACACCATCTCTAACCCTTTTTATTGGTTTTATCCCTAAAAAAATTAGGCGATCAAAGGTGCAATATCATTTGATGGCACCTTATTGAACCAGATTCAAATATCTGTCTTTTTTGTAGTTATCCCTTAAGAATAATTGTGTCATGTCATTCCATTACTCATGATATACTTTCTCTCTTTAGGTTGGTGTATTTTACCCTAATTTTATTTTTTAATAATTGTAAGTTAATATCATATTTTTATAAACTAAAACAAACATAATCTTCAATTGTTTTAGGTCTTTAGGTGTTTATGATACAAAATAGTTAAAACATGGCCATAATTATTCTTGGGTGGGAAAGATAAAGTTTTAAGAATCAAATTTTTATTTAATGGTAGTCCCACCATGTTATTTAAATGTAGCCCTACATTTAATTAGTTGAGTAACCTAAAGAAGGGAATGAAAAGGCTTTCGATACCCATTAATATCATCTAATTGTGATGGCGAGTAATTATTATTAAAAGCTAAAATGAAATCACATCTAAAATCCTAACCCTACCTTTTGATTGGGAGATAAAAATTCCCCTTCACACCGCTAGATCTTCATCGACAAAACTCAGCTAAAAGTATTCATGGATAATGCTTTAATTTAATAGTAGGCCACCGTGAAAAGGGAAGTTACCTATAACTTATTTGAAAGATATTGTGTATTTAAAAAAGATAAAGTGGAAATTTATGGGTACACAGATTATGGATTTTGTCTTATTGGGTAGCCCAAAGCTTATTTGAAGATTTCAATGTACGGGCGAAAATGTTTGTTAGGATTTCATTTGAAAAGAGAAGCTACACCAGGAAAAGATTTGATGAAGTTTCTTGAGCAATCAAAACTTTGTAGGAGTTGGATAATTCACAAAGGAATATGATATATTTTTTATTTAATTTTCTTTAACTTTTGAATGTGTGTTATTGGAAATTTATTATTATTATTTTTTTAAAATCATTTTATAAAAGAGTTTGAGGCTTTTATTGTAAGAGGGCCTTGAATTTTATCAAATTTATTTTGAGTTTGAGTGTTTGTTTTGAGGTTATTGTTATTCATAGTTATTTTTAATAAGATTACTACTTCAGAGTAGTCTCTTCAACTCTTCTATGTTGTGTATATGTTTATTGTCTATTTTTTAACTTGTGAATATAATTTTAAGTGTAGATAGTGTGATTGATAGAAATTTTTGATGTTGTGATTCAATTTGTTTATTTCTTGTTACTTTGTTCTGATTCCCATATTTAAATTAGAGCTAACTTTTAAATATTTATTAATTTAATTGCGCTTATTTAAAATTTTCATTGTTATTTATTTGTTTTGTGTTTAAAAGATGGGAAATTTCAGCACTTCAACCATTTCTAATTTTGTACATCACTATTTTTTTACTTCTTATTACCATTTTCTCTCTCCCTTCAAACAAACCTTAGATTAGTTTTTTAATATTGTTAGAGTATAGTAGAACTAATTGTCTTTGTAGTAAGTTCTTTATAACTCTAACATTTCAATGACATCCCTATATCAGATTTGAAGTTTCTTCCACCATTCACTGAAGATGGTTCTATAAGATCAAAAGACCATATCCAAGATGTGGAACATATCTGTGCAATCCATAATATAGTAGAGAAATATGTGGATCGTATATTTTTTACTTCATCCCTCAAAATAAGAGCATGATATTACTTCATAAATTTGGCTCCACAATTAGTATCAAGTCCGGATGAATTAAGAAATAAGCTTTACAAGTAGTTCAAAAAGAGTTTGGATGTTTTATCATGTAAAAAAATCAAGAGGAAATTAATGGAGCATGTGACAAATTTAAACCTTATATTTTAGAATACTTGGAGAAGGATCCTTTTTAAGAGTAGGCCTTACTAGGTAAAATATTCTTGTTTTTATAAAGCTTTAGAATATGATATTATAGTCTTTAGAAGAAAGTACTTTTTCTCAATATTTGGGAAGTTTTGTACAAGTTGAAACATACCTAATATAAGCATGAAAAATTTCTCACATTCCCATAAATCCCTTATTCTTATTATTTAAATGTTATCTAAGCTCCCCAAACCACATGGGAGTGATCCATAATCCCACCCCAACCACCATAAGATGAATATAAGAATCTTAGCTCAACGTTTGAGGTAATAAAACATTATTACATAACTTTCTCATGATTTTTTCTCATTTAAAGATCATATTTTAATCCAATATCCACAAGTATAAATTTTTGACCAATATGCCCAAAGATCCTACTACCTCAATTTTTGAAAATTTTAGCCTAAAGCCTTTCCAAATCCTCCTTCCACATGCCAAACAAAGCACGATAGGTATCGCATGTCAATATAAGTCCCTACAAATTATTTACAACCCATTAAGTCAAGAATACATAGAAAATGATTGAGTACACACCTTTTTTCTAGGATTTTAAGGAATACATAATGGTGGTTTTATTTAATAAAAGCAATTTATTTGATAGAAATATCATAATTGAGTGACATCGAGAAAGAAGAGCATTTTTTTCAAGAGGCTAAGCACACATGATGGGTCTCACATAACACGGAAAAATTCATTGAAGAAGAGGAAATTTCACATGAGTTCCTAATTGCTCTTGAGGTTGAGGGTGATAGAATAACCTATTGATAAATCAAATGAGGAAAATGCGGACTTAGAAATGAAATATAGTAATTTTGTTGCAGACTTGTTTCCCCCCATTAAAGAGACTCCTATTGAAATGGGGCTAGAAATCATTAGTTGTAGGTAGAGGGAAGGAATAAGATATGTAAAATATGAGGTGGACCTATCCTCTGCTTATGAGAAATATTATTTTATTTTTATGAAGAATATGTGTAAGAGGACACATAGGACACAAAATTTACACCCTATGCAAGAACCTTCAGAGCCTCACATAACTCCTTAGAATCTTTGTGCTTATGCCAAAATACTTCCTCACCTCATATTCTTGGGCCACCTTTATGGTAAACTCTTGTGAATTTCCCCACAATGCATGTAAAGGAATCTTTTAACATCCATATGGAGATTCATGCTTTCTCTATGCTTTTCTATGATGCATTTTCCTATTTCTACAACATGTCATAAAATACCACTACATAACCATTGAATCCAATAACACAATTTCCATGAACACCTATGTAAACTTCAACCATTACAGATGCCTAATGGAATGAACTATAACTACATCTCCTTTTCATTGTGTAATGTTGTAATAATCTTCTAGAATTGTTGTATAAATATGTAACATACATAACTACCTAGGGTTTCATATCTTGGCGACCCTTAATATTTGAAGCAAATAGTAAAAATATTTGCATGCTCCATATATCTTGTAACTATCACACTATTTTATTTTTCATTCTAATTTGGGCCAATTAGTAAAGAATCATTAATGTATTAATCACAAGAGTTTTCTCTCTTATCCTTAATACAACATTATACACCTTTTAAATTATCTCCCTCTTATTTATTAATGAATATAAAGTGTATTTCCTATAAATAATGATTATGGTATATCATATTGTATTTGATTCATTTCCCATCAATAACCTAAACAACACTCTTTATTATCCTTATATATATCACTAACATAGGATTTTTACCCACATAAGGTTTTGGGCTTTGTCATGTAGATCATTGATATCATATCATTTAAATTTTCTATTCCTCTAAACACATGAGGGTAGAGAGAGAATCAAATGAAGTCAATTTCATTTCCACCTATCCTAAATAGTGCCTCAAAAGAGTAAGATGGACATCAACCAAAAGTAACATGAGGTAGCCCAAGGCATACAAATATCATTAAGGACACCTTGGATGCACAATGCACTGAAATATCTGGACACTTCCATAATTTTTGATGGTTCATATCAATCCGATGGGAACACATATTTCACCCAACTATCTCCCATGTGTTTTCAGCATCATAACCCTTTCATGGTCCAAGTGAACCTCTTCATTATAGTGTTCGAAGTAAATATTGACATAATAGAGTTGGATAGGTGGAATTTCCATCTTGTGGCCTACTTCTTTATCAGAAACTTCACTAATAAGGAGAAACTCACCTTCTCAATATTAAAAATTATTATTTCAATGTTCCACTAGTAGGATATATTCACTACACAATGTGATGAAAAGAGTTGGTGCATTCAGAGTCACCCTATAAAATTTATACTAACCCCTCAAAACACTATGAGGATGAATACATGAGGTTCTAATAGTTGTAAAATACACAGATAAGTCAATGAAATATTACACTAATGAGTTGCATATCTTAGTTTTGTTCTTACATGAGGACTTTTGGAGAAACATAAGGTTCTAAAGTACATCAATTTAATTTCACCTTATATGTGCACTAAGATGATTTTCTTGACTTCTAACCATTTGGGTGAAGCACACCACAATGCCACAAATATTGAGGCCAAGAAAAAGATAAAAAATGCTTCACATCTTCATCAAACAACATGTGCCAAAGTTTTACCACACAATTTACCATCTCAATCCCTTGAGAAAAACAAGAAGAATGCTTCACACAAAAATGAAAATACTCATAAGGTTATGCAACAAAATTAACAATAACTTACACCTTATAACTCAAAAAATAAATAAATAAGAAATTTGGTGACAATTATTTCCATCACTCATACACTCATAACACCTTTGAATAAAGCATACCACGATCACTACTTTTGTTATCTACATTTTTTCTGACACAAATGAATAACATTGATCCAAAATGTTATTGTATGAGAACCAACACTACTATCATTTATGCTTCAGAGGAATGCAAGGGTATTTTCACATAAAGTTTTGGGTCAAAGGATAATGTATCCATGTCATCATTAATAGTGAAAATGAAATAATATAATTTATAAATATGAAAAGCAACACCTTTCACTTTATAATTTTGTGCGTCCTCACCCACACTCATTTGGATGGATCCATTTTAGAAAAGATATACATTTTCAGTGAAAATTTTCAATCTAGAGCCAAGTGAATAGAAGATAAAGTCACGTATGATATCATGCCACTTAAGGTTTGTCACATATTGTTTTGAAGACCATACTTATGATATCACCATGTTACATTTCATGATAAGCTACGTAGATGGAGTATTCAATCCAAATATCAATTTCAAACCTATTTAAGTCTTCACCAATAGACATTAATTTTGGTCTCACTAAATAATTCAAAAAACATGTCTCGCACTTGTAGAAATTTTTCCTCATGGTTATGTTGGAGCTCAAACTTGCACCCATGGATCATATCTGGTAGAATTGAGTTGTTGAGCCAACAATAGGATTGTATCCAGGTTGTGGGACCTTGCACACTTGAGATAGACCTCGAGAGAAGGCTGGTTCCTCTACCTATTTCTACTGCTACTGCTACTCCTAATGCTGAAATAGAAATCTTAAGCTAAATATGCCAAGGGACCAGAGATAGAAGGATTACATGAAAAGGAAAAACTAAACTAAGGAAGGTGATATCACCAGAAAGAAGGGGGATGAATAGGACCAATTTTGAGTGAGAATGATGGCAAATACACAGCGTAAGGCTAGACACACGTAGCATGAACCAAAACGTAGTCACCCAATCATTTTCATGAAACACAATAAGAAAAGGAGATGCAAAGGACTTGAGAAATCACAAGTACACAACGTAAGGGAAAGGAAAGAAAGAATAACTAAAACAAGCTAAGTCTGAAGATAGCTACAAAACAATAGTTCTATTACCTCCAGAAATTCACAATCAATTACAATGGCATTTGATGCTGATATCCACATGCAAAGATCAAATCTAAAGGTCTATAACTCAAAATGTAAGGCAATGCATATGAAAACTGAAAGAATTTGACCCTTATCAATGAGAAATGCTCTTACATTTATAGATGAATGGATGAGAGGAAAAGGAGGAGGGAAAATCTGATTTGAAAACTCAACCACCAACAAACAACAATGAATGCTTGAAAATCCACCTACCAATCTATCAAATGCACTTCTCCATGTCCGTTTGGCGCATGGGAGAAGGAAATGGGACAAGATCTGAATCAAATTGGGTGGTTGGAAAAATTTGATCCTACATTAATGGCATGAGAGATGTTTTCAAGCTTCTCACCTACCCACTCCTGCCAAAATTTGAACTTGAGCGATCTGAAGTGTAACCCACGTCATCAACTATTTTTTCATATTATACCACGTGTCAATCCTTAGTTGGTTGCAATGATTTGAAGCCCTGTTGGCATGCTATGGTAAGTTGTGTGTGGTTCACTCAATTGCTAACAACCCACATGGCATAGGAACTGGCGCAGAGGAAGGCACGCCAAAGCGCGAAGGAAAGATTCGTGGAAGAAGAAAGGAGACACAAAAAATTAATGCATGAAGGAGGAACAAATGGAACACATACCAGCGGAACATATGGAAGAGGAACAATCATTACAAGATAATGTGCAGAAACAAAGAAGGGGGCATGCGAGGATGCCATGAACATAGCTAATTTTGGGGAGCAATTCTAAGGCGCGCATGAAGGATTAATGAACTACTGAGAGGAATAAAAATGTGCAAATATTGGGTGTGAGGGAAAATGGAACAAAATAGAAGAAAGGAGAAGGAAAATATGGGAAGCGCAGGAAAGGAGTGCTCTAGGGCACATGGGGAACAAGAGCTAAGGAAACATGCCAAGAGAACAATTGAAGTACGTGTAACCTGCAATGTAGAACCTTAGAGCCAAAATGGAAATATAAGTTGTCTAAATAACTAGGGGAGTTATCTTGGATAAAATTTTGATGAATTTCAGGGCCATCTACCTACTAGATGTAGGATATTAGTATCCTGGATCATCCATTGGGCATGGAGTCAACGTATATATGAACCTCTACTTTGTAAATTTGAAAAATTAAACTCTAAGTCACTTGAAGCATGTTTTTAGCTCTTTCTTGAATCGTATGGACTATTGTAAACTTTTGGAAGATTACTAGCTTTATAGAAGCAACAAAATATAATGCGTAAGAAGCTCACGGGAAGAAATAACTATGTACAAACAAGACAATGTGTGCACAACATACTTGGAGGAATTAAAACTACTCTAATATAAAAAAAATTATGCAAAAAAGATTAATGGAAGGGTTTGAGATAGATCCCATTAATTGGGATTGATAGCATGCCTCCATCAAGATGATATAACTCAAAAGAGTTAACGTCCTTGCAATAATTGATAATATATGGTCCACTCTAAAGTCCATCAAATTTTGAATGACAACTTGGTTTGGATTTGTCACCATCCGATTTTAAGACTAAGTCCCCAAATTTGAAATCTTTAAGTCTATCCTTTTTGTCAAACCATTTCTTTGTTGATTGTTGATGTTGTTCTAGCTTAATCATGACAGAAGTTCCTTGATTCTTCAAGTTCAACCAGCTCTGTCATTCTGATTTATCTCTGGTTTGTGCCTTAAAATTCTCCGCTGCTAGGGCAAGTGATAACAAATTAAACTCAAGTGATCAAAGGAAGTGTAGCCCTCCTTTCCATAGGAAATCTTATAAGGTGAAGTTCCTATTATTTTTTTCATTGTGAGTTATGTCTTCCCAGAGCATGCGCATGATACCTTTGTATGCCACTCTCTTTGGTTGATATTCATTGTTCGCTTCATGATTCTGATCAGGTTTTTATTTGTTTGATTTCCGCTAAGCCATTTCCCTAAGGGTAATAGTTGGAGGAGGCCTTCAAATATATACCAAAGACTAAGATCCCAATCAGTGATCTTGGTACCAAGGAAGACATTTTTCATTATTTGAAATAATTGTTTGAGGGAAGCCAAACATTATTACGATACCTTTGAGAAAGTCAAGGATGAGCTGAATCTAGTTGATTTCTTGAGCATGACAACATTTTGTCCATCTAGTGAGGTAATATCCATAGCTATCAAAACCCATTTATGTCCAAATGTTGGAGGGAGGATTGGTCATGTCTATAAAGTCAAAACCCCATTTTGCACAAAAGGATGATCTTGCTTGAATTGGTTCAGAGGAGAAGCACTAGCCAATTTCTTATTTCCTGTAAAGAAAGAACATTCTTTGCATGTCATGACCCACTTTTGCGTGTATGCGCAACGAATGGGGTAGGCAAAAATAATCATGCTATGATGATCTTCATTGCTATAGTATTGGCATAGAAGTGTCCAACAAAGAATCCATCATGAAATTCTGCTAACACCTTTTCAATTTCCTCGTAGCCATCAATACATCCTCAACAACATGCCATCAATATTCCTTTTGAAGATAAGGCCAATAATAAGAACATATGGTATTTACTGTAGCCTCAAATGTCTTCTCTTTAATTTATTCAAGCTAGGAGGCTATGTACAATCAGAAAAGAATGTTATCATGTCCTTCATCTAACTGTGCGTGTGCAAGAGGATTCATTCTATTTAGAGTTTTGTGCATGGTAGATACCCTTCATCCAAAAATAATGAAGTCTCATGTTCATTCTGCACATCCTCAATAGCATTATGCTTACAAAGCACGATGCCTCTAACTAGCCTTGGTAGATTTGATAGTCACATTATACTCCATGTAATTTTGGTTACCCACCTTGCACTCTCTTTCTCATTGATTTTTGCTCCCATGATGAAGTATCTAACACTTGAGTGTGAGACTAACACCTTGATGTGGTTTGTGGAGAACATTATTTTGAATTTCTTGAGGGTGCACATGATGGTGTAGACTTGTTTCTCCATGCTATATGGCTATATTTAAAATCATAATCCTTTAATGTTTGACTAAAGAAAGCCATTGGCTGCTCCAGTCCTTTCTCATTATCTTTTGTCAAGATAAAAGTAACACTCACATTTAGTGCCATAAGCATAGAAGGATGAAATCCTTAGTGAATAATCCATGATTGATGAGAGTTGGTGCACAAGCAATTTATTACTTGATCTTATTGAATCTCTCATGTCCTTCTACTTTCCTCTTGAAGGCTATGTAATTTTTGAGCATGAGGGTGATGGGCCTTAATAGTACCAAATAGTGCTAGGAATGAATCTCCTAATGAAAGTTGATTTTTCCAAGGAAGGACTACAAGAATTTATTATGCGCCTGACAAGGAAAGAGCTAGGATGGTTGAAACATGCACTTATGATAAATTGTGATGCCATCCTTTGAAACCACATGGCCCAAATTATTTCCATGTGCCATTTTGAAATTGCACTTCTTAGGGTTAAGAGATACCCCAAAAAAAATTGCATCTCTCAAAATACTTTCTCCAGGTGCACCATGTGATCTGCGCTCTACTTTGAGTAGACAAGTTATGTTATCTAGGTTAACCAAGATGAATTCATTGATATATCCTTTGAAGGAAATATACATGGCATGCATTGAAAGGTTGCACGCCTACTGTTTGAAAGACCAAAGGGCATCTTATGATATGCATATGTCCCCCACTTGATTGTGAAATCGTTTTTTGTAATTGATCCTCTTCCTTGACCCAGGATATGATTAAAGCCAGAATACCCATCCAACATAAAGAATATTTACTGTGCTGCCAGCCACAATCTACAAAATCTACTACATAGAAGGAAAAGGATACTGATCCTTTAAAGATGCATCTTATTTAAATATCTTGAAATCAACACACAAGTATGATTTAACCATTCTTCTTGTGCATTTGAACAAGATTTTTGACTCAAGTAGATTACTTGATCAGGAAAATATTATCTTCGATTCCTCAATGATTTTAGAAAATTCTTTCCTCATGATGAGGCTCTATCCTTGGATTGACCGGCATTTGCTTTTGTCTAATGGGATTGATACTAGGATCAAGGTCAATGGAGTGTTGAGAAACAATTGAATTAAATCCTTTGAGGTCTTCATAATCCCATGATAAAATTTCACTATATTTTTGACAGAGAGAGATGAAGGGTCTACTTTTCATCATGCACGCAAGATTTACAAAGTAGCAATGCCTTACCCCATACAATAGTGAATGGGGAGTAGTGTTCTTGCGATGTGCACATATAATTTTATTCACCCTTGGACTCATCATCAGGGATGAATATTTTCTCTAAGGTAACTAGTCCTTTAGGAAACTTGTTTGTCTTTCACTATGAATCACTTAGTCACCATAGCTATCATGTAAAGTCATACGTGCATGCTTGAAGAGAACTCAAATTCATTATGAATGAACTGGATGATCTGCATGTCAGTGTCAAAAACTTTCCAGAGGGTGTTGTTATCTGGAATGGATGGTCTAATTACCATATTGATATGTTGTATGCATTTCCCAAGATAAAATACCTCTGCAGCAGTAAAACTACTACCCAAGTGTGGACCATCTAATCAGACTTCTTTGTTCATATTCCTTAGCACCCACCTATAGATTTAGAGGATCAAAGCTCTCAAAGAGGTCCCAAAATCTGTGTTTATAAGATTTGAGAATCTTATTTTTGTCACACACTTGTTTTTGACCTGGTGGATAACCAATTTTGTGTCCCCAAAGATCTACAATGACTTAGTCCTTTTCTACTCAACAATAAGAAGACCATGCACCAATGCTTCATATTCTTATACATTGTTGGAGCATGTAAACTACAATTTGTGTACAAAGAAGAAATTCTCATCCTTTGGAGAAATGAGAAAAAATCTTGCATTTGTGATATTCCTACTTCTGGATCCATCAAATTACATCTTCCACAGACCAAAATATTCTTCATTCTTCTTGAGTGTGTGTGATAACGTAACTCTTCTTCAAGCATGCAATAAGTACCCAACCCCATTTCAAAATATTTAATATCCTCAACATATGGATCAAATTTGTGGTGCCTTTCTGCCCACTCATTTTTTACTAAGTCAGGTAGAGGAGGAGGAATAGGCTGCTCTTCAGAAACTGAAACCTTCACTTCTTAGATTAGGCAATTAGCTTGGAGAGGAGATGTGTCATATGACTCAACATGATAAGAAAATATTGGCTTAGCTTGTATGGTAAACTGGGCACCATATCTTGTCTTAAGTAACATATGGGACCAATCAGAAGACAAGTAGCAACCCACTTTAACAGTAAAATATCTTTATAGACAAAGGGAAAATAAAGGAGGTAAGTCAATGTTTGACACATCTTGAGTTATTGTGAGGTTTGAACATGCATGGAGGGTTAAATCAAGATCCTTGATGACTCCAAGGGTGGTGATAGTTGAGCCATCAAGTTGTAAGAATCCTTTGGACAGAGGAATGTACTTAAGGCCTAGGACATCTGCAATTTTCTTAGGCATGAAAAAATTACTAGCACTTGAATCAATCATAAAATTATACACAAGGTGTTTTACTATAATTAAGGACATATAGAAGGGTGGGGTTTTGAAAATATTACTTACTTGTTTCTCCTCTACTTGAAAAATATTGTCAGCAGCGCACAATTTTTGGACAACTAGATCAATGCATGGAGGCTGTGCTAGAGCTTCATGCAATAGTTCACACTGAGATTGAATGGCCAGGGTGTCCCACATTATGAAATTCACATTTATATTTTTTCATCCGATCCACAATGTTGAATATAAGGCCCATTGATTTTTGCATTTGAGGCACAACATCATCTTTCCTTAGTTGTTCAGGTGCAGAGGTAGGGGCCTTATCTTACAAAGAGGTTTGACCTACCAAAGGAGGGGAGCACGTCACTTTAGGAAGAGTGTTGTGCGGAGCCTTACGTGTAGGAAAATTATACACCTTTACTGTTAGATGTCTTGGATGCATCTATTTTCTTTTGAGGACCGACCTTTATTGCGGGGAATTAAGACTTACGCACTAGACTCAAGAATTCTCTTATTGTACATTGTGTTGTCAACAACCTGGGAACATGGTCTATCAAGGATGTCCGTAGCTTGATTAATGCCATAGAAGTATTCGGTGCTGAAGAACATAAGGTTGGCCTCTGAAGGGGCTTCTAGATTTTCTTGACTCTCAGGTTTGTTTACACTTGTGGAAGGTTCATAGTTAGAAGAAACATGAATGATGTAAGCCTGCACGTGCACAACATTGTCACAACGACATTGAATATGAGGCATATTACAAGTAAAGCACCACTTTGACTCATGAACCACGATGTTTATAACTGGAACAAGTGTTTGGCTTGTGTTGGGTGCTGGAAGAGGTTTGTGCATGAGGAATAACTTGCAATGGAAAATGTGCATTCGCATTGCATCTATTTTATTGTTAATTCTACTCGTATCTTTTGTTTCCATAATGATTCCGCCAGAGCTGATTGTTTTGGTTATGCCCTTAATTACTACTATTTTTAAAGGCTTGCACCTACTATCTCTCTAAATATATAACTTTATTGGACAAGTTTCTAATCAGGGCCTTCATTTATTCATCTTCCTTCTGCTATGCGGAAGAATAATATGTGGATGCAACAAGTTGAGCTCTCTGCATAGAAACATGATCTACAGAAGGCTGGGGTGCTAGAGACATCTCTGGGAATAAGCGCACAGGAGGTCTAAGAGCAACCTTCTCACCTAAATGAGACTATTTTTCTACCCTTATTGAGGTAAGGTTTTACCCCCCATGGATTGAATATGACTGAGATGTCACTATTAAAATCCATCAAATAATACAAGAAAACATGTTGGGCTGTAGGCCTTACCACCAAAGGTATTCTATCCCAAGTCTTTTAGAATATGATATTGAAATCATTCATTTGTTCATTGGGAGCCCTCTTTTTGGCAGTTAGTTTCTCCACCAATGATAGGTGATCTGACTTGTCTTCAAAATAGTTTCATAGAGATTTTCTAATCTCATCCCAGTTAGAAATAGATGCAGTTCTTAAACTTCTATATCATTAGAGCACTTTGCCTTTGAATGATGCTGCAAGCAACCTCACTACTACATTGTCATGTGTGATCAGATACACAGAGAATACCTTGGCTACATCCTAGATGTGCTCAACAGGGGTGAATTGATTCTCACTAGTAAAATATGGAGTAATTTTGAGTGCAACTACTGACATATCATGTTGTGTATTTAGAATAAGAGAGCTTCCACTAGTGAAATTGGAAAAGTTCCTCAGAGGATGAGGTGGTTGTAATGCCATAGTAGCTTGCACATGTATGCCGAGAGGTAGAGTAGAAAGTGGACGATGTGGTAGAGATCGAGATGCGCCCATGGGTGTTCTATTATGTGTTATTCTTAGAGAAAGATGGAGATACTTGAAGGATTCTTCAGCTATTGCACTTTGTCTCGTATGCACTCTTCTCATTAAAGGCACTCAAAAATATTGGAAACAATAGATCTGAAAGTGTTGAGAGTCACCATATGTGTTGAAATGAGCCTATAAAGGATGGAAATCACTAAGCCACACACTAAAACTTAGCAACGATGAAATTTAAGATTTCAAGATTGGTCCCACCAAGCGTGCTAGAAACTTTTGGATCTCAAACTTGCACATGTGGCTTAGATCTGGTAGAACTAAGTTGTTGAGTCAACAATGGGACTGTCTCCAAGTTGTGGGACCTTTCGTACTTGAGACAGACCTTAGGAGAAGAAAAATTATTCTACCTAATTCTACTCCTAATGCTAAAAAGGAAATCCTAAGCTAAATATGCCAAGGAACCAGGGATAGAAGGATTACATTAAAAGGGAAAACTAAAATAAGGAAGGAAATACAACTAGAAAGAAGGGGGATGAATACAATCAGCTTTGATCGAGAACTATGAAAAATGCACAGGGTAAGGATAGACACACGTAACACAAACCAAAATGCAGTCACATAATCATTTTCATGAAACATAATTTGAAAAGGAGATCCAAGGGACATGAGAAAGCACAACAAGCACACAACGTAAGGGAAAGGCAAGAAAGAAGAATAAAAACAAGCTAAGGCTAAAGATAATCGTAAAACAATTCTTCTATTACTTCCAAAAATGCACAAACAGTTACAACGACGTCGGAGGCCTATATCCACATGCAAAGACCAGATCTAAAGATCTGCAACTCAAAATTTAAGGAAATGCCTATGTAAAATGAAATAATCCAACCCTTATCAATGAACAATGCTCTTAGATTTATAGATGAATGAGTGTTTGTAATGAGGTTCATTTATTTATGCCCCCGTAGCAGTCAAGAATGAACTGTAAATGAGAGTGTGTCATCAAGAAATGGTCTGAATGTGTGTAATAGAAATATGTGATCATCAAAGTGCAAAGCGTAGAGTGTAAACATTTGAGTGATTGATTGAGTGAGTGATTAAATGCACGAGTGTGATGAGGTCTATTTGATATCTATACCCTCAGTAGTTAAGTATGGACTATGGAACTAGAGTATGTCATAGGTAATGACCACAACGTGTAAAATTAGATGTAAGAGAGATGTAGTGTGAATGTGTATAGTTAATGAGACACAAAGTGTATAGTAGATATTGTGAGAGAAGATGTGCTAAGTGTATGCTGCGTGATAAGTGAAGTATGTGGTATGTAAATTCAAATGCATAATGTGCAGTGTGTGAGGTTCATGTGTATAGTATGTCCTCAATAGTCAAGTTTGAACCATAACATAAGAGTGCATCATCAGGAAATGATGATGTAGGTGAATCTAAATGTGTATGATGAATGTGGTAGTTGATGAATGTTGTTTGGTGATAGATGATGAAAGAGTGTATTGTATGCACAAATAGATGGTGATAAATGTATACATGTAGGAATGAGTATGTAGTAGATAAATATAGTGGGGAAATGGAATGGGTTATTATTGGAAGAGATCCCTCAACAGTCATGTAATAAACACAAGAACACGAGTGTGTCATTAGGAGGTAATGTGACAAGATTCACCTACCAAAGACCAAGTTGGCATGAAATGGTGGAAGCATGTGTGGCAGAAGCAACAACATGACCATGTGATTGTGGCGGAATTTGAAATGTGTCTTGGCTATCAGTAGAAGAAGTAGTTGCTTTGAAAAAATGAATTAGAAATGGAAGTGGAGTAGGATGGAGGAATCTTGAATGGTGGTAACTTAGGTGGGATTGATGACGCTGCAAATTTCTTGATAAGAGAAGAAGGTAGACTGATTTTGAGAGGTGGTTGCATATTTTGGCTTGGTAATACCGTAGACGACTTGAGAGGAGGGGGTGCTATATTGATTTTGAGAGGTAGTTTCTTAGGCGGTTCTTGAATTTCCATATAAGGAACCTTATAAACAATGGAATGATGCTCATTAGTTATACACAGATCAGATTTAGGAACCCATTGGGATATAAAAATTATAGATGAGCATACAACAAAATGTTGTGCAGTGAATGAGATAAATCCTTGACGCTTAAGATGCTTAATTGTTTTTCGTAAAGCATAGCTGCTATTGTCATTATGTCCATTAATTTGATGATAATTGTAATATGAGCGACCTTGATATTTTGCAAATAGGTAAGGAGGATAACCTTGAGTAGATGGTAAAATGATTAATTAATGACTAAGGAGCTCAATAAGAATATCATTTTTCTTAGCATTGTGATTAAACATGAGAGGCTCCGGTAATGGAAAGACTTGAGGCTCACTGATATAAGAACATATAGAAGACATAAAATAAAGAAGGGATGTAGAAGGAGAACAAACATGAGCTTGAGAAGCATCCTTAAGTTTATAGATTTCAGATTTGAGAGATGTAATCATGGATTCCATAACATGAAATTTGTCTTGAAACAAAGAATGCAAAGCTTGAATTGAGTCCAACATGGATTGATTAAATGGAGGATCATGAAGGCTAGGGTCATTAGATAGAATATTGAAAACAAGACTTATTTCATGTGGCGACGTATCTTTAGGAATATACATGGTGTATAAGGATTTTTACAAAACAACTTGGTAATTGGGATGCATTTAAAGTAAATCAGAAAAATATATTTGATCAAATTTAGGAGCCATGATAGAAATAATGATGTGCCAAATATGGATCCAAATGACTGATCATGAGCGGGGTTCACATAAATGATTAAACTAAAGTGTGAATTTTATGCCTAATCTGATGTTATTGTAATAGTAACTAAATGCAATGATTAAAAATAGAAATTATGCCCAAGCACTTAAGAAATAAATTATTAAACCCTAGTTGTAAGGAGGAGAAAAAGGTACTTAGCTAATTCACAATAAAATATGGAGTGAATCGAAGTGCTGACTAGGAGAACATAACAGCAGCATCGTCACACAAAGACCCAAAAAGACACATATTTGGAGAGATAGGATGGATAGGGGCACCTGGAGAGGGACATGGGCACCAGTGGGTTCCCTAGGCCTATTTCTAGGTGCATGGGCATGTGGAAAATCTCAGGAAACCTCCTTTGCGTTGTTGCAAGTTGTTCTCTTTTATTCACCTTTGGTTGTTTTGAGGTTGCACAATGATCGCTGAGGAAGCTGGAAACCAACAATGAAATATGAACCTATAAAACCCTCAAATAGACATCAAATCCTAAAAAAATAAAGATGAAGAATGAGGGGTTAGACTATCCTCATCTGTCACAATGGTGAAATTATGACTGTGTGTAGAACTACATCTTAGAACCAATGTAGTTTTATGTGTGTGTGTGTACGGAATCGTGCCCTAGGTGGCTCTTGTACGTGTCGCACTTGATAACAAGCAAGTAAGATACATGTAAAAAATTTAATACATGTGTGCTGGAATTGAATGAACTTCCCTCCTATGAAGTATATGTAATGGAGCTCTTAGATGCTTGATGGATGCAACCTTAGGTGGTGATAGCTAATGCTTAGTGTTTGGTCCTTTATTATGATCACATAACTTTATATTTATATGATTCCTTTGCTTGAATTTTTTAATTAACCCCAAAAAGGATGACTAACAAAAAGATAATATTATCAAATGGCTAGAAAGGACCCAAAAATGTGAGTAAAGTACAAAGGAGTCAGGGGCGCCCAGAGAGGACGAGGGTGCTTGACGCTAGCGTCCTAGATGATAAAAGTCTAAGTGTAGCAAGGTAGAATTAACAAGTAAGGGTGAAAGACTAAAATAAGTAAAAATAATAAAAGAAAGGTGGCCAAAGACATGTGTTATTTATTACTTTTCTTACTTAGGAGTCATATGAATTGTAATATCTAACCAGGACTAGATAATTACCCGTGTGTGATTTTGTGTCTACACATTAAAATGAACATGAAACATGTGAGATAACACATAAACACAATATATAAGTGGGAAACCATCAAGGGGAAGAAAAACCATAGAAAAATTTGCTGATATTACTCACAACAAATACTAAAGTGAATATTACACATCACTGGAGATTTCTTTAGTGAGGCACTAACCCCACAAGGAACACCAACCCATAAACCCTTGTTGATATTACTCATAAAAAAATATTTGCATGAATATGAATCATAATATAATATTTTAATAAGAATATCATAGTAGATATTTTTCACACACTCATCTGATGGTGATCACAAGATTCAGCTCACCTTCAAACCCTACTTCAAACACACCTCCTTCTAGCTCGGTCAAACTTACATTTTCAAGAATTGTTTTGATCTCAAAACCTTACAAACATGCTATGAAAAATTCCTAATCCTTTCATACACTTCCTCAGATATAAAATCATGCCTTCATACTTGTTACACACTTCTACTTGGGTCACACTTTTCCATGTCTTAGAGCACTAGTTCAAATTTGAACTCAAGCTTCACTTTTATATGCATCACATCTCATAAATATAAGGGAGGTTAGTACTAATCCTTTATCTTGAGAAATAAAAATTAAAAATATCAATAAATTCATAAAAAAATTAATAATGGACACATGTAGGCTGGTCATGCTCAATCACACTAAACAAGCTCAAAATCAACTGAAAACCCCATCACCTGGATGAGCAAAAACCACAAACACCATAGCTATGATTACTAAATATCCCCAATTACCCACACATCAAATATGACATAAAAATATCATACATGGTCTTTAATTATCTTTAAACAATCAAATTGATCATAACTCACTCAAGAAGGCTCACATCCTTCTCAAAATAGCTATTTCTAACAATCATTATTCACCTTTGGGCCTCAAGAACACCCAAGAATATATAAAATATGGAATGTAGCCACTTTTTGAAATCCCCCTAACCTTTAGATCACATACATGATTTCTAGAGATCATGAAACATCCATTCATGAAAACCATACCAACTTTAATCTTCACAAAAATGAGCTTCCCAAAAAGTAGTTTTAGAAACGTAACTGGTTTGTAACCTTGCTACCAATTTCAAGACCTCCAAGTGTCATGACTAGGAATAGAGTTCATGCATATTAACTCTCCAACTAATATCAAGCATCAAATAATCCATCTCATGCCTCATCTACCTTAATCTTTTAGCATGGGAAATCCTGTTCTGAAAACAAGGAACCTTCTTCTTCACAAATTGAGCTGAATGTGATAACACCACAAAATTTTAACACAAATTTACTAGTTTAAAGCAAGATCAACACCATAATGATATAAAGTTAAATGAAAAGATAAGGAATGAAACATAAATGATAAAATATTAATAGCATAACAATGGAGATTAAATGAAACTAACATCTAATATCTAAGCATGCCTACTAGTATGTTTGATTAACTAACATAGACCTAAATAGATCTAGGAGCAATAAAATAGGGAATGGTTGCTACTCTACAAATGGTGAGGAGATATCTCTAACAAAAGATTACAATGTCATGTTAGATATCCTCCTACTAACCATAATGAAGGCTTTAGGAAAATATGAGCATGTGAATTCTTAAAGGAGTTTAGGCTCTTTAAAATATATCTTATATGAGTCTACTAATAAAAGCATGGTGTAAAATATAAGGGAATGAGGTGTACTCTTTTTATAGTTTTTCTTTTGGGAGAAACTTGTATTTTGGTGTAGGTGGGAATAAAAGCCCTAAATTAGATTAGAATTGCTAATCATGATTAGGCCTTACTAATCACAATTAGTGAATTACCAAGTGATTAAGAGGTGTGAAGCCTTAATCAACCGCTTAGGGTAAACTAGGAGGCTAGGATAAGCTTTTGAAGCTTGCTGAGATGTTGTGGAGGTGAATGGGGTGATTTTGAGTGGTTGGAAGAGGGGTTTGAGCCAATATTAGGTTATATTGATCAAAACAAGTGCAAAATAAACTTAATTAGCTAAAAACGCTAATTATTTGTTTTGAAGAGAATTTTGACTTATGATTCATTGTAAAGTGGCATCCTGAATGTGAAAGAGGTTTGGTGATCAATGAAGTGCTTATTAATTGACCAAAGTGGTAAGAAACACTAGTTAATCAATGGAAAATTACTAATTATAATGGAATTGGTGAGAATGAGAGTGATTTGTGTGCATTTTGGAAATAATAATACAAAAGCAGAATTTAGGTGTCTACATTTTCCCCTGTTTGAGGGGAAGTTAGTGAATTCACTTAAAATATAGTAGACAAACATAAACAGGTAAATTTTTGAAGAAAATTAGTAGGGTGGAGGATGCCCCCTCGAGTGTCGATGGGGTGATAGAAGAAGTCAATCGATGATCAAAAATATGAATGAGATGGATAGAAGAAAATAGGTTAGAACGGGTGCAAAAAACCCTTGGTTATTTTAGAAGAAAAAATATAGGGATAAACATGGTTGTTTATTGCCCCAGGTGATTTGGAAGAAAAATTAGTAGTGATAATAAATGATAATGGAGAAAAAATGATTAATGGAAAATACATGACAAGTCCAATCTTTGCATCCAACCTTTCAATAAGCAACCTGTTTATATCATTTTTCCCCTAGGTCTACATCATTTGCCTTTATTGAAATGAAAAAAATGTAAGATAACATGAAAATCTAAATTACTAACATTTGTCCATTGCTACGTAACTTCATGCGACATACATAATGCAATGAAATACGAGAAAGTAAAACAATACCTAACTCAAATGCAACATACACAATACAATGCAATACGAGAAAGTAAACCAACTAACCTAACTAAGAAACAAGTATAATAACACACACTCAAACAAACAATGTTTAAGATAGTTGCACCAATGTTTTTGTTATCAAGCTGCAGTTCTCGAATGTTTGTGTTGTAATGACAAGGGTTAAAAATGGTGCCCCAATCAATAACACATGCAAGGGGAATAACAAAGGACAAAATTAGTCCCATGGAAAATATTTTTTGCACTATGACACAGTCTCTGGAAACTCACTGTTGCACGGGAGTACCGACATAGCATACAACCTAGCTTTTGTTAATTGAGGTAGATCACGATGATCCACAAGTCATTTGAGAAAAGAACAAGCAAGAACATCAGAAAGATGGTTTTGTAGGACCAATTTCAATGTTTGAGGATGATGCAAGTGACACAGGCTTTAGCCATGTAAATGTTATTTACCATTTTTTTGTAAAATTTTAAATTTTTTACATTTTTTTTTTATTTTTAATGATTTTACCAAAATTTTGGATTTTTTTTGGGTTTTTTGAATTTTTTAAATTTTTATAGAAGAGAATATTATGGAAGAAATAATGAAGTCATGAGACCCCATTAAAAGTCACCGCAAGGAAAGAATATGTCCCTGGGTAGTAGAAAAGGCCACCGAGAAGTAAAAACATACCCCAGCGTAGCGAAAAAAATGCCGAAAATAAATATTTATTAAAAATACTCATTGCGGCAAGTGTTAGAAGAATTTTAGAAGAAATACAACAGTCTCAGGGAACTTTGAGGGTGAGAAACACATTGCAGAACGTAAAAATGGGTATATAAGCCATTGTGGCAAGTTCATTTACCACATTCACTTACCATTTACTGTTGATCAGAGCTCTGACCTATAGGAGAAGATGGTGAGGGTGTGGATCTGGAAACATCATGCAGATCACGTGAGAGATTACATGAGGCTCCCAACGGATGGACCATAGGTACAAAAAGCTCTTCTTTACCCTCTTCAATTGTTAGTATTTAATTTTGATTAAAATACATGAATTTTTAGGGTAGAATTAGGAATTTTTAGTGGCAGAAATGTGCAAGCACGACCCTAAGGGCATGTTTGTGCTGCACTATGCATGGGCATGCATGTAACTATGCTACACTTTGCATGGGTGCATATGTACCTATGTATAAACGTATGTGCTAGTGCAAAATAAGCCCTTTAGGAAAGGGCGCGCATGCGCCTACGTAAAAAAGTAGTGCATAAAGTGGTGCGTTGGTGCTGCCATGGGCACACAAGTGTAAAAAAATCACTTTTAGGTGATTTTTTAGATGAAAACCAAGGTTTTAGAAAACCCTAGGTGCTTGGTAAAGATGATATTTATATCAAAAGAGAAGAAAATTATGGTAGAATAAATAAATTAAATGATAGAGTAGAAGAATACATGATAGATTAGAATAGAAGAATTGGATCATAATTAAATGACTTGATTGGTGCTGCATGAGGACCTAGACATGTTAGAGACACGGGAGCGACATGTGTGACTCTGGGCCTACAAGGAAATGTTTATTCGATGTGACGAGATTATTTTGTAGATCCCACTAGAGGTGATTGGTTTAGCACACGTAGCGCACATGCTCCATATTACCTTAGACCACAGTATTCCCACAACCTTAGATGAGAGATGGAAGAGTGAGAGACAGACATTTTGTTTGCCTACTGGTGAGATGAGTATTACCTTAGAGGTGTGTGGCAGATCTTACGAGTTCCTATTCAGGGTTGTTTTATCACTTACGATGGTCACCCAGACTGGATTGAGTAATACATATCCATAATATTTGGAGAGACAACTATATCCCGTCAGGGTCTGAAAATTTTCATTAGGAGGTGCATGGTCGATTGGCGGCTAGGTTGAATTCCTGTGTTATTGTTAGTTCTTATCAGTGGCATGCTACTGCCTGAAAATATTGGTGTTTGGATTCCCCTTGGCCTCATTAGAGTGATTCATGACCTTCTACATGGAGAGGTTTATTGTTGGGGTCAGTGCATATTAGCTCATTTATATGCAGATCTTCACTTGATAACTTACCATGGACAAAAGTCCATGGTTGCTCCTACTTTGCTTCAAATATGGGCTTGGGATGATATTGCAATTGGCCACCCTACATGAGCTTTGAGATCTTAGGTTATTGGAGAGCCTTCTGTTATGGGTTTGGTTGCAGTTAGGGAGGAGGTACACAGTCACTTAGGGGATACTGACTACTTGTTATATAAAATTACAACACCCTTGATTGCTTGTGATTTTGTATATGAGGAAACTAGTGCAACCTACATAACATGGGATTATCCTGTGGTGTGGGACCTTATAACTAGGATAATCCTCCAGAGAAATCCAACTTCTTCCTCTAACCTCGTGCTAACTTCTCCAAAGTGTAGATAATGGCAAGCTAAACTAACACTATTCTAATGCTTTCCAAAGAGACATGGGTAGAAAGATGCATGATATAAAACTACTCTAAGTGAAGGTGATGCACCAAGAAACGGTGTGACAATCCATGTGAGTGAAATATGGGGAGGAAACTGAGGAAGAGAGGGATGGTAGAAATACCACAATCCAAGACCATATTCAATTCCCTATATTCGTAAAGCACAACAAACTATGGACCCTGCAAAGAGATATATACATGCACAATATACTTATAGATATAATGGAAGGTAAAAGGTGAAATTCATATAAGCTAGGGAAAAATGGCTACAAAACATGAATTTTATTGCTGAGAAACATACACAATCCATCATATCATAAGCATAAGACAAAATCTTTTACAATAAGCCCAAATTCGAGGCCTTTAGCTCACAATAGATATGGAACAGTTTTGACAGAGTTCCTTTGCCTTTTGGAAAAATCCCTCCCAAAATGAGGTGAATTTTACAATATATAGGAAAATTGAGTCACCAACTAGTAGGATGCATTAAAGAGGTATGGGTAACCATTCATTTTGGTACTTTTCCTACACAGGCAGTCATGGGTGTCATGCCTCATTAACTCTAGTTGTTGGGATGTCATTCATTCACCTACCCTCATCTTGTTTGTAACTTTTCCATCCTCAGAGTTGATGAACTGATGAGCTAACCAAATTAGTGACTCACCTAATCTCATGTTTCCGACTTCAACCATCCAACTTATGTGGGTCATACATTATTGCAGTCGGCGACCAACCCCGACTACCATCTCTACATCGTGGGTCGTCCAACTCGAGGGGTCAAATAGACATCTATATCTATCTGTACAATGAGCTACCCAACCATCATGATGGTCATCCATCTACTGGGATGAAAAAACTATCTGTACATCTCAAAAAATGTGACTCGACCAACCTAGTGACCCAACCAACCTTGTGACCCGTCAAATCTTGTTGTACTGTCCATCCTTGGTGAAAGGTGTGATGGGTGTTAAAAAATGTCCATGGGTGTCAAAAAATGTGACCCGACCAACCTACCAAACCAAATCAAGCGTCCAACCCCCAACCGTCCAACCCAGCCGACCAATCGTGGGAGGCCAACTTCCGAAGGCAATATCTTGAGCTTCCAGATGAGTTTTGGGGTGAAATGTTATATTATTTCACATGGAAACAACCCATTGGATCAAATGGTGGTATTATAAAGATCATATTTTGACATTATCACTTCAAAATGGATCCTTCTTTCTCAAGATTTTCGGTTGTGCGCTACAAGAATGAACTGCCTTGGGAAGTGTATGATGCTTCAAGATGTATTGTATTTTCCACCATGTAGGGCATGGAAAATGAATTCCATAGGAATTTTTTTGGACTTATGATTCCTGACAGGGCTATTAGAATCTTCTATTGAAGCTCAGGTCCTTTTTCATGCTGCAAACTCCTTAAGGCCTGAAAGCCTACTTCTGATGGATGGCCCCAAGACCTCTGAAACTTCCCTAAATCACTTTAAATGCTTCCAAAACTTGAAATATCAGATGTATCATTCTAGATTGCTCCATGAATCCCTATATGGTTCTCAAACCCATCCTCCCAATTTGTCTATTTTACCAGGGGGTAAAAATAGAGAACAATTGGTGACCTCTCTAGGACATTTGCCTGCTAGATGTGAGACTAGCTACTTGAAGCATCTATTGAGCATGGAGTCAGGATGGTAAACTTGCAAAGTGATCCTAAAATATGAATTCTTCTCCTAAGCCATTAAAACACTAATGCTTGAACCTGGAACTTCTTTCTCTTACAAATATGATTTATAGGATGAAGGTTGAATCCCCATTGAAATTGTCCTTAATTTGATTTCTTGTTAAGTATGAAATAAAATCAATTGATGATTGCTTGACAAGCATAAAAATTGTAGAATTTGTGGGAACACAAGCTAATTCGGAGAGGCTGGGACTATTGTTTGAATCTAATTTTTCCTGTGAAAACATGCCCCTTCCAAAGAATGGATCGTGTAAGGGAAAAAACACGCTGCAACACACACTATGTATAAAAATGAAAATCATACACACCCTAAGTGGGATATGTAGAGTGTGAAAAAAAAATTCTTACAAAATTAACCTTAAATAAAACAAATAAATGTGATACAAGCACTTGGAGGAATTGAAAATCCTAAACTAATATGTACAAGAAGGATATATCACTCAATAACAATGCTTGAGATAGATTCCATTGACTGGAATTTGGAGTTCTTCTCCGTCCAACCTTGATAGTTAGAAAGCATTGTTTTCTTTACAACCTGAAATCATATAAGGGCCACTCCATATTGCATCAGATTTATAGTGCCTTCATGGTTTTTCTCTTTCTACATCCCATTTAAGGACTAATTCTCCCTCTTAGAAGTTTCTATCTTTGGCCTTTTTGTTAAAAATCATCTTGATTTGAGCTCGGTCTTTCTCCATTGTTTTCATGGCTTTGTTTCTTAGCTCTCCCAACTCCATGAGCTCTACATACCTGACTTCCATAACTGTAAACTCAAACAACTCTAGCTACTTGATAAACTCCAAGGCTGGTAATTCAAGGGATATTGACAACCATGCTTCTCTTCCATAAACCAACTTGAAAGGGGAATAACTAGTTGATTTCTTGGGAGTGATTCTATCAGCCCACAAGGCTGATTTGAATTTGGTATGCCAAGTCCTCTAATTCTCATCTAGAGTTCTTCTTATGATTCTTAGCAAGTTCTTGTTCGTGGACTCTACTTGCTCGTTACCTTGGGGGTAGTAGTTAGAAGAGGTGCTCAAGTAGATGCCATTCCTAACAACCCAATTAGATATCTCTTCTCCAAGAAAAGCTAAGGCATTATCTGATATTATAGTGGAAGGAACACAAAACCTTGTTGTAATACCTTCGTAGAAATCCAGAATGCTAGCTTCATTTGCTTCCTTAAGTGAAATTGCTTCTTTCCACTTAATGAAGTAGTTTGTGGTCATAAGAATCCATTTGTGACCTAGGCTAGAACTTATATTGATCATCCCAATAAAATCTAGCCCCCATTGCATGAAAGGTTGTTTAACTGAGATATGATGGAGTGGGAGGGCTGTTAGATTCTCTTTACTTGTGAAAAAGGCACACTTCTTGCATTTCTTGATCCATGAGTAGCAATCATTGAAAATATTAGGCCAGTAATAACCAACCCTCATGATTCTAATAGCTATTGCTTTTAAGGAAAAATTACCACCTACCTCTCCATCATGAAACTCGTGTAATACCCTCTTTATCTAATTTTTCTTGATGCACCTTAGGAGGACACCATTCACATCCTTTTTGAAAAAAATATTATCTACAAGCATGTATGGGATGCAAAAAAGTCTAAAATACCTCCTTTTGGATTTACTCAATCCCTGAGGACTTTGACCTGTTTGAAGAAAATATTCGATATCTTGAGTCCAACAAGGAATGGGTATACCACATGTAGTCTGTTCTTGATTACCTTGCAACACCTTAACAAATTCTGCCTCCTCTCTTGATTCATCAAGTAGGTTAGAAGCTAGCTGCTCACAAAACCCTTTTCCCCTAACTAATTTGGTCACATTTATATCAATATCATACTCCATGACCTTGGTTATCCAACCAACTCTCTTTTCATTAATGTCCTTGTTCAAAATAAAATATTTTACACCAGAGTGTGAAACTAATAGATGAATTTTGTTGTATGACACTAAATGTTTGAAATTATTCAAATTTATGATCATAGAAAGGACATGTTTCTCAATGAATGAATATTTTACCTCATAGTCCATAAGGCTTTGGTTGAAGAATGTAATAGGCTGCTCTAATCCTTACTCTGCTACACCAAGATTGTAGAGATGGTGTCTAAACCACCGAAGGCGTATAGAAATAAGACTTTGGAGAAATATGGATTAATGAGAGTTGGAGCTTGAGATATGGCATGTTTAATAGATTTGAAACTCTCCTTTCCCTACATTGTTCATTTGAAAGCCAAATTATTTTTTAGCATCATCGTTAATGGCTTCACAAGAGTAAAAAATTTGGTACAAACCTCTGAACAAAGTTTATCCTCCCTAAGAAGCTTTGGAGAGCCTTCTTATGACATGGTAATGGTAGAGTGCAGATGGCTTCTATCCTCTCTGGATCAATTGTCAGTCCTTCCTTCGACTTAATATGGCCTAAAATTTTACCTTCATGTGCCATTAATATGCAATTTTTTAGGTTCAAGGACACTCTAAACCTCTTACACCTTTGGAAGACCTGTCTGAAATAAAAGAGGTGACTTTATGCATTTTTAGAAAATATAGTGATGCCATCAAGATATATAAGCACTATTTTATTTAACAACCCCTTAAACGCCATATCCATTGCTCATGGAAATGTTACTCTAGCGTTTAATATCCTAAATAACATCTTCTTGTATGCATAGGTGCCCCAATTTGTGGTGAAGGTTTTTTTGAACTGATCCTCCTCTTTCACCATAATTTGATTATAGCTCGAATATCTGTCTAAGAGGGAGAATCTTTCTGAAGTGGCCACTACCTATAGAATCTGTTCCATAGAGGGCAGTGGATAGTGATCCTTGAGGGAGGCCTTGTTTAAATCCTGAAAATCCACACACAACCTAATTTCCCCATTGCTTTTCCTAATGGGCACAAGATTTGTCACCCAACTTGAGTGCTTGATCAAGAAAATAATATTTTCCTCAATGATCTTATTCAACTCCTTCTTCATGAGAGGCTCTATATGAGGGTTGATCGGCCTTTATTTTTTCCTGATGGGCTTAGCCTCCAGATGCAACTCAATGGTGTGTTGTGCCAATTTTGGGTTAAAACCCTTTAAATCCTCATAGATCCATGTAAAAACATCTAGGAATTCTTGGAAAAGCTATACAAGGTCGTACTTTTCTTGTTCGCTACTCATCTCACCTATTTGGAGTGTCTTACCTTCTCCAACCGAAATGGGTTTAGAATTCTCCTTTTTGACTTGAATGTTGGGTTTCTCTTGTCAAAAATGATCATTTGGGTTGAATATTGACTCTAAAGTCACTAAACCCTTTGGAAAATTGTTTTTCCATAGCTGCACTACTTGATCCCCTTATTGCTGCTCCAATTTCCCTTGATTTTTAGCTGAGAACTCATCCTCCTGTAAAAAATTAATGATTTGCTGATCATTATTGAAAACTTGTCAGCTTGTGCTATTATCTGGTACAATTGCATTACAATGACATGAATATGTGGTTGTGGTTTATCTCTCTTAATACTGTCCACCACATCAAATGTTGATCTAATTGCCGCAAGCCTATCCGTTGCTTAGTTCTTCTTCTTGGTATGGCTTGAATATTGAATGCTTTAAGGTATTCAATTTGATCCCATACCCAATGCTTGTAGGCTTTGAGTAGATCATTATTAGCAGCATGTTGCCCTCTAACTTGGTTCAAGATTAACTCACTATCCCCTAACACTTGTAAGTTTTTTAATACCTCTCTTTCTTGCCCAATGCAATCCGTGGATCAAGGCTTCATACTCAGCTGTGTTGTTTGAGCAAGTGAAATGAAAATGGAAAGCTGAGTAATATTTTGTACCTTGTGGAAAAACAAGCATAGCTCCTCCTCCAACACCCTGCCTACTCCTTGAGCCATACATGAATAATTCCCATACCTCATTATCATCTTTAACATCTTTCCTAGTGATACTAGGAAGTAATTAATTTTCTTTGTGAAAAAAATAGACCCCTAATTTAGTTTCTTCCATTTCCTTGTAAGGTTAGAATGCATGTCTCTTACTAGCCCAATCATTAAGGGTTAAGTCTGGAATGTTTCTAACTTTGGTATCTATTTCATAAGTTCTTAGACAATATTCCTGATCGAGAGCTAAGAAATTTGCATTGATTGGGTTCGGTGTATGAGGCTCAATATGGAAGTTTGCAATAGGCTCAAATCTAATCATAGCCTTATCTCCATACCTTGTCCTAAATAACATGTGCGACCAATCAACAGACAAATAACCTCCAATTTTAGTGGTGAAGTCTCTTGATAAACACAATGCAAAGAGTGGTGGCAAGTCTATGATTGATACATCTTGCAAGATAGTCACATTGGGACATGCATGCAATGTAAGGCTTGTAGTCATATTTCATACGCTTAGACCATTAGTCTAATCCCATGCACACCGACCTATCACCTAGTGGGTGCTCACCTGAGGCACGTGTGGGAACTGAGTCTCTCCTTTATGTGAGTCTTATGAGAATGCATCATCTTATAATAGATATTCCAATAGAAATGAGTAGAAAAGAACCATGCAACATTCTAAGAACCTAGAATGAGTTATCTCATTACATCCAGAAAGAGAAATAACAAGCAACATAAGGAAATGGTTCATACAGAAAGGAAATACATAAGTATTATACTCCTAAACACACATATGATTTATAGCATAGGCTTATATTCATCTTAACAGGTTAAATAATCCACATTACAATCCCTTGAGGTCATAATAGATCCTCATATAACTATGTAGAGCCAAGTCATGCATCAGAGCTATACTATGCTCATCATATTATGAAAATAAAAAGAATGCAAACCCATCTCCCTAAATAATCCATTACTTACATAGCTCTCCTAATACCTAACCCATAACATCCTCTATTCTATTTCTGTAGGGCTTCACCTCTCTTTTCTCTCCTCCGCACTCTCCATACTCTATCTATTCTTCTCTTATCCTCTTTTTCTTCCATCAGGCACTTGTATTTATACCCTTAGCACCCACCCCCATGCCTTTTAGAAGTTACATATCGGTTACCAAGTGTTGAGGTGGTCCTCCATGGAAGCATTCCTTCACAGATCTAAGCTCTCCATTCCTTACAATGATGTCTTCTGGAACCTTCCATCACATGCCTGGAATATTCCCTTTTTGATTTCATAGTCGCTAGGCTGACACCTTATCCAAAAGGGTCATGCTTTTCTCATGTGCTTCCTGGGATGCCAAATACGACTAAGTACAAAACTTGTTTTTCCTTGCATGCGCGCACTGTGTGTTCTTTAAAAAAATGCTAGAATATTTCCTTGCACGCCCTTCTTCAACTAGGTCCCATGTGCCCATGCACATTCTTGTACTTAGTTGATATTATGGGGCCCAACATCACCCCATACTACGCCTGTTCTCCATCCTCAAAAACACTCTTAAATAAAGAAATAAAGAATGGAGGATCCTTACAAATGGTTGGAATGGAAGAATAAGGGAATGAAGAAATGGGGAAAATAATGAAATAACGGGGAACTGTGTTTATTTTTGGAGGAGGAGAGGGAAATCCTTCCCTAATTCTGCTTCTAACTTTCCCCAAGTGTCGACCTCAATTTGAGCTTGCTGATAGAGGTCTCCCACCAGGGCGCTTACTTATTCAAAAATCATCTCTTCTCCCTTAGCACTCATTATCTCTATGATCTCCTCCAGTTTTTTGCCCAAATTTTTGAGCACGTTCATCCTCCGAGTGATTTGGGGGTACAATTTCTTTAGCCGGTTCTTGATTGGGCCCCGCAAGTTCTTAATGGCCATTGATTTCTTTTCCACTTCGGCTAGGATTTTGTCTCACTTAGCCATGTTCCCCCTGTTATTTTCCTAGAACTCCTTGAGTTACACTTCGTGGTGTGGCAACCAAGATACTTTCCACTTTATCCCTATTTGTGTAGTTATCATAGGGAGCCTCAACAATTTATGCGACGACCTTTACATTGGCGAGGACCTTGTTGTATTGAGCATTAATTTCCACAACCTTCCTCTTATTCTCTTATTCTTGGCGCACCAACGCCTCTTCTACGGATTCTAAAGAAAGTGGCCAACTTTCCATAGTGAGTATGTGTGTTAAGTCCTTTAGACACTGTAAGGCTTATCCTTATTTTTGCATGAGTGATGTTAAGTATGGATGTTTCAAGACAATGGCATCCGTGATCATCTCTATTTTATTATATGCCTTGTGCACTCTTGCCTTCTCATCCTTTAACTCACACCTTAATTGAGTGCTGATTAGTTCCTCGTGCTTCAGGTCTTTGCTTTTCTCAAGGAGCTCTTCCTCACTTTTCTTCAGCTTTTCCTCTAGGAACTTCACCCTATCATTTTTTCCGAAGAGCCTAGATTCAACCTCAACTGAAATTTTTTTGAGCACGTTGCAGATTTTCTCATCTATTAATTACTAGGCATTTACCAAGGGGTTTATTCCTTTTGTTTTTGGCACCTTCAACAATGCTCCTTGGCTTATTTCAAAGTTAGGCTCATTAATGTGGGACTCAAATCTCCATGATAACATTTTCCTTGTCTGAGGGTATGCACCTTCCTCATCAGATGAAGCCATGGCTAAGAGTTGTTCCGTTGGCACGGTGATCTAGAAGCACATGCGTAACACCATGTTTGGATCATTGATGTAGCCCATTATTTGACATTGCATTGCTTTCATTCTCTTCCTCCCTATGCACATGGATTTTGGAAATCTCACAGCCAAATTGGGATCTCCTCCCATGCTGCCATATTGTTTTCCTTTGCTTTCCTCCTCAACTTCCTTCATCAGCTCGTTCACACTTCATTCTATCTCTTGTTCCACTAGGTCCTTGATGATTTTCTCCACTTCTTTATTTGCAGCCTCATCTACTTGTTCCTTTGTGAGGCTTGGGATCCTTTGATATTTTGTATTTTCTTCCCCACCTACCCCCTTGCCTTGGGCCTTAGTTTCTTCTTTTCTCTCCTTCTCCTCATCTCCTTCATTATACTCCTTATCTCCTTATTTATACTCCTCAGAATCATGTATCTCATATAATGTATGGTTTTCACCTCCTTCTAGCTCATCATCATCATCCTTGTCACCGATGTAGGCATCTAGACCTTCTGTCTCTTCCGAATCTTCCTCATCAGTCACTTTTTACTTCTTCCTTACTGGGGATTTCAGTATAGGAGATTCTTCTTTTTATTTTTCTTTGCTAGGTTATGTATTCATTGGAAATTCCTCATGGGTGAGGGGATCTTCATGCTCTGGTGCCTCTTCTTTTGGGGTTGTCTCTTTGACAGGATATTTCTTTCTCCGTGTGTAAGTACTAGGCTTAGCGCTTGCTTCTCGACATGCTCACCGTTTGCATGGTTTGAACACTTGGTGCCTTTCTGCACCTCTTCTCTTTCTCTCTTCCTAGGCATGGCCTTCTTCCTTTTTGTAGGTCTTTAGGGATGGAGACATGATTCTCTAAGTAATCACCCTTTTCAAATTTGGGCCTTATGCGCAGATACACCATTGCTGTGGTCCTTCCTGCAATCGACAGTGTTAAAGGATTCATCATTTATATCTCATGGGAGACATATCTCTCCACGTACGTGTGCTTCTTTGGGTAGACGAGCTTTCAACAAAGCTCATGGTGGTCTATATCTACCTCACTAAGATAAAAAATTAGCCTGTTGGCATTCTTGAACCAATTAACTCTGGCTTGGAAGTATTATGTGGTGAAGGAGAAGGGTAGCTTGCACCATAGACTCATATTCCCATATGTTAATGTAAATCTGCCAATGCAGAAGTGTTGGTATACTGAAAACTCTACCTCTCCATCCACGAGCATGAGAAACTACTCTGGTATCCTCCACTCTACCCTGAATGCATCACACATTCGTTTATACCACTTCTCCAGGCACACTTTGTGAGTGGTCGTCATGGTTTCAAAAGTGTACTTTGCAAAAAAATTTACGGGTGAGGGATCCTCTTCTAGATACTCCCTAAATTTTTTTTGGCCCATCGAGCACTCTAATCTCTAAGAATACAATGGTGAGGAGGACGTTACCAAAGAAATTATCTTCTCTCCCTCCTGTGCACTGCTTATAATCTCATCTGCGAAGAAAGTAGACAAGTTGTAGATGGTTCCTTCATATATCTTCTAGCATACATTTAGCCATGCCTTGTTCACTTGTGTCCATCGTTCCTAGTAATTGAGCTTGGTCACGGAGTGTGCATCTATCCTCATAATTGGGTATGGAATCTTGGTGATGTCAAAGTATCACGACCACTTGTTGTAGTCATACGCAGATAAATTTTCCTTAATAGCCTCCTTGTCACTCAAATCATCATCTATGCTATCTCCTTCACAAATGAGGCCTGTGAACTTCGATATAAGTTGTGGTGTGATGTGCATCTTGCACCCCACAAAGTAAAAGTGATCCTTATACACGTGTGACATCAACCAATAGTAAAGGCACTCAGGATTTCCAAAGTATGTAAACTCATATAGATGCAATAATCTAGCCTTCTCTAGTTTGACTTTCACCTTGTCACTGTAAATGGTCATCCCATATGGTGTCCTCTTGTTAGTTAGTTAGACCAAATATATCACCATTTACTTCTCATTTGTGCTCATGCGATGGTTATAATCACTCATGGCTATATTTTGTAAGTGTGACTCCCACTCTTTTCCTAGCAGTACCCCATATGGGTACTGCATCTTTGCATACCATTCTTCATTGGTGCTTGCGACGAAAGAAATTTGCTTTCCCTTACCCTTGCCTTTTGTTTAATTGGTGAAATGGTTGGTTTCGTAGGTGCCATGTTTTCTATTCAGACTGAACTTAAATACACCTCCTCTTTCTCTGCTCTGCTACTATGTTCAATGCCAAAGCTCAAAGCTTCAACTCCTAGAATGAATCCTTCTTTCTCTATGCCCTAGCTGCCAAACCCTAAACAGTAAAATCCTTCCACAAGATGACGCTCTTCACACAACCTTCTTCATTCCTATGTACTCATTCCTTCTCGTTCGCATATCTACTCTAGATGCACACTCAAATTTCTTGGATTCTCCTTTCTTCACATAAATTTCTCTCTAGATGCTCTAGTTCGCAAGAGCTTATTTCACTTCGTAATCACAAGTTAACAAATGACTTGCCCGAATTTGTATTTATTTCTTTTCTTTCTTTTCCAACATTAAATGTTATACCACCTACCAGCATAATTTAACACTAAATGTGGATTTTTCCACTAAGCCAGATTTAAGTCCCCTTACCCACATGCCACATCCTATGTGAAAATACCTGTACAACCTTCTGGCGTAAAAAATTCCAACCTGACCAAAGAATCTTATGCATGCGTCCACTACGCCGAAGGAACTTCTTCTATCCTTTACCCAATTTTTTCCCTCGCCTACCTCATGTTGTTCCTGCACTCTTCATCTTTCTGTACGTGGTTTCTGCAAGGCCTTTTTGACACCAACCATTCTCATCCACTTCTCTTCTACGTGCTTCTTAACCTTATGCACTTTTTATCCTTCAACTGGGCCATTCCCCGTAACTTCTACTGCCAACTCAACCTTGTATTACAGGCCTATCTTGCATATCACTCCACCCCACACTAAAACAGATGCTAAGTCCTCTACGCATACACAACTTTGGAAAAATAATGTGGTTACTAGGTGCACAAGGCGCAAAAAATGAAACAAAAAGAAAGGAACAAGCAATGAGAAAGGGAAACACAAGAAAAAAAAATCATAAAGGGAAATTCTAAGCTAACTATAAATAATGCCTTATTACAAACACCAAGAAACTTATTTATAGTAGGGCTTCACGTTACTCCCATTGAAGTGACCTGGTAACCTCAAATCCAATCCATACACTTTAACTGGCAAATCCTCAAAATCAAGAATGTATGAGATGATGTAGGGTCCCAACCAATTCTTTCAACTTTTAGGATGGAGATACTTGGAATCATACAACAACACCATCTCCCAACCTCAAAATCCTTGTTCTTGATATAACGATCATGCCATACCTTTTGTCTTGATTTTTCTGTCTTTTGGACTCCATAATGCAAGTGATCACAATTTTTCTTTGCATCAACTTATCAATTATTTCTTCCAGTTATTGTTTTTCATCTAACAATCCTATGCAGATTTATACATAGCGATGGTAACATGAAATCAACTGGTAAAACAGCCTCCAAATGCCAAACACCAATTGAAACGAGTGTGGCCTTGTTCAACCTTTTGTATTGTTGTCCTATATGCCCATAGAATGATGATACTTTGTCATCCCAATCTTGTCTTCCAACGTCACAGATCTTAGTTAACGTGTGACTTAGTATCTTGTTAAATGCCTTTGCATTTCCATTTTCTTGAGGGGTGATATGGGGTAGTCTTATGATGGGCCACCATAAATTATGCTAACAGAATCCTGACTATTTCATTGAGAAAGTGTGTAACCTCTATCACAATAAAATTAAAGGGAAACCATACCTATTGATTATGTTCTCCCATTTTAAAAATCTAGCAGTTGTTGCTATTAGTGCAATCCTTTGTAGGTGCTGTCCTCTACCCACTGTGTCAAGTAAGTAGTGCAAGTGATGATATACCAAAACCAATCTTTTCGCATGGCTGGTGCAATTGGCCCTACAAATTTGATTTGCCCATTTTTCAAATGGTTTCCACCACCATCTGCTATTGGTATTAAAGGCATTTCATCTCTCTTTCAGGTTTTCCAAGGCACTACAATGGTCACATATGCCTTAAAAACTCAATACAATCCTTGTTTGGTTTCCCACCAAATCCCTGCTAATAAAATCATTCCACACGGTAGCATTTCCTGCATAGTGTCCTCCTAACAATTGATAAAAAACCATGAATTCTTCCTCCATAATTGCCACGCGCTCATGCTAAATACGCATGTAGCATCTAGAACCTCATCATGACCTAACTTATACAGGTCTCCACTAATCAACATGTAGGGTGTTTACCGCGTATTGTCTAATAGATTTGCTCTTTAGAGCCTTCATCCCTTCTTGTGCCAACCTATTTTTAAGAACATTAGATATCTTCCAAGTCTGGGATGCATGTTGACTAACTCTAAATAGTTGCAGCCGTAGACATGGTATCCTCAATTCTTTGCTAACGTCCTCCCCAAGTTAATCCTTGATAAGTGGTCAGGTCCTGAATTTTTTTTCTTGGTTTCACTAAAATTGTGAACTCAAATTCTTGAAATAATAGGACCCAACTGACATATGCGCCCTTGCAATAATGAATTATTGTTGACTAAGTATTTTAATGCCATGTGGTATGTAGAATTGAATCATGTTCCCAATAGATATTGCATGAACTTGTGGAGTGTGTAGATCATAGAAAATGTTTCACTCTCATATTTTGTAATTCTATTCTAGTTGGTCCCAATTTTCTACTTGCAAAGCACAAGGGATGATCTTAATTCCCTCACTAGGTTGTGATAGCACTACTCCCATAGTTGTTCCCTGAGGCATCAACATGCACATGGAAAGGCTTATCCCAAGAAGGAAAATTACATATGGAAGTCCATGACAAGCCTATCCTTCAAAGTTTGGAATGCCTTCTGATTAGTATCTCCCCCTAATGAAAGACACTCTTGTGTTTTAATAATTCCTCCAAGGGCATGGTGATCTTGGCATATCCAGAAATGAATTTCCTATAGTACCTATGTATGATCCAAGGAATCCATGCAATGACTTTGATTAGTATGGATCCCCTAATCCTACAATAACTGTAACTTTAGCATGGGATCCAAAAGTAAGCCTTAGATTTGCATATAATGTGTCCTAACAGGGTCCCAAACTGGAGTAGCAAAGACACATTTCTTAATGTTGAGGGATATCCTTTTTAAAATCTCTCAAACATCAGCCTTAAATTGTCACAATGGTCTTTCACCAATCCATACATAGTCAAGTCATCCAGGTAAACTTGAAGAAACTTATGGATGAAGTCCTGAAATTCTTGTACCACGATGTAATCGCTAGAACACAACATAGGTTGTCATTCTTCAATCCAAAAGGCATAACTAATGTAGGAAAAGTATTCCCCCTTCATGTGGAAAAAAAGTTATGCTTTAGTTGATGTATTCCTTTGTAATCCTGACTTGGTGATACCCTGAGAACCCATCTCTTGAAAGAGTAGACTTTGTGTCTTTACTACTCCCTCCAAAATTTCTTTAGTAAAGGGGGTTGGGTTTGAAAGGATCGATAACCATGGGTGTACAAGATCCCTATAGTCTTGAACAAAGATGAATCCTTTCATCCTGGTAGAGTTATGAGAACCATTAGGTGAATCCACTCTACACTTCCATCTGCCTCAATGATACCAGCACACCTGATATCTTGTGTTATTTACCTTGACTGCAATGTGTAATTTTGGATTCATGGGCCTTCTTAATTTAGACTCTAAAGCATGGCATCTTCCTTCAATTGGTCTATCATCTCCCATAAATTTAATGGAAATACTTGAGGGAAAAGACAAATTTATGCTGAGGAAACATAGTACCGGTGACACTTACAACATGATCAATGGACCTGAGGGAAATCTTTCCAATGAAATGCACCTATGATAGTTCTTAGCTTCTTTCTCCTGGATTTAATGATTGGTTGGTAGCGTATATAAATAATCAGAGGGATCATAGGTGGGTGAGGATAATATAAAATAAGACTCATGAAAACTTATAAACATTAGCGTAATTTAACAATCATGGACTCTGCAGAATACCTCTAGTGGGAAGGCATCTTAGGAACCATACTTTAGAGTATTTGATCCACTTATTCATGTCTATAGAAAGTTGACTAGGCCTATGTTTCTTACAATGTGTGCCCAAAAAGGATTATAGGTATACCCACTCCCACTTTCTACAAATTAAAGATAGTAATATTTTCCCACTGTAAGGCACTTGAAGCTATTGTTGTCGTGTAAATGTGTAAAAGGGAAATTGACAATTTCTGGCACGACAACTGATACTCCAGTGTTAATTTTTTCAAGTCCCATCATTCCAAGACACCCCGGGTCTATAACCAAATCATCCAAATGTCACCTCCTAAATAATGTAAATCTCATCCCCCTAGGTGATTTAGGTAAGTCTACTCATCACCCCTAGGTGATTTTAGGGAGTTCTAAAAAGATACTATCTTTTAGCAATATAGGGAAGGGCTATCATTCCCTTCCCAGGAATGGATCAACCCCTGGTAAGTAGAAAAAAGGAAAAATTCAACATGAAGAAGCATGAATCTAAGACCTTGAAACATCATGCAAATATTTTGGAAGGTCTAGGGAAGTTCTGAAATACTTGGAGTAATCTGAGTAAAAAATAGGGTTCACAAGCCTAGGTGGTACATGGGCCTAAAATAGTTGTTGGGCTTCAGAAGAAGATTCTGGGAACTTTGGATGGAGTTAGAAGAAAAAAAAAATCTCTAGAAACAAGGATTACAATACCTACATGATGGTGAAATAATATTTTTCACAACACTTTGGCGCATCATGTCTGTAGCAAGTAGGTTTTTCTCAGGTACAGGTGGAGTAAAAAATAAAAAATACTATTTTTTCAGGGATCAAATGGAATAATCAAGACATGAGACCCCCAACCATTGGATTCAGAAGGAAATTCATAGTCATTATAAAATAAAATGGGTTTTCCAAACAAATTCCATCAGGAGCTCAAGTTATCACTGTTACAAGTTCAGGACTTAGCCAAATTTTTGGGAGGACACGTGTCAGCACCAAGAGCCTGGCAGGATTTTGTGTCCCTCAAGTCCCCAAAGGTCAGAGACATCAAGGTTGGAAAAGTTTACCCAAGCCCGTTGAAGCCCTCTATCCCTCATATGACCTCTTGGACCCTCATGTGATCTCCAGACTTGACAATTTAGCCCCTAGGTGCATTTTGGAGCATCCATTCCCTGTCGTTGGATCGGGCGCCACCTGTCAGCTCCTAGGACCATAGTGGAATTTGATGTCCCTTATGCACCTAATGTGGGGGACATCAGACCTTGAAAAATTCCCAGCCCCCATAGGGAGTCATCTGGAACCCATGTGACTGCCTTTTAGCTCCCAGTGCTTTAAAGTAGTTTTTTCCTCATTCATTCCATGTCGTTGGATAGGTGCACCACATGTCAAGTCTTGTGGAATTGTGGAAGCTTCATATGTCCCTGACATCCCTAAGGTCAGGGACATCAAACATGGAAAAATCCCAACTCCAGAAAATATTGGAAAAATGATTGTAACTGTTAGCTGCTTCTTGTGACTAGCTGCTTCTCCATTACCAGAAAAAAGTTGCATAGAACACAAGTCCACCACTACCATTGTAAGAAACTCGGTTAGATCAGAAAAGGAACTGAATACCTTTTCCATGGGAACGTAGGTATTAAGGAATCCTCATCAATCTAAAGTCAGGGAAATGAAGAACAGAAGAAGAACAATGGAAATCCCCAGCCATTCAATGTGAGATTTGAACAATTTGCAATTCCAACTCAACTTATGAACCATTTCTTGCTGAGTCCACATCTCTTGAAGGCCAAAATCATATCATTTCATGAATCTCTGCATGATTCATCAAGGAATCTCACAGTCCAGAAATTTTTTCCGGCTCATAAAATGAAAGCTTGATTTCCACATAAACCTCACCATGAAGAGACTTTATTTCATAGTGAAGGTAATGAAAAAATCAAATGGACTTGAAATGGATCAAGAACAGAGAAAAAAAGACCTTTTTCAGCTCCATTAAACCATGACACAGCATGGATCGAAAAATCAAAGAGCTACCTCTCCGATCTCAAGTCTAATGGGTGAAATCACCCGAAAATTTTTACTATATTTCGTGCAAACTTTTTCACACCATTTGAAATGCCACTATTTTTTAAACATGGAGGGCAAATGTGTTTTTTTTCAACATTCTACCCTCTTCAAATAAATTTTCAAATTCCTAAAGATTCGACAGGTGCAAATCATCTTAGGATTGGAAAGAATCGTTGAAAAATCTACTTTCACATGAACTACCAGTATGACCAAGGCCGTGAAGCCCCTATTTTTAAGGGAATGGAGGGTTGTTTTTCGTTATTATTCATGAAATCGCTGTGAAGCCCCGATGACCGCAAGACATCTAATGCTTTCCCACTTGTTCAGATGAAGGAATTGACTCAAAATTCAGAGCGTGTGAACCTGGAATAAACACCCATAATTTCAAGACATCGTTTTTGTTGTAATTTGACATTCATGGCACACTTACTAGAAAATAGCATGTCTCCTTGCATAGGGGAATGTTACTTCAGGTAAGCCACCATTTGAAGATTCCAATGAAGAAGGTGGTGAACATAGAGGGAACATCACAGGAAAGGTCATAAAAAAGGGTCATCTCAGCTAGGCAATTCACACAATCTAAAAATAGTAAGTTAGATCAACATCATCAAAAGAAGTTTTCACACAATGGGTTGTATAGACCATAGATCATTCAAGGGAGAAATAGATTATCAAGGATCTAGTCAATCCATAGATTTTTCCCAGGGAACTTAGATCCACCTAGTTGATTCCAACGAGTGAGCATTTGTGAGCTAATTTGGAGGAGTTTCACAGTGTGCAAAGAGTTCAGGATAAATACAGATTCAAAGTTTCACTACATTTGGAGCTTTCCATCAACGAGGATCAACAGAATTCATCAGGTGACAATCCTCTTCTTCTTCTCTCTCTCTTATCTCTCCTCTTCCCCCCAACTTTATCTCACTTTCAAATGTTCTAATTCTTCGTTGGGGTTTGCAATTTTTGATATGCCTTTAAGTCACTTAAAAGTGACTTTAGAAACGGCTAATGTCCAAATTAAGTCACCTTGCTATTATAAAAGGGACTTAAATATTTAAAGTGGAATATGAAAATTCTTAAGTCATATTAAGGCATATGAAGGGTCATGAGGAATATGATAAGTCTGACCTCTCATTCTATAAATTGTAATGCCATTCCCATTGCAAAGGGTTGGCAATTGATCTTGTAAACTCAAGAGTGCATTGTACCTAGAGAAAGAAAAGGAGATAGGCCATTTTCTTCTACTCTCTTCCCCTCTTCAAATTTCTTCCATTCCCACATTATGTACAACTTTGAGTTTGAGCAACCCATGAGGAAGACAGAATCTGTAGTTTCTATATCACAATTGATCTAAGGGGGTTTCTTGAAACTATGGTGATTTTTCCAATTCCATTTAGTCTCCGATGATAGCTTCACTTAGAGTTGTTTCTTCCCCTCAAATGTTAACCTGTGTTGAAGTTTTTAAGGGCTCATGGTAGGTGCAATGCTACACTCATCTAGCATTGTCTATGACTTCAACATGTACCTCTCCTTCCTGGTTAACATCCAAAGTCTCCATCTCTTCTCTGCTCTATAGATGAAGAATTCCCTATCAAGAGATTGCTAGCTTTTTCAGGTTCCAGTGCAGTGCCCCTGTTGGATCTCAAGTCAAAATACTTCCTCTAGAATTCCTCATTTTCTCATCGCATGCACATAGCGTACACTAGTTAAGTAGAGGGACTTATATTCCTAGTAACTCTAACAGCCTATCCTCTACCATAACACTATCTCCCGTTGTAAGATGCTTGATTACATGCAACACCTTATCCACTAATGGCTTGGTACTCCTATACACGAAAGCTTGAATGAGATTAGCCGCCAACTCTTTCCAAGTACCTATTTGATGAGGCATCTTTGAATGAATATATCATGTGCGCGCACAACCTTGTAATGTGGAATATAAATTATGTACCCATAATGAAGTCAGTAATGCTCTTGCACTTCCCATCCAAGCCATCTCAGACGCTTAGATATGAAATGAAGTGGCCTCTTTACCATGGTAGTCTTGTATGACTATGGGCACATTTCTCCTGGAGAACCTTATAGAAAATGTTATCCTCACCTCATGCCACTCTAAGAGGTTTCTCCTGATGTGTAGCCCACCATCACACTACAATTCTAAGTAGGTTGTAACTGAGCATTCCTCTTCTCTCGTCCTCATTTCTCCACTGAGCTTCCATTTCTCACAAGAAAATTTCAGGATATGCTCCTCCAAAGTGACTTGGAAACTTCTTTCCTCCTAGGTGCTTGATTAAGTGTACCTTTATAACCCTTGTTACAGATCCTCTCAATTGTATCCCAATTAACTCATAAGTCCGATGCACCCAATTGTCACATGCAACAATAGTGGTATCACTCAAGGAATTGAGCATCTTCAAATTGGATAACTCCCTCCACGGGGGTGAATTATCTCAGGATCTCTGATGGAGCACACATAGATTCTATTAAGGACTTATTTTCCCAATGGCTCTGTATAGGGTTCCGATTTCCCATCCATTAAGTGGATAACCATGATTTCTTCCTTATTCTCAAAGATGATATACCCTTTGTTAAACTATAGGTCGGCATTGTTCTTATAACACCATGGGCACCCAAGTAGCGCTAGAACATTCTCTTCCTCGATGAGCGCCAAGACTTCGAAGTCTCTAGTGAACTTGGCACCTTTGAATAGTGATAACTGTATCCTTCAGAACTCCAATGGGCATTTCCTTAGTTTTGTTCGCCATATACAACACATTCGAAGATGGCTGTAACGTGGGCCTTCCCATTTGATGCCAAGAATCTAAGGTAAGAACATTTACCTTTTCTCCTTGTGTCGATGAGAATATTGACTCAGAAGCCATCCATCAACAACCGCATTCAAAGTAATCTCCTTGTCATATTCGAGGTTGTGAGGAGGAAGGTTTACATGGAAAACCTGCCTTTCACAACTCTACTCCAACGTGCATGGTACCTTCTCTCTCAGCCATTATCCTAGAAAGGGGATAATTTTCTCTTGCCTTAACATCTTGCACACTTCCTTTACCTCATACAGGTCATCCTTTGGAACCTTGACATCCTTCCTTTACTCAAACTATCTTCGATTTCTCCTTTAGGCATTGGATCTCCCCTTGCAAACTTTGAATCATGTCCGATAGTCTCTTGATACACCTCCTTCTAAATGAACATGGTCTAGATATTTTACATGTACCACTTCCTCTCTTGAAACTAGTGTCCTTTGTCTTGGCATATCCCTGATGTGCGATGGCCTCTACTCGCATCGTCACCAACTAGTATAGGTTCTAGCCCTGACTCATGTGCCACTCTTAGCCTCCACTGTGAATTATCCTTCTTGATGTTCCACCATCCTAGCACCTTTATATTTCCAGTGCTGCTGGTTAATATGCCCATAAATTTCTAGACACTCTTCATACTTGTGTTTCTTTCTGCACCATGAGAATTGTAACAGATCAGGACAATCACGTTTGTAATGCTCTGTAGATCCATAATTGTAATAGGTTCCTCATGGGAACTTAGTTTTTCCTCTGTCACCGTGGTTACTGTGACCACAAAATCCTCCACAAAAACCTCTTCTACATGCACTCTCTCCATCTGTGACACGTCCTTCATAATGATAGTCATCATCCTTGGAACTGGCTTGCACAGGCTAGGTCTGGCGCACACCCATATCAATAGCATCATGGATCTGATCAATCATAGTGTACAATCCTTGGTATCATTGGTCATAGAAGTAACAAATCTTACAATAACAAGAAACATTCTTACGGATTGCATGATGTAGTAGAGGGCATACCTATTTGCATCATGATCCCCATGGAAAATATCTCAATCTACCATCATAACGTGTACCTAACTTTCTGAAGGGAAACTATCCTTTGCATGCCCTTTCACTTTGCAGTCTGTACACCAAAGTCTCACTACGAGCCTCATGTGTTGAGTTTGCAAACAATATTCTCCAACTTACTTGGCCATTGCAACAATTTGAGCCTCCAAAAAAGGACTAACACCAATATCAATGCTCCCAATAGCTTTGGTGCACAAGGAAGCTTCCAATGCCTCATGCGGGTCCTGTGAAATTTTTGATGTGAAAGAGCCCTTCTAAATGGTGCTATTAATCCTCTCGAAAAAACCATTGAGCATGTTGAGAAGGATGAATGTCATAGGATATTTTTGATAAGAGAGTCTTGAAACACATCATCATACTCCCATATAGTCTCTGCCATTCCTTGCTGGATCTCCTTCAGAGTGCTGATGCTCTTCTACTCAAACTCAGGGATATGGAATTCTACTAGGAAGGTGTTCTTCAATGCGGTGTAGTTGATCACCGTCTGATGGGGGCCATACTTATTATACCAACTATACACACTCCCTTGCAATGTTGTTTCAAAATAACTTCACCTTCCGCTCTGGGGTATTGATCCCTTTTGCATGCGCCATAGTAACTCACACTCGTGCACATGCTCTGCAACATCTTCAATATCCATATAGTCTTGATAAGTGCAAAGTAAATCTCAAAAAACACTTAGGGGAGGTGGCTGGGGTCCCTTGTCCTCCCGATACAGAGCCTTGGTTCCCTCTAGTGTTTCCTCCTCCACTCAGATCCACTAGATCCTCCAGGTCTTGTTCCTCTTAACCCACCAAGATCCACTTCCTGCAGTCGGCAAAGGACCTAGAAGTGGTCACGCCTAGTGTTCCCAACTTCCCACTGAACTACGTGCCAATGGTTTGTGATATGGTTCCACCTCCAGTTTTATGTCTCGTGCCACTCCTAAACGTGATACCCAAACCTTGCATACTTGCACCTTGTCTAAAGATTACTCCAAATACAGGAATGACTTGCACAATAGTGGAGGTTCCAAATAAGAAACTATATCTCCTGGGCGCAGATCAGTTACTCCCACCGATACCAACTGGGTTAACAATACTTATCCCTTGTTATGGAAAACCAAGTGCTAGGGGTTGATCACTAGGTGTGTTCAGATGTGTGCTAACAACTCTCATTTCTCCATGTGATGAAATCTCATCAGAAGCTGAAGGGGCTTATCTCCTACGCTTGCCAAGATGGGGTAACAAATACTGCTCAGGTTCCATGTCCTCTAAATGAACCTCAACTCCTTCCCATAATGTCTACCTCTATAGATCCATCACACTTGCAATCTCATGTTGTCTAGTCATCTCCCTTTCAAAAACTTTTCTATACTTGAGTCGTCTCTCCTCCCTTTCCTTCTCAGCTGTAATTTCCACCATCTTATTCCACCATAGCTTCCTCTCCCAGTGCTTAGAGAAGCTTAGCCGGCCATGAGAAATGCTTCTAAACTCAAATTAATGACCTAGATCTTCATAGCTAAAGGGATAACATGTAAAAATGATCCTCTAGGCTCCCTCAGAAAATCTAACTCAACAAATTATGGGAAATAATATGTAGAAATGGTGTATTTAAGAGTATAACTGGTCAACACTCTTCCACCAGTGATCAACAACATGCGTCCAAGTCAGATCTGCATCATGTAGCCTCTGATAGTCATCTTGGGTCCATACACCCGATATATAGTACCAGCTCGATCTAGATGCGTATACTAAAATCCATTCATATAGCTCTATTAGGAACCAACAAAAGAATGTCTCATATAACTCATGGTATAGGTTCTCTTCTACCCATCTACACACATAAAACTCAGGTACAGTGCTAAATCTCTGAGAAAAATTGTCCTTCATGCTCTTAAACCATGCTTCAACACTTTCTAAGGTCAAATTCTCTGTCATCACACATTACAGGGATAACGATGCATGTTATTTCTCACAACAACTTTGAAAATAGGTCCCAGAGATGGAACCAAGATGTAGTCATATTTCATACCCTTAGACCATTAGTCTAATTCCATGCACGCTGGCCTATCACCCAAGGGGTGTTAGGTGCTCACCTGAGGCACGTGCAGGTGTTGAGTGTCTCCTTTATGTGAGTCTTGTGAGAATGCATCATCTTATAACATATATTCTAATGGAAATGAGTAGAAAAGAACCATGCAACATTATAAGAACCTAGAACGAGTTATCTTATTATATCCAGAAAGATAAATAACAAGCAACATAAGGAAATGGTTCATATAGAAAGGAAATACATAAGTATTATACTCAAGAAAACACATATGATTTATAACAGAGCCTTATATTCATCTTAATAGGTTCAATAATCCACATTACAATCCCTTGAGGTCATAACAAATCCTTATATAACTATGTAGAGCCAAGTCATGCATCAGAGCTATATTATACTCATCATATTACGAAAACAAAAAGAATGTAGACCCATCCCCCTAAATGTTCCATTACTTACATATATCTCCTAATTCCTAACCCATAACATCCTCCATTCTATTTCTGTAGGGCTTTGGATCTCTTTTCTCTCCTCCGCACTCTCCACACTCTATCTATTATGCTCTTCTCCTCTTTTTCTTCCATTAGGCACTTGTATTTATAACCTTAGCACCCACCACCATGACTTTCAGAAGTTACAGATTGGCTACCAAGTGTTGAGGTGGTCCTCCATGGAAGCATGCCTTCATAGATCCGAGCTCTCCACTCCTTGCAATGACGTCTTCTGCAACCTTCCATCGCATTCCTGGAATATTCCCTTTTTAATCCCATAGTCCCTAAGCTAGCACCTTATCCACAAGGGTCATGCATTTCTCATGTGCTACCTAGGATGCCGAATATGGATAAGTACAAAACCTATTTTTCCTTGCGCGTATGTCATGTGTTCTACAAAACACTACTAGAATATTTTCCTACGCGTGTTCAACCTTGTGCACCCTTCTTCAACTAGGTCTCACATGCCCACGATGCTTCTTATACTTAGATAATATTCTGGGGCCCAAAAAGGCTGAATCCTTTGATTACTCTAACTTTTGTTACCAACTGTCCCATCCAATTACACCACACCTTTAGAAATGACTTCATATTGAAGACCTAATTGATCGGCTATTTGTTTTGGCATTACAGAGCTATTTGTTTCTGAATCAATCATGCAATTATGTACCAAATTAACTCTGATGATCAATGAGATATAGAATGTGGGGGCTTCAATTTTTTACCTTGTTGGCCTCCCTAATTTCCTCCATGTTGAGCTGCATTGGTGAGTACTATCAACATTAAAATTTTCCTCCATAATTTCTATTTTATTAATGTATGTATTAGGAATAAGATGTTGTTAAGTATAATTAGTAGTGGCATCCAATAGAAGATAACGGTGCCGTCAGTACGGTGCCACCAATAAGATAGAGTACAGTAATAATCAAAGTACAATAGGAATGTTGTGGTAAAAAGTAAATATTTGTCGTAAGTGGTCCGGTAATGTTAAAATGTCAAAGTTGGGGTAAGTAGAGAAGTAGGGTCTACATGATTAGGAATTAGAAATATTATATTTGTAATAAGGAAAAAGAGTGATGTCATAAATATTTTGTGTATTTTATTTGTGGAAAATTCTAAAAAGGTGGAACCCATGTGAGATGATAAGGTTTATCTTATCTTAGAAGATAAGCCTACATGTAAAGGCAAGAGTTTAGGCATGGAATATGATTGGTCAGAAGAGTTTTCATATCCTATCTTAGAGATAGGGTGGATAAGCTTGAATTCCTATAAATAAAGAGGCCACCCCCCTCATTTAGCATAGAGAGAAGTAGTGAGAAATATTGTATGAGTAAGTGTGTAAAGGAAGCCATCATTTAGAAGGTGTGTTAAAGAATCCATTGTGAAGTTTCTCTCATAGTTATTGTTGGAAGGCAAGTGAATTCAGTAACACTTGGAGTACCTCATGGGTGAGATTGTAACAATTTCATGTTGATATTATAATTTACACTTATATTTCAGATTTGTCATCATTCCTTCGTATCATAGTCTATGGTATTCTTGTGTTATGTTTGTTGTTGTGTTTTCAGATTACATCCACCAAACTAAAGGTTGTGCATTAGTAAATAATCATAGCACGAGGAGTTCCTAGTGGAGAATTATCATAGTGCCAGATTGGTGATGACAGTACCCTTATCTTGCTCTTTAGATGATTGATTCGATGCTGACCAATTCACCATAGCAACTTGTAATAGGTCTCTTTGTCCTGGGATAGCTAATGAATCCCACATTGAGATGTTTACATTTGTTTTCTTCATCTGGTCAATAATGTTGAATGGTGATGAGTTATCTCTCTGCTACCCCTTACTTTGCACAATTTTTTCTTGCACATGGGCTATTAGAAATTGCACTTGAGATGGTCTAGAAGGTGGCTTGGGCTGACCTTGCACATTGGGAGCTGCATTTTGGTTACCAATGCCTTGTTGGGTGATAGAGGGTTGTAGATCATTTGAATTGTATGATTGTCCATCTCCAATATTTCTCTTCTTAGACTGTGTATTGGTTGCTACACTTTGAGAAGGGGCTTGATTTTATACCCACAAAAATCTTCAACCTGCCAATTGACAGGTGTGGTCTCATTCAGATATGCCTCTTGCTTATTTATTTCCTCCTACTAATTTCCTTCTTGGCCTAGTCTCTTGTTCCACACCCGTTGTTTTCACCATAAGAGCTTGATTCAAAGCACCATTGAAACACATTGAATGGTTATGAGGTTGATTGCATGGGAAGCACCAGTCATATTCTTGAGCCATGTTGTTTTGAGTTGGGACCAAAGCCCTAAATGTTGAAATTACATTAGGGTTGTAAGGATGAAATGGTCTGGCAATTTGAGACTGCCCTTGGTTTGGATTTTGCTTTGTTTCTTGAGCTGGAGGCTTGTTAGGGCTGATATGGAGGCCTATTTGTTTGTACTTGAGGTTGGTAAGGTCTGAACCTCAGATATTTTTGCCTTTTGATTGTCACCAAACTCATTCCCCAAATTATACAATTGGTTCATGACTTCCTGGAGTTCCATAGAAGTACTAGAAGAAGTGGAGGCTTCATTTGAGTTTTGATTTCTTGGAGAAGGGATGCAGGTTATTTTAGGTGTTTGATTAGGATTAGGATTCCCCATATCTAGATAGAGGGGCATAGGTGGCCTAGGTGCAAGATTATCGACCTTAATTAGGAAATTCTAATCTCTAATGGCTATGACATAGGCATATAGTAGGGTTATTCCTCCCATAGATTGTATCAAAATAGATATATCAGAATTTAGAGCTTTAAGAAAATAGAGAAATGTACCTTTATCTATTGGTCTGACCATAATTGGGGATCCTTTCCCATGTTCTTTGAAATTTAGAATTGAAGTTTGTCATTTTTCTCAGCTGGTTCCCTTTTGATTGTAGTCATCTGCTCCAAAAGGGATAATTTTTTAGCCCTCTCCCCAAACTGGCCACATAGGGATGTGCATAATTGATCCCAATTCTGAATTGACCCTACTCCCAAGCCTCTGAACCACTGCAACACTTTTCCTTTGAAAGAAGAATCCAACAACTTGACTTCAACATCCATCTCGACAATCTCATGTATGACACAGACATTTGCAATGTATTAAATGTGGTCGATGGATTTTGTGTGACTTTCTCCAATGAAGTATGGAATATTATTTAATGCTACTATCGGGACCTGATTTTATGGATTAAGGGAAAGTGGATTGCTGCATGTGAAATTTGTATAGGGGTTTGGAGGTGGCTGATTTGGTGGTTGTAGGTGAGACATCCTGAGTGGCCTGAGAAACCTAGTCGATTGAAGAAAGGGTATACTAGGTGGAGATATGGATAATTTTCTGTTTGGTGGAGATGGAGACCTCTATACTCTTCTTCCTCTCCTTCCTCTTCTTGGATATAACTGCAAGGATTCAATGATTTTGTTATCAAGTTGTAGTTCCTGAATGTTCGTGTTGTGACGAAAAGGGTTAAAAATGGTGCCCCAAGCAATAAAACATGTAAGGGGGAATAATAGAGGACACAAGTAGTCCCATGGAAAATATTTCGTGCACTATGACACAATCTCTGGCAACTCACTGTTACACGAGAGTATCGACATAACATGCAACCTAACTTTTGTTAATGGAGGTAGATCATGATGATCTACAAGTTGTTTGAGAAAAGAACAAGTAAGAACGTCACAAAGATGGTTTTGCAGGACAAATTTTTGATGTTTGAGGATGATGCAAGTGACATAGGATTTAGTTTGTGTATATGTTGTTTTACCATTTTTTGTAAAATTTTAAATTTTTTACAATTTTTTGGAGTTTTAATGATTTTACCAAAATTTTGGAATTTTTTAGGGTTTTTTGATTTTTTAATTTTTTTATAGAAGAAAATATTATGGAAGAAATAATGAAGTCATGAGAATGCATTAAAAGTCACCGCAAAGCAAGAATATGCCTCGGTGTAGTAGAAAAGGCCGTCAGGAAGCAAAAACATGCCCCAACATAGTGAAAAAGTGTCAAAAATAAATATTTATTAAAAATACTCATCGCGGCAAGTGTTAAAAGAATTTTAGAAGAAATATGACAGTCTCAGGGAACTTTAAGGGTGAGAAACACACCGCAGAAGGTAAAAATGGGTATATAAGCCATCGTGGCAAGTTCATTTACCACATTCACTTATCATTTACTGTTGATCGAAGCTCTGACCTATGGGAGAAAATGGTGAGGGTGCGGAGCCAAAAACATCATGCGGATCACGTGAGAGATTACATGAGGCTCCCAACAGATGGACCACAGGTACACAAAACTCTTCTTTACCCTTGCCAATTGTTATGTATTTAATTTTGATTTAAATACACACATTTTAGGCTAGAATTAGGGATTTTTAGTGGCAGAAATGTGTATGTGCATCCCTAGGGGGCATGTCTGTGCTGCACTATGCATGGGTGCACATGCACCTATGCTACACTATGCATGGTTGCACATGCTCCTATGCATAAACATAGGCTCTAGTGCAAAACCAACCCTTTATGTAAGGGAACACATGCACCTATGCAAAAAAGCAGTGCACAAAGGGGTGTGTTGGTGCTTTCAGGGGCGTGCTAGTGCACAAAAGTCACTTTTAGGTGTTTTTAAGATGAAAACCAAGGTTTTAGAAAACCCTAGGTGCTCGGTAAAGATGGTATTTATATCAAAAGAGAAGAAAATTATGGTAGAATAAATACATTAAATGATAGAGTAGAAGAATAAATGATAAATTACTATAGAATAATTGGATCATAATTAAATGACCTGATTGGTGTTGCATGATGACCTAGAAAGGTTAGAGACAAAAGAGTGACACATGCAACTCTGGGCCTACGAGGTGATGTTTAATTGACATGACCGGATTATTATGTAGATCACACTAGAGGTGTTTGGGTTTAACACACATATCTCACCATGCCCCAGATTACCTTAGACCACAACCTACTCACAACCTTAGATGAGAGATGGTGGAGCGAGAGCTAAACATTTCAGCTTCCTATTGGCGAGATGAGTATTACCTTAGAGGATCTGTGGCAGATCTTGCGAGTTCCTATTCATGGTTTTTTTTATCACTTACGATGGTCACCTAGACCGGATTGAGCGATACATAGCCATGATATTTGGAGTGACAAATATACCCTGCCGGGGTATGATAGTTTTCATTAGGAGGTGCATGGCTGATCGATGACTAGGCCGAGTTCCCATGTTCTTGTTATCTCTTTTCAGCGGTAATACTATTGCCTAAAAATAATTGGTACTCGATTTCCCCTTGGCAATCATTGGATTGATTCACAACCTTCTATAGGGGAGAGTTTTAATGTTAGGGTCAATGCATAGTGGCTCATTTATATGTGGATCTTCACTTAATATCTTACCATGGACAGAAGTCCATGGGTCATTCTACTTTGATTTAGATATGGGCTTGGGAAGATATTGAAATTGGCTGCCCTGAGCGGAGATTTAAGAGCTCAAGTTATTGGAGAGCCTTTTGTTATGGGTTGGGGTTACATTTAGGGAGGAGATACGCAGGCACTCAGGGGATAACTGATTACTTTTTATGTGAAAATTACAGCACCCCTAATTGCTTGTGACTTTTGTATACGAGGTAACCAGTGTAACCTACATAACATGGGATTATCTTGTGGTGTGGGACCTTGCAACTAGGATAATCCTCCGGAGAAAGAAAACTTCTTCCTCTAACCTAGTGCTAACTTCTCCAAAGTGCAGAGAATGGAAAGCTAAACTAACCCTATTCTAATACTTTCCAAGGAGACATGGGTAGAAATATGCATGAAATAAAACTACTCTTAGTGAAGGTGATGCACCAAGAAATGGTGCGACAATCCACGTGAGTGAAATATGGGGAGGAAACTGAGGAAGAGAGGGCTAGTAGTAATGCCATAGTCCAACACAATATTTAATTCCCTATGTTCGTAAAGCACAACAAACTATGGACCCTGTAAAGAGATAGATACATGCACAATATAATTATAGATATAATGGAAGGTAAAAGGTGAAATTCGTACAAGCTAGGGAAAAAAAATGGCCACAAAACATGAATTTTATTGTTGAGAAACATACACAATCCATCATACCATAAGCACAAGATAAAATCTTTGACAATAAGCCCAAATTCAAGGCCTTTAGCTCACAATAGCTCTAGAAGAGTTTTGACAGAGTTCCTTTGCCTTCTAGAAAAAATCCCTCCCAAAATGAGGCAAATTTTACAATATATAGGCAAATTGAGTCATCAACTGGTAGGATGCATTAAAAAGGTATGGGTAACCATTTATTTTGGTACTTTTCCTGCACGGGTGGTCATGGGTACCATGCCTCATTAACTCTGGTTGTTGGGATTTTATTCATTCACCTACCCTCATCTTGCTTGCAACTCATCCATCCTAATAGTAGATGAACTGACAAGGATGACTAACCCTAGTGAATCACCTAACCTTGCATTCCCTGACTTCAACCGTCCAACTTATGTGGGCCGTAAATTACTGTGGTTTCCAACCAACCCTGACCGCCATCTCTACATCGCGGGTCATCCAACATGAGGTGGTCAGAAAAAAATCTATTTATATCTGTACCATGAGATACCCGACCATCCTGATGGCTTTCCATTTGATGGGCTGACCAACCTGTCCATTAGGCCTTGAAAAATGTGACTTAACCAACCTCGTGACTCGTCTAACCTTACCGTATCGTCCATCCTTGGTGACTCGACCAACCTATCTGTACCATCCAACCTTGGTGACCCAACCAATCTATGTGTCATGAAAAAGTTATGGGTGTGATGGGCATAAAAAAATGTGACCCGAGAAACCTACTTGACCAACCCAGGCATCCAACCCCCCAGGCGTCCAACCCAAACGACCAACCCCTGGGAGGCCAACTTCCGAAGGCGATATCCTGAGGTCCCAGGATGACTTTTGGGGTGAAATGCTATATGATTTCGCATGGAAAAAACCCATTAATTATAATGGTGGTAGTATAAAGATCCAATTTTGAATTTATTACCTTGAAATATATCCTTATTTCTCGGGATTTCTAGTTGTATGCCAAAAGAATGAACTGCCTTGGGAAGTGTATGATGTTTCAAGATGTTTTATATTCTCCACTATGTAGGACATGGAAAATGAATTCCATAGGAATTTTGTTGGAATTATAATTCATAACATGACTATCTAAATCTTCCATTGAAGTATAAGTCCTCTTTCACATTGTAAACTCCTTAAGGCCCGAAAGCCTACTTTTGATGGATGGCCCCAAGACCTCCGAAACTTCCCTGAATCACTTGAAATGCTTTCAAAACTTGAAATATTAGCTGTATCATTCTAGATTTCTCCATGAATTGTTGTCTAGTTCTCAAACCCATCCTCCCAATTTTTCTATTTTACCAGGGGTAAAAATAGATAACACTACTACAAACGTGAGTTTGACGAGCTATAGCCCCATATGATTACATGAAGGCCATATATGTTATATTAGTGGCCTGAGGATGTTTTTAAGATTTGTACAATGATTTTGGATCACTTCCTTCTTAGGAGTAGGATCCACATTATGAAGTGGTATAGAGTAAATCGGGTCAGTGCCAATTTGGACTTATTCAGGGGATTCCTAGTGGTGAGATGTTGTATGCTCGTAGATACAAAGAGGTCTTTCATATGGGACCTCAGATCAAGTTAGGTCGAGCCCGTGCCAACTTTTTATAGTTGGTTCTCTCTCCTTAGGTACACCGTGTATAAATAGTGGATCCTGGTACCACACAGGACTATGCAGGTTGGTATGCTACAGTGTTACCTTTACGTTTGACCATTCCACATGAGGTTTTGGATGCAATGACATAGGGATTTTAGGGTCCACCTCCTAGGGCACAGGCACAGGGCTAGGTTGATCCATAGGGAGGATGATAATAGGTACCAACACATCAGGTGCTCATCTAATATTAGTTTTTATTGTAACAACAAGTATTGGTGCGGCCACAGATGCCCCAACATGATCCATTACGGGAAACTTTGTAGGAAACTCTATCACCCCCTCACATGAGTCAGCCATACAGTCCACTGAGATATGGAGGAGGTGGTAGGGGTGGAGAGAAGATGTAGGACATACAAGTTGGTGAGTAAGTGGCTGAGCAGTAGATGGATGAGGATATACCAATTATACAGGCTGGTGGATAGGTGTTTTCCTTACAACAACAGCTACAAAAGGTAGTAGCCTTACAAATTTAGGCCATAGCTAAGAGGGACCTAGTGATCACTGAGAGAGATTAGCTTATTATTGAGTGAGACCAAGTGAGGGAAGAGAGGATAAAGACCTTGATAGAGCGAGACTAGGTGGTCGCAAATGGATTACAGTTGTAGTCAGAGAGAGACCGGCTTGTTTTAAAGTGAGATAGGCTATCGCAGAGCGAGAGCAACTGTGGATATAGTTGGCCAGTGCGAGAGAAGAGCGTGATGCACTACAATATGATGACATTGCTTCAGGTTTATAGCAGTTGATTAGACAGAGTGCCACTATAGAAGGCAAGGCTACGTACTACAGGATGCATTATTATGCAGTCATACCGAATGATCCGATATTTCCTGAGTATAGTCAAATAAAAGGCACCTCGTCTCATTCTAGATCTCATAGGAATTTGTGATCAATGTGATCTGTACAAGTTCCTTCAAGAAAACAGGCTTCAAAGTAGCACTGGTCTATACAACATGGCGTAGTACCTTCTACACATCCAACATCTCATATGCTCCCCACATAACAACATATACGTACCAGGAAGTCCCGAAGAGGGATCGAGTCATGGATGAATCTATTTATTGATGTACTAGATGTATATTTTTAGTGTATCACCTCGATATGAAGGCATACTTTTGTATGGATGTATATGTACTATTTTTTATCATGCCTCGTGATGAAGGAACTTTTTGTATAGATGTACGATATGTATTGTTTTTTACTATGCCTCGTGATGAAGGAACATTTTTTTGCATCGATGCCTTTGATGGTTCATTATATCATATGTACTTTTGAGACACACTGTTTTACACATAGACATTTATATTAGATGATGTATGATGATAGATGGATTAATGATGTAACACGTGTTGTTTATGAGATATCATGTTTAATCTGTATGTTTTATATTTTTATCACATGTTTGTTAAATTATGAGATAGCATTAGCTGATGTCATATTATATGTTTATGATATACTTTGAGTAAAACATGTTTATATTTTTTATATTGGTGTGGGCATAATAGACTTGTGACATGTGCAACCCTTCTTGCACCATTGGTGATACGGTATTTGATGACTAGCTTCAATATACATGTGTGATGTAGACTTATCATTTATTGATATATGATGTATATATGTGGTGATAGATGATATGTGATGTGATGATGAAGTAATAACACAATGTACAAGTAAAAATAATAGTCACAGGTTAAAAAAATCTATTCAAAGTAACACATTTATTTACAAGTATGTAAGATAAAATGAACTCAATGCAATGAATTACATATTAAAGTAACATTCAATCTAAATAAACAAATGAATTCAATCTAAATTACATAGTACAAAGAAGGAATGTAACTAAAAACCATACAAACCAATAACTAAAAGTAAACAAACTACTACTTTATTTTTGTGGGACAATTTTGGGACATTTTTTGTTGTTTTTGGGTATTATCTCTAAGACAATTTTCTATTTTTTTGGAGTTTTCTACGAAAGGTATTTGAATGTTTTGATTTTTCCAAGGGACATATCTTTATGTTTTGGGGTTTTCAAAAGTTATACAAATGTTTTTTATGTTTTCTCAACAATTTTCCGAAGAAAATGTGTAAGGAAATGAAGAAACATGGATGCCCTCAATGTTAGATGGGATGTACAAGGGAAAAATTCCACATGGTATATGCCAAAAATGACGTTGCGAAGTTTCCCCAATGTGAGATGGGTTCATTCAATGTTAAATTCTTTGCATTCAAAAGGTTAGATCAGCTGGATCAGGGCAAAGAAGGATAGGCTCACAAGGGACTCAGACAAAGGAAAATACTAACTTAGGAAAAAGTTGTCGTACTCCTAAACCTAAAATGCTTGTGAACAATAGACCCTCCCTTGGCTTTGTAAACCATTTTTCACCAAATGACTTGTCCAAAGTGCCACCATTTTGTGGTTTTCACTATTGGATGCACCTTTTTATTTATATTTATATTTTTGTGTTTTTATACTTTTATACTTTTCTTGTATTCCAGAGACCCCATACTTAAGCATATAAGTGCTTAAGGTGCATTGTGCTCATGGGTTCTCGATTCTCCTTGACATCTGAATAGGCTATCTTATAGGTAAGTGGGTTCAAATTTCCTTTTATTTTCATGGACCTTATTGGTGTTATTTTGATTCTCTTTTAACACCAAGTCCCCTACCTCAAATTGATGAGGTATGACTCTTTTATTGTAGCTTCACCACACTCAATATTGATACACTTTAAGGTGATTGAGAACATGAAGCCTTTTATCATCTAATAGCTCCAACTCTTCTAGTCGAGCTAATCTATAGTCCTCCTCTTCATTCAGGAAGTCCCTTAGCTTAATGCACAAAAAAGGGATCTCAATCTCTAAGGGTTGTAGGAATTAAGTGCCAAATACTAAGGAGTATGGGGTGGCACCTATGGGGGTGTAGATAGATGTTCTAAATTCCCATCGAGCAGGGTGTATTTGTAAATGCAAGTTATGACATGTTTTATTCATCATCTTCTCCATAATACAAATGAGAGTTTTATTGGAACCCTAAGATTTCCCATTACCTTGAGGCTCATAGGGGTTCGAGAAATTGAGGGATATTTGAAAACATTTGCAGAGTTCTTTCAAAGTTTTGTTCTTGAATGGCTTACCATTATCAGTGATAATAGCAAAATGGATACCATATCGAAAAATGATATGGTTCATGATAAATTTAGAAATTTGGTCTCCTTCTACACAGGAAAGAGAGACAGCCTCTACCCATTTCGTAAAGTATTCAGCTGCAATAATGATGAACTTATGACCATCTAAAGAAAGAGGGTTAAGTTTTCCTATTAGATTAATACCCCACTTTGAGAATGACCAAGGGGTTATAACAGGATGTAGGGATTGCACCAATGTATGTATTAAGTTACCATAGTTATGAAAATCCACACATTTCTTCATATGGTTATAGCAGTTATGTTCCATGGTAGGTGAATAATAGCCTACTCTAAGAATTTTCTTTGTAAGGATGACCCCATTAGTATGAGCCCCACAAATACCTTCGTACACCTCTTTGATTTCTTGGATAGATTCATCTGAATTTAAACATCGTAATATATTCCCATCATAGCCTTAGTGGAAGAGGGTGCCCCCAAGTAGGGTATAACAGGCTATACGTTGGATAAGGGTGCATTTTTTAACATGAGAAATTTTAGTGGGAAGGGTTCCATCATGGATGTAATTAAATATTTCAACTCACCTCGATGAAAAGGGACCAACAACCTCTCACACCAAACATGAGTTTGGTATGTCATATGTTGTTGCTCTTATATTTTCAATGAAGAATGGAATGCCATTCTTCCCTCCTTAACATGGATCCTATTGTAGCCATAACATCTACTTCTTTATTATGGGCTCTTGGTATTTTCTACAAGAATTATTTCATGGAATCGATGATTATTTTATATGGAAGAGGTTTTTCATCCTTGACCTTGTATTCATCTGTGACCTGTTTGATATTAAACATTGAATCACCAATGCAATTAACTCATTTGATATCCCATTTGATAGCTAGCTTCATCCTCGCGATGATATCTTCATATCTCCGTTATATTATTCATGCATGGGGAATCCTGATCAGAAGGATTAGGGAATCAAATCTCCCATAGGAGTGATTAACACAAATTCGACACCTAAACCATGAAAGGTAAAGGAACCATCAAAGTATAGTTTCCAAATGATAGATTCCTCAAGGAACATGATGGACTGCATCTGGTAGTTTTGGGAATCGAGGGTTCGGTACCATAGTAGCGGAGCTTCTACTAGTTGATCTGCTAAGACTTGTCCCTTTACTGAATTTTGATGAATGCACTCAATGTAAAAATCACTTAATAAGATGATCTAGTTGGCCATATATCCAGTTCATGCCTGGTTTTGATAATAAGTACTTTAGAGGGTTGACCTTTGAAATAAGATTGATTTTATTGTTAAGCATATAATGGCGTAGATTTTGAAAATAAAACACCACAACTAGGAAAGCCTTAATCGATCTGTGGATAATTGGGGCTCATATGCTATCAGTGTTATGCTCAAGTAGTATACAATTTTTTCTCTTTGTTTTACATCATACTGGGCCAACAGTGCCCCAATCGATGCAAAATGCGTAGCAGAGATGTAAAGAAACAAGGGTTCTCATGCCATGGGTGGCATGAGGAACAAGGGGTTTTTACAAGTATTATTTTACTATAGAAAACACTTGTTGTAGTTCTACCCCCAGGTGAAATTAAATTCTTTCTTAAGAAGATGTGTGAATGTATGACACTTTTCTACCTAGCCTTGTGAAATAAAACTTCTGATGGCCTAAATTTTCCCTTGTAAGCTACACACACTTATCTAATATTTTTAGGAGTAGGCATTTCTATGATAGTCGTGAACTTTACAAGATCCACTTATATTCCTCTCCTTAACACAATTAATGCTATTAATTTCCCAGATAATACACCGAAGAAACATTTATTCGGGTTAAGGTGGACATTTGTAATCCCTTAGGTGCTAAAAGATACACCCTAACATTTATGGGTGCTCCTCCCCGAGTTCTATATTTAGCTAGTAATAGTCATCTACGTAATCTTCCATGATTTCGATTATCATGTCCGTGAAAGATTACAATCATCACCATTTGATATGGAGCATCTGTATTCTTAAGGATGAAGGGAATAACTTGGTAACATACATCCCCCATGGGGTTGTGAAAGCTATCTTGTGTTTATCTTCCACAATATTTATTTGTTTATAACTTGAGAAACCATCCATGAGCGATAACATCTCATAACCGACAGTATAATCAATGATCATGTTAATGTTAGGAAGAGGAAATTTGTCCTTGGGACAAGATTTGTTTATATCTCTAAAATCGGTACATACTCTAATACCGACTAGATTTTCCTGAACTGGTACCACATTAGAAATAAAATTCGAGTAGTCAATAGGCATGATGAATCGTACATCCAATAACTTTTATAGCTCTACCTTTACCAATAAGGTGACACGAGAATACATCTTCTAGAGCTTTTATTTGATGGGCTTAGCATCTGGGTGCACATCAAGATTGTGTACCACTAATGCAAGATCAAGTCCTGACATGTCAGCGTAAGACCAAGTGAAGATGTTTGCATACTCTCTCAAGAGTCTTGTGAATGTTTTTTGTTCTTTGGCTGAGAGTGAAGCTCCCAACTTAACTATCCTCGGTAGCTCTTCTGTGCTGATGTTAACATCTATTTTATCTTCTATTAGTAACTTTTACTCATCCTCCATGTGCATAAGATGTGGAGGAAGATTAAGGTCCTCATCTACCAAAGGTGGTTTAGGGAGATACTCATGTTGAAGTGGGTACACTATTTTATCCATAGGTTGTTCTACTTGTTTGTCCACAAGTGCATTCAAAGAGGTTTTCACTATAGGACTTCCCCTTTTTATTTCCACAAGGATTTTCTTTGGAAATTTTTCCCTTACTCAATTTTTTACTTAAGTGTCCACACAACTCTACTTTCTCTCAAAAGTACACATATGCATTGATATGAATGGAGAACCCCTTCTTGTGATCATTTCTTGGAATGTTATATTTGATGCCCATGAACTTTCCAATAGCCTCATCATTCTGAAAGATGTCAATAGGTATGTGTTGTTGATCCCAATTCACGAGTGATGGGCAGATGAGAGTTAATGTCTGAGTTATAGGGGATATTATGCATGTAACCAGAGTTATGGTAAGGATAGTCATGGTGGAAAATAGGTTCGTAGAGGCGAGGTATTTGTAGATACTACACTGGGAATATGTTTTGCTTTCATTTCCAGACAAACTAGCTCACTCTTAGAATAAGCATACTTGTTATCTGAAGGGTGAGACTCATATAAATGGATGCCTATACCTGATTTACCCAGTATGTGATGAGGCATTGAAAGAGATTCTAACAGACCTTGTTCTTGGCAGCCACAAACATGTCCTTGATATCTCATAGTAAGCATGATTATTTGTGGAAACAATACCTAGATAACTTGTAACACAAATCCATTTTATCATCTTGAGGATGAAATGTGATATCGTTGAGGATTATTTCATCTTATAGCAAGGCACTAGAAGTGAAATTGTCAAAAGGGAAATCCTCCTTTAATCTCTGAAATTTGTAGCAGGGTCTACTATATGGTTTGGTAGATAGGGGAATGTTTAGAACCATAAGGGCCTGTTGCATATTATACTCTCCATAACCGCTTTGTTTGACCTTCATCTCCCATGTATCAAAAGGAGTTTCTGAGATGGAAATACCATTTTCATTGGTAGACAAGGTATTTTAATCCACTCATGAAGCCAGGGCCTCTGACTAAATAGGGACAATAATCTCTTTAGAAGGACACTCGTAGATTGTGGGATAATAATTCGACAATGCTCTACAATGAGAAAATGGTTGGGGATATCATTATATGGTAAGAATCTATCCTTCATGTTGCAACTTTAAACACTGATGATATATTGATGGCACGACCTGCATGGCGTGAATCCATGGGCGACCAAGAAAAATATTGTAAGGGAGTTCTAGATCTAAGACATGGAAATTTGTATCATGTGTTATGGAACCCAATTCCAATGAGAAAGTGATCATTCCAACTGATTTTCATTCTTCATTGTCATACTCCTTGATGGTGATGACCTTTATTTCCAGATCAGCTTCCGTGTAGCCTAGTTGATGGACTAGTTTGAGAGTACATATGTTAATATCCAATCCACTGTCCATAAGAACTCTCTTTACCTTCTTATGTTTGATGATTACCTTAATATGTAAGGGAAAGTTATGTGAGGGATTTTTAGTTAAGGATTCTTTTGGAATGAAGGTTATATGTTTTATAGGAGTGATTTGTGCTACCATGGCCTATAAATTCATTGTATCAACATCAATAGATACTCTTGATCCCTATAAGGTTTTGCAAAGTATATCCTTATGGATGCTAGATGCTTTTAAAAGGTCTAAGATTGAAATCTTAGTTGTAGTCTTCTCTAGTTAATCTAACACATCATAATGAATCTCTTGAGGAGGAGGGGGAGTAGGTTCAGAATTTATAACAAGGTGAGCTTGTCGTGTTGCCATGATGCACTATCTTGTTTTAATTATAATTATATTTATTTTCTCAGTAAGTGGGTCAAAACAACCTATTAAAGCATCAAAATGGTCTTTGTTTGACACATAGTTAGCATTCTTATTCTGAGACGATTGTCCCCAATCTAGATTTTTATTTTCTTCATGATTGGGAAAAGGATCTTTGAAGATCCCTAAATTTTCCTTTGGGGATTTAGTAGCAACAACAAAGTCTACTTCAATATCACTGCTGTCGACTAGGTCTTGAATATAGTGTTTTAATCTTAAACACTTGTTTGTTTTACAGCCTTTTACACAGTGAAACCCACACAATTCATTCAATCTAAACCATGATGGTTTAGGTGCATCATCCCCATAGGGTTGTGTTTTAGGATAATTTACCATGTTTATGATCTCTAGCTATTCTAGTATGGATGATATGGATTTAGATAAAGGGGTAAAAGTACGATGTTTATACTCAGTAGGTGGATTGCCCTTTGCAAGTTTCAAAGGTGTGTGGTTTTGAATGGATTGCACCCATTTAATCTACTATCCCATCATTAACAACATGATTGTTCTTATTCTGAATGAAATTTGGTTATGTCATTATATTTAGATTCATTATGATTATGGGAGAAAGGTTTTAAAGTCCCCCTGGCTAACAATTCTTTTTCAATTTGACTCCCTTTCTCTATTACCTCTTCAAATGTGCTTCCACAATGCATTTGCAAGTGAAATGTAATGTCTGGATGGAGGTTGGGAAAAAAATATATTGATTAACTAATTTTCATGTATGGGACCAAGAAAAGTAACTAGCTAATCCCTTGCATCGTTCTAAAAATGCAACAAAGTTTTCATTATTTCTTTGTTTAACATTGCAAAGATCCAACATGGTGACATCATTCTCTATATTAAAAGAGAAGTGTCATACGAAACTTTCTGATAGTTCTGGCCATGTTGATATGGATCCCTTAGGTATGTGTACAAACCTTTCTAGTGTCGTTACTCCTAAACTTTGTGGAAAGAGGCACACAAGATAATTGTCACTAAATGCAACCTCTTGGCATGCCATATAAATATATTTAATATGGTCACGAGGGTCACCTTTTCCCTTATACTTGTCAAATTTTGGAAAATCAAAGTCTCTTAGGAAAGGTATCTGTAGCATGGATTTTTCAAATGGGCAGGGACATAACTCATCAAACCAGTACTTCTTATTATTATTACCGATTTGGCCCTCTTGTAATGCTTGACAGGAGTTTCTTCATAGTAGACCATTCTTAGTGGAAGAGTTGGTCTTGCATGGGTGGTGTAGGTCTATACATAGGATTAAATCTATGTGTATTCACACTCCTATTTTCTACAAGAATCTTTTCATAAGGATCTCTTTGTGCCTCCCATCGAGGAGTGTTTATTGGGAAATCATGTAATGAAGCTTTAGATTTTTTTTCAGTATAGCTTGTTTCAACACTTTGGGTTGTTCCTTCTATAGATGCGATACTAAAATTTCCAATCAGTGAATGAGGGATTGGACCTATTTCTCTAATGTCACCTCTTGAATAGGTATTTCATGGCGATATTTGTTAGGGGGAGGTTGTGCATGATGAACATGTTCCTCGTTGTCTTCACAATGTATTTTAACTACAGGTATCTAATAATCTCTATCATTTTCAAATGGTACCTCCTCATTATTTTTGTGGTGCAAAAGTAGAGGCATGGCCTGGATTTAAAATTTCATTGACGATACGATGATGTCAATCTACTTCCTCTTATCCATGAATCATTTCGAAAATGAGAGAAGGGTATAATTTGGAAGGTAACTTAGCTCTTAGTTCCATAACACGCATAAGAACCCCATGTTTGTTTTAGAAAATTTAATCGTCAAAATTGGTAGGACGATGTTCTAGATTCATACGAGGAGATTCCTCTTCTCCACCACTATGGTCAACCATGAAATTATCCTCTAAATATATTAGATTATATTCTTCAAGATCCCATTCTCATAGTAGGCATACTCGAAATAGGACATATAACGTGAGAAACTTCTACTAACGTTTATAAAAAAGGGACCTCAGTCAAATTTTGGCAGCGTAACAACACTAAATCATCAAAAAATGGATGACTATAAAATAGCCACAAATATACTAGGTCAATGTGACCCTAAGAACCAAAGAATAACGAATAAGATACCCTAACAAGGTAATATATCAAGAACTTAAAGGTGTAAAAGTACATTCCATACCCCTTCTAATAATGACTTAAGTTCAAAAGTGTACCTCAAAGTGCTTGCTGGAACTAAAGTACATAAAGTGCAAGGCCAACACAAGAATAGAACTAAGGAGTTCCAAACTACAACATGAGAGGGTTACAAGAACAAAAGAGGTGTATGAGTGGGATAGGATAACTTAGGAACCAATTTTAATACAAAGGAGGCTTCTAGAATAACTCAAACATTCTTGCGATGATAAAAAAAATTATGGCAATTCATGGTAACATAAATGGCTCGAAATGTGAATTTACAAAAGGAAAGGAAAATATTGCAAGGAACAAACCAAGGTGAGAAATTTGATATATCCATACAAAAAATTTCCACACAAATATAACCTAAGAACACCATAATTTCCATAATTGGAATCACAAGAATAGAAATCATGTCGAGAAACAAGAATAGAAATCATGTCGAGAAAATTTTGAAAAATGAGGATGCAATTTTTTCATGATAATGAATGGCTATTATTAGGCACATGACTTGCATAGGGTGAAGCATAAACACAAAATATATTAGATTCCAAAATCTTGGGGTGTAAATGGACCAGTTACTTATCCATTGGGAAATAGAGTTAGACTTATTGAAAATACAATGGACCACTTCCTCACGCTACAATTATTGAATAGACACACAAGAAAAAAAGGAAAGCAATACCAAAATAGAAAAGGAAACTATGTATAAGGGGAAGGATGGGAATGTACACCTTTATACAAACCCAACAACAGAGAATGTACCCTTATGGTGAAAAGGACTGAATCCATGAAGCTTAGGTAGACTAAAAATGTTCAGTTGAACATATTAAGGCTTCATGACAACTCCACGTGACCTAGAAGAAGAATAAAAACAAAGAATTAATTCTTAAAATTATATTGCACAGAGAATTCGTATGGTTCCAATGACCATTTGAATACATGTAGACAAAAAATCATGGACTTTGGGTAATTATCTAGACTCTATCACATACTACTATTCATATGATTCATAAGTACGAAAAGTAATGATTAACCCATATCTTTGGCCACATTTCTTTACTTTATGCTTTTGCTTTTAGTTTTACACTCTCATTTTCTCAATCTATTTTTTCACCTTTTGGAATCTATCATTTTTGACACCAGCACAAACTCTAGGTGCCTCCATTCCCTTTTGGCACCCTTTTCCTCTTTGTACTTTGGTCACACTTTTTGGGTCCTTTCTAGACATTTGAGCATCTTATCTTTTTAGTAGTCAGCCTTTTCGGGCTTAATTGTGTAATTTAATAGAATGAATCATATAAATATAAAGTTATGTGATCATAATAAGGGACCAAGCACTAAGCACTACTTATCACCAACTAAGATTACATCCATCAAGGCATCTATAGCTCCATTTGCATCCATCTAGCTCCATCAAAAGGGGAAAAGGTTGGTTCTTCTGCATCACACTTTATAGGAGGGGGGTCTATTGTTTCCATGCACACATTATTTACATTCTACATCTAGCTACTTGTTTGGTACTCACAAAGTGCAATACGCACAAGATAAATCTAGGGCATAATTCCGCACAGAGAGAGAGAGAGAGAACTACATTTTGTTTGAGATATATTTCAACACTTCGTTATAAGTCCATCATTTTGGCAATTGAGAACAATCCAAACCCTTCATTTGCATCTTTTTTTTTGGAGGGTTTGATGCTTTATTTGGGGTTTTGCAGGTGATTCTTTCATTCTAGATCCATAACAACATTTGGAAGAATTCAACAACATGGTAGCGACAAACAACAAGGCTTTCACACCATTTGATGACCCTGTGAAATTGGCTTCCGGACCTCCTGCACAAACCAAGGTGCCTAGAAACCATACCAAAGTTCCATTGCTACCCCCATCTTTCTCCAGGTTCCCCAGTCCAACCAAATTTTCCAAATCTACAACTTTCTAGAATTATGTGTGATGGTTCTCCATTTCTATTCAACTAGTCATCATTGCAACTCAATCTGAAAATCACTACAAATCATCCAAGGATATTCCAACCCTAATTTCAATTATGGTTTCATTATTTATTTCTTAGTTACTTAGGTATTATTTCAATATTTCATTGTTTCATTTATGTACTGAAAACTTGCATTAGATTAGGTTATAATATTACATTTTAGCATAATCATTTTGGTGAACCCAATCTTCGAATCCAACTTCTCTCTAGGGTTTCTTTCTTCTTGTGCTCATCACCGACAGCGGTCATTTTGGGGTCTTTTAAATATTGTGAGCTTCCTTCATCTATCCATATAATTTCCAAATCAATGCTTGATATCTCCACATCCATAGCTAAAACTGAAAATCCATTGGATAACTCTCACAAAGTTCCTCTTAGGTAAATAGAAGCATCTGATGGTGAAAAATCATACGATAAAGATACCAATGTTGACCAAGAGCAATTAGACACACTCACTGATTTTTTACAAGATTTGTGAATTAATCCCACTCATCTTATGCATATTCTACATGCTTTGATTCCTGCTAAGAACACTCATGATGCTTCGACGCCTCTAGTTTCTCACTCATTGGCTCCCATAGCCTCCACTCAACCCCTTTATATTTCAGTTCCCATTCCTACCACTACCACTCCCATCATTCACCCTAGTACTCCAAATGCACAGCCTGACTCTTCTTCAAATACCCTTGATTTAAATTCCTTATATCAAGATGCAGACATAAATTCTCTAGCTCTAACTCACTAGCTCTCATGTATCACCATCTTTGGATTCAACTTCGATTCTGCATACTCCGTTCACACCCACCATTTCTTCCTATCCATTACCACCTAATTTCATTTCCCTTAGGTTACCCATCTTTAAAGGCCATGGTGACCCCCAAGAGCATATCCAAGATTTTCATGTGGCATGCCTCGATTATGTGGATGACCATACCATATTAGCTAAGCTCTTTCCCCAAAGTTTACAATATTATGTGATGTGTTGGTTCTATGACCTACCTATCCATTCAGTAACATATTTCATGCATCTGGCTGATGCTTTTCTCACTCACTTCTCTATCAACATTAGCTCTAAGATCTCTTATGCACAACTCACATAACTTAAGTAGGGATCTAATAAACACTTAGTAGATTACATTTTGTGATAAAAAAAAACTTAGCTAAAATGTCAAATGTGCTTGCAGATGTTGAGCTTCAGGATTTATTCATCTAGATTCTATTACCGCCTCTCCAAGAGAGTGTTCTCTTTGAGACCTCTCCTTCATTCGATCAACTCTATCATACTCTTAAGGTTCATGAAACCAAGATCTTATCTATAAGAAAGCTTAAATATCAAGAGAAAACATCATCTTCTACACATTTTCAAAGTAATTCGACATTCAAACTGTCTGCAACTAAAATCAAATAGATAAAAAAATTATAGTCAACGTGGTATCAACCACCAAATATCTTTAGTCGCAACCGCCTTCACGCACATTCACTAAGTTCATTGTCCTTCCACATATTCTACTACCACAACTTGTCAATAGTAACCTCATCACACTTCCCCCTCCACTCTAACTAGATCCATCTTGACTAAAAGGGCATACATAAAACTCTCATTGCGACTATCATCAGTGTGTAGGTAATTTCCACATACCATTGTTTCAAGCTTCGTATTCTTATTCAGGACTTAATTGATAATGGTAAAATTGAGCTTCCAGAACCTACCATTTCTACACCTAACAAAAAAAATCATAAGCTCAAAATATTTAACAATCCTCTACCAAAACATGACACGAAAGCAACCGAATCCTCAACTAATTATGTATATCATGGTAGTGTCTCCTCCTGCATCAGGGGCTCTTGACTTTCTAGTTGCACATACTAAAACTTATCCATCTGATCATTTCCTTATCTAATCATGATTATCATGTAACTTTTCACTTCTAATCACTTACATATTAGCCTCTATCATATTTGTCTCTATCAATAATACAAAGGTTGATATCCATCTTGGCCCATCAACACATGTTCTATTCCACTTCTCATCGCTATTGGCTATCCATTATCACAAATTTCATATCCAATGAAAAATTCATATGGTGTCGTCAAGCTTCACGTTCTGGTTGGTCCTATCACTATGCTTGGTACCTTCCTTATGGGACAAGAATCGACGGATGTGATATGCTTCTAGGCCTCAATTGGATTCGCAGGTCTAAATCTATAATCTCCATGAATCATTTGTGTCTAAAATTCATTCATAATAATCAATTAATTTCTATCAATGGTGTGCCTCCATCTACTCCATGGTCACACCCTCCCCTCGTAATGACTAATGTATCATCTGCTTTATCTAGTACGCCATGACCCATACCACACATAAGCACAATTTTCTCCTAACTTACCTACTCGCACACACCTCATGAGAAATCCTTGCTCTGTTATTCCAACACACCAGTATAGGTCCATTCCTAGGACAATTACTGCCTCTAGAAGTAAATCACCGCCTCATTTTATTCCATGTAGGTGTCCATCACCACCGCAATCTGCTTGACATAGCTCTTTATCACCTATACATTTTGTTATGCCTATGATCCCATCATATACTCATCCATCACATGAATATAAACTTCACTGACATGCACAATGTTTATCTAATATAACACCACTCTTTGAGCATGAACACATGCTTTCATCACCAAAATCATCGAGTAGAGGAACTTCATCCTTTACTTTTATTAGATAGTTCACTCACCATTACACACTTGGGGGGAATTATACGTATCCCCCCTAATCGACAACACACATGCTAACATCTTCATTACCCAATGACACACTCTTGTGCTTGGGTTCACGCTTGACTATTAAGGGCATCCTATACATATGAACCTCACACACTGCACAATAGACACTACACACTATATAACTTTCACATCATCACACCTTACACGCTTACAACATCCGATCTTCATTACATCTACTACATATTACATTCTTACTCATCCACTTTTATGCGCTGTAATCACTACCCATTGATACATTGTAGTCACATGGTCCATACTGGACTATTGAGGGTATACATACAAATGGACCACATCACACTCACACAATTAACCATTCAATAGGATGCCTCAGACACTGCACAATACACACTACACACTATATAACTTTACACATCATCACACCTACACGCTTACAACACGATCTTCATTACATCTACTACATATTCATTCTTACTCATCCACTTTTATGCACTGTAATCACTACCCTATGATGCACTGTAGTCTCATGGTCCATACTGGACTATTGAGGGTATACATCACAAATGGACCACATCACACTCACACATTCAACCATTCAATCTTTCCATCATGCGAATTTCTTAGTGATATATGCCATAAGTTACATCATCCCTTCCCCTAGAAACATGTAGTGATATACGCCATAGTTCTACATCATCACTTCCTCTAGCATCATCTAGTGATATCCAATATTACACTAAATCACTTCTTCTAGCATCCTTTAGGGATATACACTTTAGGATAAATCATCACTTATTCTATCATATTGTTGTGATATACGCTTTAGGCTAAATCATCACACATTTTCACACCTCATCTCTATGTCGCATATCATCACTATACATTCATCACATCACGCTACATAAAACACATAGTTCGAACCATTTCTTGATGACGCACTCTCGTTTACATTTCATTCTTGACTGTTGAGGGGCATAAACAAATGAACCTCATTGCATATAATTCCATTCACTCAGGGGGCAAGTGACTCCTATCATTCACTCTGCATTTCATTCCATCCATCCACAACATACTACATATCTTGGTTGCATTTACTCTTACTTACATTTACTTGTTACATGTTCATCTTATTACACATGCTAGATAGATATCTTGTATGTCATTATCTTTATCATACACATATGCATGTTCACTTTCCTTTCTAGTTGTGATCACAGATGCTATAGATTCATTACATGCAACATGGATGCTTGGTGCAGTACCTCGTACCAGTCCCATAACAGCTCTTGGGGGCACCCACTTTCATACACTACATGTGCTATTATTTCATTTTTTTCATAACACACTATTTTATCAGATCATACACACTTTGACATATTTTTTATCTTTCTAACATGCTAATGGGTGCTTCATGTGTAATATTTGTTTTACAGGACTAGTTGCCACCATGGTTATTTGTTATATTGATTGTACTTTCTTGTCATTGTTTGTCATTTTATGCGGGATTTTCCCTTTGTCTTATGTGCACACTTGTATGCTTTTGGATTTGTTGACCTTGATTTTCTTGTGACATCGTGAGTGGTGTCCCATGTTTACAACCCACTTTTTGTGGTCTACATTGTCTTCTTGTGTGTGTTAGATTACACATTATTGTTTAGATTACACTTCATCTTATACATGCATGTATTTATTTTCTTGTACTAACACTTGTCTCCCAACCACTTGTTTGCATGTGCCTTGGTTTCTACCAATAACATCCCCTTCCCCCTATAGGGCACAATTTCAACATAGAGGTTGGTCCTATTTTTTGGGCCACATACTCCTTCAATGACGTTGCATGCACCCCCAATGACAGGGGGAATCATTTGGGTGAATCAATCACCCCATATAGAGTATACACAACACAACACAATACCAGTACAACATATTTTTCAATTTTAGACAGGGCTTAGAATCAGACTTGGGTCCTTAATACACGTCGAACTTTCCTGGAGTTCCTGTAACATGGGGGAATTACATAGTTCTTCGACATGTCACATACTTTTGATACTCTAGATATTCCTTTAGCACTGGGAAGGGTTACACTTACGTTCATACACATTATCTTAAGTGGTGTTTTATCCTAGGGAGTAGTTAAAGATAGATGATAACACCAGACCTTCATCTCTATACTACTTCTGTCGTGGCGTTAGATCACCCAAAAAACCATACAGTACAATATATCTCTATAGTTTTAGGAAGCAGTTAAAGGTTGGAAGAGGACACTTGACACCTTATACTTCTTCTATTACATTGGCATGAGATTGCTTGAAAAAATCACACACATTGACATCATCTACAAGATCCTTTCTACACTCTTTCTCATCACGGATTAGGTGCACATGTTCCTTTTTCAAATTTTTAGCATTTTCTTTTACATACTTCATTACATAATATATATATTACATATATATATATATATATATATATATATATATACATACATACATACATATGTATTTGACTACTTGATCATATTCTCTTTTATAGGTTCGTCTGTATGGGAAGCAAACAATCATCATCACTCAAACATCACACACATCGACACCAAAAATAGGTACATCACACACATCAACATCTACACGTGTTTTTTCCCTAGGTTCATTTTCATCACCTTTTTACACTTTTGGCATCTTTAGTCTCCACACTCCACCTTTTTATCACTCCAAACTTTGTGTAGTCCCTTGACATGCCTTCTACATTGATCTACATGGATACCAGGTTACACTTCTCTATCTAATTTATGTTACTGAAGCATTCTTCTCACCAACATAAAGTGGGGGCAAATGTAGACACAAAATCACACACTTTGGGTAATTATCTAGTCTCAATCACATACTACTATTCATATTATTCCTAAGTATGAAAAGTAATGATTAACCCATGTCTTTGGCCACCTTTCTTTGCTTTATGATTTTACTTTTAGTCTTGCACTCTCACTTGCTCATCTATGCATTTTCACCTTTCAACATTCATCATTATGGACACCAGTGCCCAACTAGGATTCCCTCGTCCCCTCTGGGCACCTTTTCCCTCTTTGTACCTTGGTAACATACTTTTTAGGTCCTTTCTAGCCATTTGAGCATCTTATATTTTTGGTTAGTCAGACTTTTCAGGGTAATTTATGAAATTCAAATGAAGGAATCATATAAATATAAAGTTATGTGATCATAATAAGGGACCAAGCACTAAGCACTACTTATCACCGCCTAAGGTTACATCCATCAAGGCATCTAGAGCTCAATTTACATCCATATTAGCTCCATCACAAGGGACAAAAGGTTAGTTCATCTGCATCACACTTCATAGGAGGGGAGTCTATTGTTTCCATGTACACATTATTTACATTCTACATATAGCTACTTTCTCACTACTTACAAAGTGTGACACACATAAGAGAAACCTAGGGCACAATTCCAAACACACAGAGAGTTAACTACATCGGGTCTTAGATGTAGTGCAATTCTTAGTTACAAGTCCATCATTTTGGAAGTTGAGGACAATCCAAACCCTTTATTGGCACCTTTCATTTTTTAGGGTTTGATGATTTGTTTGGGTTTTACAGGATTCTTTCATTCTAGATCCGTAATGACATAGTAGCAATAAACAATGAGGGTTTTACACCATTTGATGACCTTGAGAAATTGGCTTTCAGAACTCTTACACAAACTAGAGCACCCAAAAACTAGACTAGAGTGCCCTAGGTGCCCACATCCTTCTCCAGGAACCCCACTCCAACCAAATCTTCCATATCTACAAATTTCCAGGCTTCTGTGCGATGGTTCTCCATTTCTGTTAAGCCAAGCATCACTGTAACACAGTCTGAAAATCAGTGTGAATAAGCTAAGGCTCTTCTAACCCCCTTTACAATTAGGGTTTCCTTATTTATTGCTTAGTTTCTTGGGTATTATTTCAAAATTTCATTGTTTCATTTATATACTGTAAAATTGCATTAGATTAGGCTATAATATTACATTTTAGCATAATCATTACATTATCAAAACCTTTACTTCTCTTGCAATGAAAAATGGATGAAATGGACTTCTTACATTCCTTTAGTATAACACTAAGCACTGGATCATACAATCATCAATCACCACCTCTCTAATTATGAAAACTGATTTCTCTTCAAAATTTCTCTCATGAGAAGACATGATCATCACTGAATCCTCATCACATGCTTGACGATTGAATTAAGCATTGTTTGTTTGCTTCAGAGATGAGTTAGGGAGAAAATTTTCATCAACAACACATCCATGACTAATGAATCCCATCATTGCATCAATGGAAAGATCACATATTTCACCATGAGAATCCTTATTCTCATTATCATGGTTATCTAAATCGACAAATCCCATTTTAGTGAGAAGAGATATGGAATGACATCCTTCTTTTTAGCATAGTGAATGTACCAGTTTGTACGAAATTTGATCAGATGTGTCATTGTGTTTTTATCTTTTTTACTCCATGGTGATCAATTTAGATGAACCTTGTACCTCTTCAAAAGCTTTCATATAAAGGGTGAATGTCAAGTACCTCTTCATGAGTTGAAACACCAATAAAGTTCACTTAAATTTATAATTTGGGAGTGGCTAGAATGTTTTTTATAAAGTGGACAATTCCATCAATGCATTACCCATCATCATCATCTTTCACCTCTTCCACCTTCACAATTTTCATCTTAGTTATGATGACTATGGAATGAATTTCTATTTCTGTGTAAGACCAATCCTTTCATGTTCAAATTCTACCAAATCATGATCCTAAAAAAGGGTGTGTTAAAAAAACATGGCCTCATAATTACCAAATAATGCATCAATTGTGAAGCACAACTCATTGTCCTTTACCTCCATCAAATACGATCTTCAAAATGAGCATGTTCAAAATATTTTATTTTAGCAGTAGAGACACCAGGGATAGAAAATTAAGCAATACTCTCATCTTTGTCATGATGCTTGAACCTTTTAGAAAGTTTATCTTGTTAAAAAGGTATGTCTCTATTAACTCATTTGTGCCAAAAAATATGAAATTGAAATATTTGTGTGATTTGGGAAGAATATTCACCTCCTCACTGATATCATAACATGTTTGATATGTGTTTTGTCCATGAAATCCTTTTCCTCTTTTAGAAAGCCCAATTATTTCTCCACTAGAGATAGTTGAATGATTCATTGGAAACTCTATTTTTAGAATTCCAAGAAGGATCATGTCATCTTCAATGTCAACCACTTCCTTTCATGCAAATTGATAGAAAAAATTGCAAGAATACTCTCCCATAATATTCACACGATTATGCACTCTTTTCTTATCAACAAGCTTCATAGAAAAAAATTGGGTGTTTCAAAATTCTATTCTTAAATTTTGAAAATGTACACACCGAGTTGAGGATTAAATATTACACAGAAATCATTAACAATTACTTCATCTTCATTCTCCTTAAGAGTATCTAGATGAGAAGAGTTATTCATTATGATCAAGGATTATTTTGGTATATCTTCATGACGAGTAGAAAATTTAATAAGCATCAGATAAATCATGTCAAGAAAAAGATTTTAACTTTCCTCGCAAGCCATTTCTTCAAAAGGTTCTCTCTTAGGATGAGATTAAGCTTTAAATTAAAACTCATCTTTCTTTCTATTTTTATTATTTTTAGTGATGTTAATTTGAAAGGAAACGAGAGTTTCAAAAATAGTGTAGTCAACAGATCCATGATAGTATATATCAAGAATAAATAATTCAAAGTGTGAAGGATACTCAGGAACTAATTATGACATATTGTTATTCTCTTTCTCACTTTGAAGTGTCTCAAGTTACACAAAATTCCTCTACATAGCCTCAACAAAGTGTAATATCTCAAGATTGAGGTGGGGATTTGAAATACTTATGTCATTCTCACAACCCTTTGTATGTACTCCTTTAGGGAACTCATATCCTAATATCCGTAAGTAAGAAAAGCATCAATGTGAAGAAAAACAAAAGGAAATTTTCAAATCTCTTAAACAATGTGTGCAACATTCAAAACATCACTTTTAACAAATATGGCATCCAATTTTTTTATCATTATTTACCTCATCTAAGGATTCATATTCAAGTTATTTTGATTTCTCACATGTATGAAAGATTTTATATCTTTAATGTACTTATCTCATCATATGCTTGGAATTTTGATCATCTATGGGTTCAATATTCATATTTATTACTTTAGCAACAATATTTTTGAATTTTAGCCACAAGGATTTGAGTATAGGATCATTAGATGTAGTAATTTTTTCCAATCTAGTCATCCTCAACTATAATTTTTTGTTCCTTTATAAAAATTGTAGGGGTGTGTTAGCATATTTATTCCTTATATATGGATTAATAAAATTCACATGACCCATTTTATACACTAAAACAAGGGCCACCATGATGACGAGAAAATGAGAAAACACTTCTTTCTTCTTATCCAACCTACTACAAATTTTGAGCCAAAGTAGGAAACAATTTTTGTTGTGTTGATTTCCATATCTCCATAGAAATTATTCAAAAAACATGCCTAATCAAGATCACTTGGAAATTTAATTCCTCGAGAGGTAAGATAATTTTCTTCTTCTTCATCACTGTCACTAGCACTTTTTGACATGAGGTGCTAACTTGTAGATTTTAGGTACCAACTTCATGAAAAAATGTTAGCCTCCATTCCAAGGGATATTCCTTGATGTGGTAAAATGAATGTAAGAAATAGTTAATTTCCTAGAATATTCACCAAAAATTATTGGGATAATTTATATCGCCTTATATTTTAGAAATTACCCAATGAAGGTAGTGTAAAATATGTGATAGTTAGGGAAAATCACCTATTGATAGAGTGAAGTTCCTATACTTTTGGGATAGGAAGCTCCCTCATATGATGGGATTATTTACGTTTTTTTGGTGCTTTTAACAAGAAAATCACAAAAAATACAAAATGGATAAGGATAAAGAGAGGTGAACGAAGAGAGAAGAGGGGGAAAAGAGAGACCCCCTGTAACAGAAAAAAAACAAAAAGATTTACTCGGATAACACAAGGAAAACATAAACTAAAAAAATATCTATTTCAAATGGAAAATAGAACTTAACAAAAACAACGAGGGGAATAAGAATCCATTATAAGCACAAATTCTTTGGGGATAATGAATTGTGTGGCTATGGCACACTGTCTACGTAAATGAATAAGCGACAAAAATTCTACATATCAATACATCCTGCATAACTAATTAACATTAAAAATGTATCTCCAATTATGAATATAATTTGTTTTCATAATCAATAGATGATAATCGAATTAAATGTGTTCTCATTCCCATGTTAATATTATTCATCTCATGGAATGAAGTCAAAATAGATACACACAAAGTTGTAGCAATTTATTTCTTTATTCATACAAAAAAGAGAAAAGGTCATCCTATTATAATGGAAATTCCTTCCATAGTCATACTTTTAACTCATAACCAACTCATAACTACCTTCATGGTAATAAAATGACTTTTACAATGGAAATGCCTTCTCTATTGCATAATGGATTTATACATTGAATTTGAGAAGAGAGTGTTTCCCAAAAATATATCAACGAACATGAAGCATATGAAATAATCAACACATATGAGTACCAAGATTATGTGGTTAATTGAAATGAAAAATTCTTCTTCTTGATACAATCCATTATGGTAGAGTCTTATTTTGATAGGAGTATACTTTCAACTAGTCATCCTTGCGTCGATATTGTTGAAGTTCATATGATCAAATTTTCCATCAGAAATAATAAAATAATCATGAATAAACTTCAAAATTAAGGTTCCATGATTAAGAGGTCATGAAAAAAATTTGGGCAAGATTCAATGAGTAAAACTTGAACTATGAGAAAAACAAGCTCTTCAAATGAATGTAAAAACAACAATTTATAAAAAATTTCCCAAAAAAATTTATGCAGTTTTTGATGCAATGAAATCAACACAAGATTAATCCTTGCTTCTATATCTTTCCAACTATTCAAATTTCATGCAAAATGGATCACAAATGCAAAATTTATGGTCAAATTAAGATTGGTTCTCAAGTACCACCTCAAGTGCACTTTTGGGAACTAATGAGTTCCTAAAAGTGCACTTGGAAGAAAATTTTGAAACCACTTAAGTGAAAAGATCATGAAGAGAGGTTATTTAGAATAGATTAAGTAAAAATTTCACACTCAACACAAAATTAGAACATGAATAGGGAAAAATGCATTGCCAACATCAAATTAGAACCTTGCAAGTGCAAACAACACATGGGATAAATCACTTAAGTAACACATTTTATGGTATTTGAGAACCTTTAAGTGGGAAAAACACATTTTGAGAGGTTCTTGGGAAAAATTAAGTTCTAAAAGCACATATGGAGAGGTTCTTGAGAATAATGTAAGAAAAAAGTGCAAACTCAACGTCAAAATAAAACATGAGGGCAAAAAGTGCAACCATAACATGAAGTTAGAACACGAATAGTGAAAAATTGCATGGGAACAAGGTTTCAAGAACTTAAAGGTGTAAAATTGCATTCCATACCACTTCTAAGAACATTTTAATTTCAAAAGGACACCTACGAATGCTTGTGGGAACTAAAAGTACATCAAGTGTAAGGCCATTACAAGAATAGAACCAGGAAGTTCCAAAATGCATCATGGGAGGGTTATGGGAATAAAAGTGGTGTATGAGTGGGCTAGGATAATTTAGGAACCATTTTTAATAAAAAAGAGGCTTCTATAATAACTCAAACATTCTAGTGATGATAAAAAAAACTTGTATCAATTCAACATAACAAAAATGGCTTCAAATGTTAATTTGCACAAGGAAAAGACAAGATTTTAAGGCACAAACCAAGGTGAGAAAGCTAACATATGCTTAAAATGAAGGCCAACACAAATATACCTTGAGAATTCAATAACTTCCATGCTGGGAATTACGAGAATGGAAAGAAATTTAATTATGTTTTGAAAAATAAGAATAAATGTTTTGTATGATAACATACATATGGTTGGAATGCCTTTTGTAGTGCCCACTTCCCTTTGACACCTTTTGATGCTTATGTTGATACTGTTGATTTCATTATAGACATTACTATGTTTATATTTAGTATGTTGTTAGACATTGGATTATGAATTATTGCAGATTTTGACTTGACTATGATGCATGATGATCACTAGAGACACCTCACATGTGGATGATGATATATTATTGGACATGGATATTTTATAGACGTTGTCAGACATGTGATTTTGAATATTATGAATAGATCTAGAAAATGGATATTTTATGATACTAATATAGTTATGGATTAAAAATACAAATGATGTAGTTGTTACTTCGATAATGTTGTGATTCATTATATAGTTGATTTAGTGATTCTATTTGTATCATATTGGATGTTCTGATATGGCCATGAGGCCGAAGGAGGAATTTGTATTTTGCAGGTTAAAAATATCACAACAAAACATAGGGGATCAGAGACCAACCAAAATAGAATTCTAGGTGAATTTGATAAGGTCACCATGAAAACTTGTTTTATTGTGTTGTGTTTTGTCTGGTTAGAGATTCCCATGGGGGGAATCATATTTATATGTGACCATGGGTTGTGTATTTTTGTTGATATGGTTAATGTTTATTTATTGTTGTATGTATTTTATTTGAAATGTGTTCTCTTCTTTTAATTAATTAATTGTGATAGATTGATGTGAGGAGATCATATGTTTAAAATTTAAATAAATTAAATTGGGATATGGAAAGTAATTATTAGAGTTGTTGGTTGTTTGTAATTAATTTGTAAGGGATGTGTAAGATGTGTAAGAGCTTGTGTAAGTCAAATTTTAGAGTATGAAATACTCCACCTCCATGGAAATTCGAATTTGACCTTGGGGGTTGTTTTTGGAGACTTGTGGGACAAGTAAAACTTGTCCCATGCCTCTAAATTTATGTTACCAACCATACTTATGGTTGGGAAAGTGATTGGTGATTTTTAGGCATTTTATTCATCTTGTGCATGTTTTTAATTGCACTTTCTTACATTTTAATTAAATGGTTGTCCCTTGAGGTGTGGGTTGTTTTGGAGTGTGCAAGTAACTTGTCATTATTCACCCACCTCTTTATTAAGCCTTGGAGTTTGGATTTTGTATTTTATATTGATTTGAGAGGATGTGCGATGTGGCATCCTACATGGATCCACATCATCCTCTTCTTTCCCCCTTCTTTATGTTTCAAACTCTCTTCTTATTTTGGGTTGTTGAACCTTTTTGCATTCTTCCTTGGCGGCACATTTTTCTTGTTGGAGCTCTTGTTTTCGGAGGAAGTTTTGGAGAAAGATTTGCATGTTTGTGAGTTACTTTTTTGGACAGTTTTTTCTTGGCATTTGAATCTTGTTGTTAGGAGCAAAAGTCACCATGGAGAGGTAGGAAGTTACTCTCTTTTTATTGCTGTTATTTTCTTATGGTGTTGTGTGTATGGAAAATGCTTTGATTTATTTGTTGGCTGGTTGGGTAGACTGCCTTAGGGATGGTGTAGGAGAAGGCTATGAGGAATCCATGTGGGGGGGCATAAGGAATGCCATTGGCATCTGAATTTTGTGGAGGGAGTTTGGGTTTGGGATCCACCATGGAAAAAAAATAGCTTTCATTTCCTACTTTGTGGGGGGCATAAGGAGGGATTTTTTGGGGGGGCATAAGGAAATGTGTGTGTAATGAATTAATTAGAAGTTTGTTTTTTGTGGGTGCCAAATTCCCAATTGGGAGGCATAAGCAGCTTCCCCCATATGTCTTGCTCCTTTGGCTTGCATGATCAAGCTTGAGTTCTGTTTGAAATGTTTCTAAATGCAGTTGTAAACTACTGTTTGTTTTGTGTTGCTTTGTGTTTCAAAAGAAATGTGTATGTGAAAGAATGTGTGTTGTGGAAGCCAGTTGTTGCCATGGTTGAATTGCATCTTTTATTGTATCTTGGTTGGGGCTTAGGAGCCAATGATGAATGAAGGCTTCTCCTTTCATTGGATGTCTTGGTTGGGTGGAGAGCATTGCCTTTCCCCCTCTTTTGTTGTGATCTATTTGAAGAAGAAGAAAATGTGCATGTTGTTGTCCTGGAACAAAAGACAAGTGCAGTTTGACAGTCCCTTGTGAAGACATATTTAATTGTAATCCTTTCCCACTTGTTGTGGATGATGTTGTAATATGTATTTAGTGAAGAAAGATGTATGTAAATTGATTATGGAATTAGAAATTCAAATTGTAAAAGACATTTAAATTTTGATTCTGTTTATTGGAAAGAAATGAAAATTTTGTCAATTGCATTCAAGGAATGAAAGAATGTAAAGATGTTTCCTTTGTTGAAGTCAATAAAGAATTGCAAGTTGCCTCTCATTGCATTGTGAGTTGAGTTAGAATGTTAAATTGAAAATGGAATCTCTGTTTAATTGCAAAGGAAAGAAAATACACATGAGAGAATTATATTGCATTGTTTTTTTTGAAATATATGAAATTGAAATCAGAATTGCTTTGAGTATAGAATAGTGGATTCAAGTCATTTAAATGCCTCATATTAGTTTAAAAACTATATACCACATTTAAATGATAAAATTGACATGCATATTTAAAAGAAATAGATTTCTGTTACAAACTTAAAACTAACAATTAATTTTAATAAAAATATACAGTTTGGACCTACACACATTAATCAACTTGGAGATGTTAAAATTTACTATGTTGCTTAAATGAACTTAATCTGACAAATAAAATTTAAGAAAACTAACTAACTATTGTAAAATCGAATGAAATCCCTTCCTTAGACGTTTTTCTGTCTATTGTTAGAAAAATACAATTTTGAATCAATTGAATGAATTTAACTTCCTAAACCACTTTAAATATTTCCTATATCAATTCTCCATGTCTTTTTGACAAGTTGAGTGAAGGAGGAGATCCGATTTAATCAAATTGAAAAGTTGGAAATTGTCAGTTTGCTAATTAAAAGCCTGCAGATCATTTTTACAAAAGTGACCCTTTAAACTTCATCAAAAAGTAAATTTTATGTTTTTTGTGCAAAGAGGGCATTGAGAGATTTCCGAAAAGTCCTCGTTTTCTCAAAACCGAGTTTTATGGCTCAAGTTATGGATATTTGAAGTTTTATTTCAATTTGGCATTCAAAAATAAAATAAATCTAACTGTTTAGTTTAATTTTGACTTTGAAAAATTTTCCACAAAAAGTCTGCGGGCCCCGCCATCCTACAACCAATTAGGACCTGCCACATGGTACCTCGGAGGGGCGGACCAAATTTAAACTTATCTTTCTTAAAATTTTACCTTGGGAAAATTTTCTTATTTTTTCCCCACATCCCCGCTGGCCCGCAGACAATCAGATGCTGACACGTGGCACGGTGGAGGAGTGGACCCTTTTTGAATTTTTTTTTTTTTAGGTTTTTCGACCTTGGGAAAAATTTCCAATTTTTCCCCGTATCCCCACTGGCCCACAGCCAATCAGAGGGCGCCACATTTCCTCTTAGAGCTATGGTGGAGGCACGATTTATTTTCTACCCTTGACCCTTTGAAATTTTTGGGGAAAAATTTGCATTTTTTCCCCACCGGCCCCACAGCCAATGAGAAGGTGCCATGTGGCACCTTGGGGGTGGTAGCGGGGAGGGAGGACCCCTTTGTTCCTTTGAGTTTTTGCCTTGGGAAATTTTTTCCAAAATCCCCTGTAGCTCCACATCATCGCCCCCACCTCGGGCTTTTCTTCTTCCACGGGCACATGGACCTGTGCATCCCCTTCTTCCTTTTTGTCCTCTATCGGCGTAATTGCGCAAAATCCTCTCGCTGCTCCGCCCTTCCCTCCCCCTCTTCCGCTTTGCGCTAGGACTTGACACATTTCCGCCAGGGACCCGCGGAGGCGCAAAAGAGCTTATGCCTTTGTGTCGCATGATGGGAAAAATTCCCCAAACCGCCCCGCGACCCGCCAACCCGCCAAAAGGGGATTTCACCCCTGCATGACACATGTCCCCCTAGGGGAAAGTTTGACCTAAAAACTCTGCCCGCTCATAACTTGAAAAATATAAGGAGTTAGGAGGAATTCTTTATATCATCAGAAAGGTGAGAAAATTTACTATCCAATGGCAATGGTTTAGGGAAATTTTGGAAGTGTTAAGTATGAGAAAAATCCAGTTGAAACTCTGAGGCTACTAGAGAGTAGGCATGGGGCTAAATTACTCCCTGAACCTAACTAAAACATCTAACCCTAAAATTGGAACCTTGTGAAATTGATATTAGTTAATAAAGGAAATGTGTGTTTTGGTAAAATTGGTTTTGTTTTAGAACCTGCCAGTGGCAACGGTTGTCTTGCAACTTGGTTGTGGACACTTCTAATAAAAGAAAATTATTCCATAATTTTCTAGCTAACCTTAGGTTGTTTCTTTAGTCTCAAGTGGTTGTTTAATCAGGCACTACACCTTTTATCTTGACCAATGTTCCTACAACATACATGTACTTGTTGAACGATCTAATAAATACCTTTTCTAACTCCATAGACATATATAGATGAAATCCTCATCTTAAAAATGTATTAGGAGGAGCATGTGGAGAACATTGTGTGTGTCTGAGAAGCCTTACATAAACACAAGTTGCAATCCAACTTATCATACATTTGTCATTGTGCATATTCAATACCTAGGACACCTTATTGACCATGTAGAAATGCATGTAGACGAGAAAAAGATCAAATTCATTCAATATTATCCTACTTCATGCAATCTCATAGAATTAAGGAGTTTTCTTGGATTCACAAATTTATACTACATGTTTGTCCTTGGTTTATCACAGATAACACAAACCCTCATCTATAGTATGCACACAAAATCCAAGTTTGATTGGAAACATGCGTAGAAATGTTATTTTGAGATTATCAAGAATCATATATATGCAACACCTTTTGACATAATGCCCCAGATTGTACACTCCTTCAAAATCAACACATACACATCTAAATATGCACTCAACATAATTTTTAAGAAGTATGGACATTTGGTCATATACCACTCAAATATGTTCAAGAACACAGTTCAAAGGTACTACACATATGAATAATAGTTGTACTTTATTGTTTAAGAAGTTAAGAAATGGTGCCACTACATATTAGCTAAGGAAGAAGTTATTCATTATGATCATAAACCATTTTAGTTTTTGTAAATGAAAAACAAGTTGGAAAATTCACAACACATAGATTGGATGCCTTATCTTTAACATTTCCATCTTGTGAAAAACTATGAGAAGGGAAATTATAGCATGGAAAAAAATTCCTTAGTTGACCATCAATAAATGTGCTCATCACAACACTAGACATGAAAAATCACAACTTTTTAGATTGGGTATCTCTTCACTCAATTGATAAAGACTTACCAAATACCTATGCTACGTTTTGGTAAGGTAAACAAGTTTGAGAGTTCTATTTAGGTGAAAAGAGTATCAAAAAGCTTGTTTGTCTCTATGTACTTGATGTTGCACCTTGATAAAGATTTATTTAGAAGTGGAATTAAAAAAATACATCGATACACTTCAATGTTACAAGTACTCTAGTTGTATTATAGCCACACTTTTAAATTTTGTACATACACACATATGTGAGGAGAAAAATCAAATATTACATTCCTTGTTGTATCACTAAGCCCGCAACAGAAATATAGGACTTTACATACCTCTACAAATTCCATCCAAACCATGGGAATCCATTAACAAGGTTTTCATGACTAGACTACCTATGACAACATGTTAAAACAACATTATGTTTGTCATAGTGGATAGGTTTTCAAATATGATTATCATGGTTCCTTGAGAGGAAAGAATTGGTGTAACTAACACTACTTGTGAATTCTTCACCCATGTACAGGTTCAATTTAGAATCCCAACATCTATCTGGTGTACCCAGATTTCATCTTGAAATCTGTGACTACCCTATTAAAAAAAATCGTACTTTTAAAATAATGGGTCATTTTGTGTTTTTATTTCCTAAAAGTTCTTGTATTGTGTCAAGATATTCCCAAAGAGCCATATTAGCTTTTTTCACCAAATACCCAGATGCCCAAAATTGTTATATTCTGTCGTTGGGATTTGTCTGCAGGAAATTTGTATTTAATTATTTTAAGCCCCGTTTGAGGCTATTTGCACTCCATTTTAACTCTGTTATGATCGAACATGTCATTATTCCTATGTACTAGAAGGGTTTTAACTTAGAATAAGTTTTTGGGCTTTATTTGTGACTTTTGACAATTTTTCGTGTTTTTATGTTGTCCCGTTTCATTTTCTGTGAAATTTCTCTAGAACAATTCCTTTGTCGGGTAAACTCGATTTTTGGCCCGGAGCAGCTGGAAAACATATACGCACGTTATGCCCAGAGGAAGTTGCCATCGGAGGTCTGGATCACTGGGAAAAAGAAAAGCCATGCACGGAAAAGCCCCTGTGGGTTTGGGTGCATTTTTTAAAAACAAAGGATTTAAGCTGCAATGGGAAAAATACAAGCAGCAGGCAAGATGGGAATTTTGTACCTACCTAGCAGGATACTTTTTCCTTTGATATAAAATTCGATTAAGCTGCAGTGGGAAAGTTAGAGGCTGCAGGTAGGTAGGAATTTATTGCTTGCCTTGCAGGGTAAAAATTTCCATGATAAAATAAAAGGAAAGTGACTTAAGTGAAATCATGGGATTTTTGTACCTGCCTTGCAGGGTAAATAATCCCATTGTCAAAGTCAAATCACTTAAGTGGATCATGGGATTTTAGTGCCTGCCTTGCAGGGTAAAAAATCCCATTATGAAAAATTCTTAAAAATAGAATTATATGTGCAATAAAGTGCGACCCACCTTGGGTGAATAATAATGCATTAAATAAATATTTGTTAATATTTATTCACCCAATTTTGGCACCCATGCTTGTGGAAAATTCAACAAAGGGAAGTGGACATAAGGAATTTAAAAATAGAATTCCGAAATTAAATAAATTTAATTTATTTAATGCAGCCCCTTTTGAGAAGGAATTAATAATTTTTAAAGTACTAAATGATTATATTAATTCCTATTTTCAGTGGCTATGGTCAAAGCACACTGTGAAGCTTAAGTGAAGTGAAGCGTGGATGAATAAATTGAATTAATTTAATTGATTGGATGGCTGTCCTTAAACATGCTATATTTAAAAGAGAAGAGCTTGATTTTTAATTAATTAATTACGTTTAATTATTAGGGCAATTATTAATTAAAGAATTGTGAGGGTTATATAAGCATGGGCAGCCATATGGGTGAATTATTTAATTCACAGGTAAAGAATTGCAGCCAAGATGAAAAGTGTGCCCCCATTTGAAGAAGGATTTTACTCAAGCAAGGTGGAAACAAGGCATTTGAAGAAGGATTTTGCTCAGGCAAGGTGGAAACAAGGCATTTGAAGAAGGATTTTTGCTCAGGCAAGGTGGAAACAAGGCAATTGAAGAAGGATTTTACTTAGGCAAGGTGGTAAACAAGGCTAAAAGCTTCCAAATTTGGTGCATGCTTTGAAGGAGGTTGATCTTTATCTGCATAATTGTTTGCATAAGTGTTACAGGTGCTAAGGAATTCATTACAGGTGTTTTTCAAAAGAAAAGGAACTTATATCAATGTCCAATACATTGAATATTTCCTCCGAATCTGAAGGATTATCCAGATCTACACTAGTTTTGAAGAAATCTGGCCAAGTAAGAATAAAAAGAATTATTCAGACAAAGATAGACAAAGCCATGGCGAAGAGAGATGAAAAAAGAAAGCACAATGGAGTCATGGCATCACTTCCAAATTTACAGATACTGGAGACACGGATCTAGGCTCGAAAACCTGCTAAATTGATAGATAGATCCAGAGCAGGAAAGACTTCACTCATGCGTGCAAATTAAAAGCAGTGGAATTATTCGAGTTGCAGCTTTTCCATCCATAGACCAGTTGCCAAAGTTTGTTATGTAGGTGCAGATCCATATCCAGATGCAGATGCAAATCCATATGCAGATCCAGATCCAAATCTCATAGTTGCAAAAGCTTCCAACACAAAGGCTTCATCCTTTTTTTTCAAATGCAACTCGTGAAGAAGTCAGTGCATGAAAAATTCCTTCCAAGATCTTGTGCATGTGTTCTCATCTTCCAGTTGAAGCCTTCATTGAATTTTCATTCACCCTGAGTGCTTTCAAGAATTTTTAATTACTCATATGCAATTAAAAATAAGGATGATGAGTTATTTACGACAAACCTTGCACTGATGCATGTACAGCAGAAGAACTGCAAAAGCTTCAAGGATAAAAGAGTAGATAATGCGAAGGCAAAATTCTAGCTTGCTTCCAATTCAAACTACTTGCAATTCCAGCTTATTTCCAGATCCAGCTGCTTCCAGATCTAGTTTGAATTAGTTGCATGCAGGACATGAAAAAGGACAAAGTCAGCTTCCCAGTTCCTTCTTCTTTCCTCCAACAAAGTCAACTTTCCTCTTCCTTCTTCTTTCCTCTGACAAAGTAATTGAGAGATCAATTAAATTATACAACTTAAGTGATTGCTTTAATTGCTTGAAGAAGTCAACTACATGGAGATAGGTGGCAGGCGTGCAAAATAGAAGGTTCTATTTTCAGTTGCAAATCATATATGTCATGCAAAGAGGAAATTCCAGGAGGGAGATTTCCAGTTGTTTCTTCTCCGACTTCCCCATGTGCCAGTTCAATTAAAGCTTCTAACTTGTAATTGCCCCTCTACATTCTATAAAGTAGAGAAAGAACCTTTGGGTTAATAATTAAAATTTGTAAGCAGCAATCTTGTGTTCTAGACTTTGTGCTGAACCCTTGAGAGAAACTTGGAGTAAAGGAATATAAAGGAGCAGGTTTCCGGAGAATTTTGTGTCACGGTGTACTGTGTTTCTTGCTTTTAATCTTAGATCTGTTAATAGACTTTGTGTTATTTTAGTTCTGGATCTAGAGATGCCTTTGTTTTATAATTCTGTGTGTTCATATCTATTAAGTTTCTTCTTTGTGCATGCAATTAGCTCTGCTATCTACTAATTGAGATGCACATCTTCCCCATTTCTTCTATGTATTTCCTTTACTTCCTTCTTCTATAAAATACTTCATTTCTTGAACAGCTATTTACTTGCTGCAGAACTTCTTAGTTATGGTTCATGAACTAGTGGTTAAAGTAAAACCCCTGATAGATAATAACACATTTTTATTAACAAATCTGACATGGGAGCCTCACCGGTTAAATGAGGGAGATTTATCTCATGACTTGCCTAGGTTTTGTGCTATGCAGAAAATCTAGCCAATAGTTTTTGGCAACTCCACTGGGGAACAACTCTTTTTGCAGATCAAGGCTTATCTGTTATAGATCTGAGTGTTTTTCATACAAATCTCAACCTAGCTGAATGTCGATTCACCTAATCCGTGAAGGCGCAAGGAAGGACTGTTCATTTCTTCCGACTGTAAGAGAAATTTAATTTCAATCATCCTCCTCAAGTTAGAAGCCGCAGATCTAGTCTCTCACCAGGAAGGAGAGTGCAAACACATCTAGATCCGGATCATCTTCATCATAATCTTGCAGCTAGAATTATTCATCATTTTTATTCTCAAATAAGGCATGCTCCTTTCATGATGCAGAATCATCCACTTGCCTCTACAGTGCCTGTTCCATGGGGTGCAACCTGTGGACCTCTGAATCTGACTCCTCCTATGCATGATCTACCTAAAGGGATGAGAAATAATTTTCCAAAATTCTTTGGAGATGGCAAGCAGAATCTAGATGACCACTTGGTTGCATTTTTCATATCCTGTGGAGTGCTTGCAGTCGAACATGAAGATGTATCTGTCAGACTCTTCATAGAGACTCTACATGACTTGGCTAGAGAATGGTTCTACTGGCTAGCTCTTGGTACCATAACCAACTGGGCTACTATGCGGGATGCATTCTTGAAAAGATTTAAGGTAGTTGAATATTCCAGTATATTGATTACTCAGCTCACTCAGTTGAAGAAGGGAGCCACATGAGCACATGCAGGATTTTATTACAAAATTTCAAAGATTACTGTACAAAATTCCGGCTTCTGCTTCTCTGAATGATGAGAATCAAAAAGTATTCTTCATCAATGCTTTACTTCCTGAAGTAAGCTATCAACTGCGAAGAGCACATCCTGCTGATTTGTTAGTAGCTCAAAACATGGCGGTTGAAAATTGAAGATGACCTCATCATGGCTGGAAAGATAAAGAACAACACTTCTAGAGCTGAAAATTCATCCTCTGCTACTACTTTTGATTCACTACTACAAAAGTTAGTAAATGAGATGATGCAGATGAAGAAACAAATGGCTCAAATGGCTCAAGGCAACAATACTACCCCTGCTCGGAATTTCAACAACAACAACCGGACCGCATTGTTGACTCCCAAAGATTAGCAATTGAAGCTACTCCCAGAAACAATGTGGAGATGAATGAAGAAGATCAGGAAGCTGATGTTGATCAGTTCGAGAGTGATGATTTTATAGGTCCTGCTGGTGACTTCCAACATTAATTACCTAAACTACAAAATTGAACATGACGATGAGAAACTTCATGAAGATGATCATGGTCATGCATATGCAGTACTTACAAGATCACAAACTTGCCAAGCTGAGGCATTAGCTGACGAACAAAGAAGGGGCAACCCTTTACCTTCTTCTTTAGCTCGTAGAGATAAGAATGTGAGTTCTTCATCTCAACCACAGAAAGCGGCTCAAGTATTTGAATGTATTTCTTCTTTTGACATTATTGATCATGCCATGAAAACTAAAGTTCAAATGTCAGAAGCCGAATACCTGAAAGCTTTTCCTGAGCATTTAAATAGGCTAGTCAAATATGTAAAATCACCAGGAAAATCCAATACATCAAAAGGAATTTTTCCTAAGCCCAAAGATACTCCTCCACAAAACAACATTGCAGTTGTTAAATCCTCACCATCTTCTGAAAGAGTAGAACCTTTCTATGTCTCCTTATTGCTTAATGGTTTCAAGTTAAGCAACTGCATTTTAGATTCAGGTGCTTCTGACAATGTCATGCCAGCTAAAGTTACAGATGCTCTTGGGCTTACCTTGATAAAAACCATAAAAAGGTGCTACTCCATGGAGAGACAAGTCCCTTTAATCGGACAAATCAAAGATGCACAAGCTATTCTGGCAGCTTTTCCTGACAAAAGATTAAAGATGACAATTGTAGTTGCAGATATTCCTGTCTCCTACGGGATGTTGCTGAGTATAAACTTTTGCAAAGAGCTGGGAGGGGAAGTAAAGATGGATTGGTCCTATTCACATATTCCTATCAAAGGAATTAATAAGAAGCTAGAGCCGGAAAAGAAGTCCAGGTACACGGTTACAAAATCTAAGGATCTTAGATCTCAAATTTTTTTTCAGGGATCTGACCGTAGGGGTCTATTTCTTGGAAACAGATAAAGACATTCCAGAGTCAGAACTTCGACTAGAGCTAGAGCCAACAAAAGAAGAAGAGAAAGTTTGGACTCTGGAGTTTAAAGGCACATGTTGTTCTTTTGGATTAGGAGCTGGCACTCTACTAATATCTCCAGATCATGAGGTATTTCCATACTCCCACAAGATGATGTTTGAGAACACCAATCATATGGCGGAGTATAAAGCATTGCTTATAGGAATGGAGCAGGCTAAGAAGAAAGGAGTAAAACTCCTCAAAGCCCAAGGAGATGCTGAACTTCTAGTAAAGCAGGTTCAAGGGCAAGGTCAAGTCAAAGAGATAAGTTGGAGTATTACAGAAATAGAGTATTATCTGCCACATTTGATTTTGCAGCCTTCTCTATTGACTTCATTCCAATAAATCAAAACTCCAAGGCAGATTCTTTGGCAGTCACAGCTATACTATTGAATCTGGATAGACCACCATCCATATTCAGACAAGGAAACTATAAAGTGGAGATGGTCTACCACCCTCGAGTCCCTGAACAAACATCTGCATGTCTACATGTTGAAGGGAGTAAATCACCACCACAACAAACAGTCACAGAAAAAATGATCCTGGTTATGGTGATAGCAGTGGAATGATCCAACCAAAAGGTAACAAAATCCCCACGGGTTTAGCTTCCTTAGCAAAGACTTTCAACAAGCGTGATCAATGCCTGAAGAAGAACAAAGAATATGGTGATAGTTCTTCCTCAGAAATGCAGCAAACAAGTCTGGGAACGGAACAAGTTGCTGTAGACTTACCCACTACAGAAAGAATAAAGGATGAGCCACCACCAAATGAAGTTGATAAGGACTTTCCCAAATTACTTGACAAGAAGGCCAGAGAAAGGAAGTTTGAGATTAGAGATTGGGTACTCTAGTGGGACAAGAGATATGAACCGAAGGGCATGCACGACAAATTTGATTCACTCTAGAAAGGGCCCTTCGTGATCAAAAGAGTTGAAGGAATGGATACTTTCTTCCTTGCCTATCGGGATGGAATTGAGTTACTATTTCCTTTCAATCGGTAGCATCTGAAGTTGTTCAAGAACTGAAAAAGCAGGTTAAAACCTGTATATACATAAATAAAACCTTGTTTGTTTTTCCTTGTTTTGTTTTTGTTATTGTGTTGTGTTTGTTTGCCTGACCTCGTGCCCAAAGGACAAGATATGAAACCAGAGATGTTGGGATCTCATCTTTTCCCTTGTCATTTTGACAGAGAAAAATATGTCCACAGATGGAGCCAACTGGTGTACCCAGATTTCATCATGAAATCTGTGACTATCCTATTCAAAAAAAAATTCATACTTTTAAAATAATGGGTCATTTTGTGTTTTTATTTCATAAAATTTCTTGTATTGCGTCAAGATATTCTCAAAGAGCCATATTAGTCTTTTTCGCCAAATACCCAGATGCCCAAAATTGTTATATTTTATCGTCAGGATTTGTCTGCGGGAAATTTGTATTTAATTATTTTAAACCCCGTTTGAGGCTATTTGTGCTCCGTTTTAACTCTATTATGATCGAACATGTCATTATTCCTACATACTATAAGGGTTTTAACTTGGAATAAGTTTTGGGCTTTATTTGTGACTTTTGGAAATTTTTCTTGTTTTTGTGTTGTCCCGTTTCGTTTTCTGTGAAATTTCTCTAGAACAATTCCTTTGCTGGGTAAACTTGATTTTTGGCTTGGAGCAGCTGGAAAACATATACGCACGTTATGCCCGGAGGAAGTCGCCATCAGAGGTCTGGATCACTAGGAAAAAGTGAAGTCGTGCACAAAAAAGCCCCTGCAGGGTTGGGCACATTTTTTGAAAACAAAGGATTTAAGCTGCAATGGGAAAAATACAAGTAGCAGGCAAGATGGGAATTTTGTACCTGTCTAGCAGGGTACTTTTTTTCCGTGATATAAAATTCACTTAAGCTGCAATGGGAAAGTTAGAGGCTGCAAGCAAGCGAGAATTTATTGCCTGCCTTGCAGGGTAAAAATTCCCATGATAAAATAAAAGGAAAGTGACTTAAGTGAAATCATGAGATATTAGTACCTACCTTGCAGGGTAAATAATCCCATTGTAAAAGTCAAATCACTTAAGTGGATCATGGGATTTTAGTGCCTGCCTTCTAGGGTAAAGAATCCCATTATGAAAAATTCTTAAAAATAGAATTATATGTGCAAAAAAGTGCGACCCACCTTGGGTGAATAATAATGCATTAAATAAATATTTGTTAATATTTATTCACCCAATTTTGGCACCTAGGTTTGTGGAAAAGTCAACAAAAGGAAGTGGACATAAGGAATTTAAAAATATAATTCCGAAATTAAATAAATTTAATTTATTTAATGCAGCCCCTTTTGAGAAGGAATTAATACTTTTTAAAGTATTAAATGATTATATTAATTCCTATTTTCAGTGGCTATGGTCAAAGCACACTGTGAAACTTAAGTGAAGTGAAGTGTGAATGAATAAATTGAATTAATTTAATTGATTGGATCGCTGTCCTTAGACATGTTATATTTAAAAGAGAAGAGCTTGATTTTTAATTAATTAATTACCTTTAATTGTTAGGGCAATTATTAATTATAGAATTGTGAGGGTTATATAAGCATGGGAAGCCATATGGGTGAATTATTTAATTCACAGGTAAAGAATTGCAGCCAAGAGGAAAAGTGCGCCCCCATTTGAAGAAGGATTTTGCTCAGGCAAGGTGGAAACAAGGCATTTGAAGAAGGATTTTGCTCAAGCAAGGTGGAAACAAGGCATTTGAAGAAGGATTTTTCTCAGGCAAGGTGGAAACAAGGCATTTGAAGAAGGATTTTTCTCAGGCAAGGTGGCAACAAGGCTAAAAGCTTCCAAATTTGGCTCATGCTTTGAAGGAGGTTGATCTTTGTCTACATAATTGTTTGCATAAGTGTTACAGGTGCTAAGGAATTCATTATAGGTGTTTTTCAAAAGAAAAGTAACTAATATCAATGTCCAATACATTGAATATTTCCTCCGAATCTGAAGGATTATCCAGATCTATACTAGTTTTGAAGAAATTCGGCCAAGAAAGAAGAAAAATAATTATTCAGACAAAGATAGAAAAAGCCATGGCGGAGAGAGATGAAAAAGAAAGCACAACGGAGTCATGCATCACTTCCAAATTTATAGATACTGGAGACACAGATCTAGGCTCGAAACCTCTTGCTGAATTGATAGCCAGATCCAGAGCAGGAAAGACTTCACTCATGCGTGTAAGAGAAACTTCACTCATGCGTGCAGATTAAAAGTAGTGGAATTATTCAAGTTGCAGCTTTTCCATCCATAGCCCAGTTGCCAAAGTTTTTTATGCAGGTGTAGATCCATATCCAGATGCAGATGTAAATCCATATGCAGATCCAGATCCAAATCTCATAGTTGCAAAAGCTTCCAGCACAAAGGCTTCATCCTCTTGTTTTGAATGCAACCTGTGAAGAAGTCAGTGCGTGAAAAATTCCTTCCAAGATGTTGTGCATGTGTTCTCATCTTCCAGTTGAAGCCTTCATTGAATTTTCATCCACTCTGAGTGCTTTCAAGAATTTTTAATTTCTCATACGCAATTAAAAATAAGGATGATGAGTTATTTACAGCAAACCTTGCACTGATGCATGTACAGCAGAAGAACTGCAAAAGCTTCAAGAATAAAAGAGAAGACAATGCGAAGGCAAAATTCTAGCTTGCTTCCAATTCCAACTGCTTGCAATTCCAGCTTATTTCCAGATCCAACTGCTTTCAGATCCAGTTTGAATCAGCTGCATGTAGACATTAAAAAGGACAAAGTCATCTTCCCTCTTCCTTCTTCTTTCCTCCGACAAAGTCAGCTTTCCTCTTCCTTCTTCTTTCCTCTGACAAAGTAATTGAGCGATCAATTAAATTATACAACTTAAGTGATTGGTTTAAAATCCATTACTTGAAGAATTCAACTACTTAGAGATAGGTGGCAGGAATGCAAAATAGAAGGTTCTATTTTCAGTTGCAAATCATACATGTCATGCATAGAGAAATTCCAGCAGGGAGATTTCCAGTTGTTTCTTCTCCGACTTCCACATGTGCCAGTTCAACTAAAGCTTCCAACTTGTAATTGCCCCTCTACATTTTATAAGTAGAGGAAGAACCTTTGGGTTAATAATCAGAATTTGTAAGCAGCAATCTTGTGTTCTAGACTTTGTGCTGAACCCCTGAGAGTAACTTGGAGCAAAGGAATACAAAGGAACAGGTTTCCGGAGAACTTTGTGTCACGGTGTACTGTGTTTCTTGCTTTTAATCTTAGATCTCTTAATAGACTTTGTGTTATTTTAGATCTGGATCTAGAGCTGCCTTTGTTTTATAATTCTGTGTGTTCATATCCATTAAGTTTCTTTTATGTGCATGCAATTAGCTTTGCTATCTACTAATTGAGATGCACATCTTCCCCATTTCTTCTCTGTATTTCCTTTACTTCCTTCTTCTATAAAATACTTTGTTTCTTGAACAACTGCTTACTTGTTGCAGAACTTCTTAGTTATGGTTCATGAAATAAGTGGTTAAAGTAAAACCCCTGATAGATAATAACACATTTTTATTGACAAATCTAACACGGGAGCCTCACCGGTTAAATGAGGGAGATTTATCTCATGACTGCCTAGGTTTTGTGCTATGCAGAAAATCTAATCAACACTATCATATTCGATTGACATCCTCATTTTGTTGGTTATTTCTTAAAAAAATCTATTAGAATTGATGGGTATGTACCTTGATCCATTGACGAAATTTCATCCTTAGATAGATGATAAACAAAATTTCTCAATTACACTTTATTTCATATACTATATATGTACTATTTTGTTTCATGCTCGTACTTGGGATGATAAATTTATTTTCCTGCAACAAAGATACTCATAGTTTTATATAGTATATTGAATTTCATATTTTTTTTGGGTTTCAACAATAAACACCTTTAGACATCTCTTATCAAGAACTAAAAAGCATTGCGTCATGTACGTAAGCAAAGTAAATGGAAAAAGTGTAGAATTTTCTACAATATATACAATTTTTTCATAAACTAGTTCATCATGTTCACTTGCACCCACAATATCCAAAGAACACAATACACACCTCATGCATACCACATTGGTCATAAATTATGGTTTTAGCTTCAAAAGGAACACTTTAAGGGTTCAGATTGTAAGATAAATTCTCTACATTGTCCTTGCACTATTTTACATGAATTGGTGAGAACACTTTTTTCTTAATCTCCCTCATACTTAGGAATACATATATTATTAAATTTGGAGATTCTTAACCCTTTTTTCCACCACTTATTAAGCCAATAGTGACACAACATCCTTCTAAAATTCATCGTAAACATATTATCTATATAGATAAGGATAATATTATCAAAGTGATGAACACACAAAATCTTTGTGAAACACATAAACTTTCATAAGTGGTCGATGTTGGGTAATATGCTAATCATGATAGAAGGTACAATATTCAACAATTTCAAGTTTAATATTTGTATCTCAACACAAATGTAATGGGTATAATTTCTCTTCAAGAAAGGTAGAATGATTTGTGTACATCCATACAAACATGTGTACTTATCTTTTGCACCCCTGCATAGCTTTTGAGCCTCTCACTTTAGCTTTCAATTTTTATACATCCCTCATAGTGGAATTTTAATTTCTCATAATCCCATGCAGAACTTATGCATGCACAATTATTGCATCCTCCTCATGCTTACTTACAAAACAACACATACTTTTCACCCTATATAGAGCCTTTAAAGATTTTCATAACCTCTAAGATTCTTTGTACCCTCTCCTAGAGCTTGTGTCAACTCAAAATATTATGAGACCTTTTCCACAAATTCTTGCACTATCCCCCACATTCCATTTAAATCAATATTTTAGCATTTGTGTGGATACTCTTAGAATCTATGTAGTCTTCTAGGTGGCACCTTCCTATCTCTATGACATGTTAGATAATCTTATTGTGTAACATTTTATATCAGAAGTGCAACTATCATGCACATTCAAAGGAAGTTCTACCTTCATGGATGGACGATGGAACCATTTGTAACTACCTCCCTTCTTCATCACATTCTATTGTAGCTTCATTTTGGAATTATTGTATAAATATGTAAGTGATGATGGAGATGGTCAGACCTAGAATATTCTTCCCATTTGCATAGTTCAACACAATGGATAGAATTAGCACAACACATATTTTCTATTAAATTCAAACCCTTAATAACTATAATTATTTTCCATCTAATGGGTTTGTTACAGAAGTATAACATAACTCTAGACTAACACAAGGTGGTGTATGCATTAAGGACTATTACCAACTCAATCTATCTTTGGCTTGGCTCTCTCCTTATAAAATATTTCATCAACTTCCTTAGCTCATCTCTCAACCTTCAACATCCTTCAAATGTGGTGTTGAATCTATTTTTAAATATTGTGTTTCCTTATTTTTTCTCAATTTTAATTCCCTTATGGATTATTATGGGTATCCCTCTTGAAATTCAATCCAAATCTTATGCATTAATGGAATTCAACAACCCTAATATGATAGTCGAGAAAATCCATCTGAGAAAATCCATGTCATATGTTCAATTGGTGGTTTTCCTTGTGATTTTAAAGATTTTTTCTCTAGTTCCCTTGGTATTTTGCGCAATCCTTCTCTTTGTTAGTTTCGTGTAATGACCTTTAAAAAATTCCATGCATTCCCCTAATTTTTCTCTATTGTGCCACAATTCTAATACGGAAACTTTAAGCCTCATCAAAACTCATACTTTCTCAATTCTTCAAAAAAACTTTGTGGAATATTACACATGCCCTTCCTCACAATCCTATCATGCAACATTTTTGTTGCACACCTTGCAACACTAAGCATTGAACAAAAACTTCCATGCACGCACACACAATTGCCTATACATTATGTTGCACCTCATTTACATTGTGTTCCCTTGGGAATCTTTCATGCACCAACACGTATCTGAAATTCCTAAGCTATGTATAATTCTATGATGTTTCTACATAAAACACCCTGGGTTAAACAAAAGTGTGCTTTATCTCATGAGTTAAATTCTTTAAAATCTTGTCCAAGCTGACCAAGATCCTTTGAAATTATTCACGTCACATCTTCCTTTGCACTATTCTTCCACTTCACCAAGTACTCTAGGTACTCCTTTCCACGCATGTTCTTTACCACTCTTAAGTCCATTATGGTATCGATTTCCTCCTTGCCTCTTTTTGATATCTTCTTTCTCCAATCAACTACACCTAACCTTCTTTATGCATCCTCGTCTATTTCCTTTTTGCACTCAACCTTTTCTTATTGTGCACTAATTTCTCCCTCATGGTACTAATAAAAACTAGAAACATTAAATATTTTTTTAGATATCCAACTCTTCTAGAAACTCTATCTTGTATGAGGTTGGTCTTATCTTTTGCAATACCTTGCATGGCCCAATATTATTCAAATTCAGCTTATTATATGTACTTTTAAAAATAGTTACGCAACGTACATTCACCCAAAAATGATCTCCAACTTCAAATTATTTGACTCTACACCTCTCATCTTCACGGTCCTTGTAACTTTGGTTTAAATGTTCAAACTTCTCACGTACCTCATCATGTAATTTGTGCATATTCTACATATTCGTCTACCTCGATGCTTAATTTCTTCAAATAATTCAATGAATCCTCTTATAATTTCCCTTTAAACAATATGAAATGGAGTCTTCCATGTACTTGGGTTAATTGAATCATTATAGGTAAATTTAGATTGTGCTAACACCATATACCACTATTTTGGCTTATCTCCAACCAAGCTACATAATAAAATGCCTAAGCTCTTGTTCACCCACTTTCTTCTGTCCATCAATATTTGGATAGTATGTTGAACTTAAAGTCAACCTTGTACCTATTTCCTTCTATAAGGTCCTATAGAAATGACCTAAGAACTTTGTCTTCCTATCAGACACTATGCTCAATAGCAACCCATACAATCACACTATCTACTTGAAGAATAATTTTTCTATGCCTAATGTATCACTGGTGTTCTTGCATGAGATAAAATGTTCCATCTTTGAAAACCTATTGACCACCACAAAAATTGATTTATTTCCTCTCTCTATTCTCAGAAACCCCAACACAAAGTCCATGCTAATGTATTTCCATGGTCTCCTTAGTATAGGAAATGTCTTATGCAAGCTAGTACTTTTCTTACACCCCTTGGATAACTAACAAATTATACACCTATAGACATATTTGTGCATATCCGTGCTCATCCTTGGAAAATAGTAATTCTCTTCCAATTGTGTCAAATGTTTTTCACCCCTAAAGAAACCTCCAAAACCTCCTTTATGCTTATTCTGATCAAATCATCACACATTAACCCTTTAGGTATGCACAATTCCGCTCCTCTAAAAAAACATGCCTTCTTGTATGAAGTAATCCAATTATGGTATTCCATCTATGTGCCTTGTCTCTACGCATGCCTCCCAAACATCCTTCAAGTATTCATCCTTATTATATAACTCCTTCATGGTGTCAAAATTAGCGAATTCATTGCACATTTCTTTCAACAACAACACTCTTCTACTCAACACATCCATAACTATGTTGGATCTCCCACTTCAATGCTTCAACAAAAATTAATATATTTGTAATAAATCCACCCATTTCATATGAATTTGGTTTAATTTTTCCTTACTATTGATAAATTGTGATTCGAAATGATCTATGTACAAAACAAACTCACTCTGCATCATGTGATGTATACACTTCTTCAATTCTTGCAAAATTGCATAAAAATCTTTTTTATAGATTGAATATATCCTCTTGGAAATATTCTACTTATCATTGAAGTGGGATATGGGTCTCCCTTCTTGAATTAACACTGCACCTATTGCATCTCCTCTTACATCATAATCAACTTGAAAAAAATTGTGAAAATATTACAACACCAACATTGGTTGCGTAGTAATAATTTTCTTAAATTCATAGAATCTACAGTCTGATTCTTTCTTCTATAAAACTCCTTGCAATATCCTTTCATTGTCTTTGTGATCTATGCACACACTACTAAAATTTATATTGAACTTCCTATAGAAGCTTGTCAATCCATGAAATATTTTTTCCTTGTCCACATTCCTTAGTGACAACCACTTTTTTATTACATGCACCTTCTCTAGGTTCATTTGTAATCCATCTTGGAATACCATAAAGCACAAGTATACCAACACTTCATGCATGAAACTACACTTCTTTATGTTCATCAATAATTTCTCCTCTTGAAAGCATTTCATTACATTGGACAAGTGATTCAAGTGATCCTCATTTGTCCGGCTAAAAGCCAATATGTCATCTAGATAGGTAATCACCTAAGAAGTATTTCTAAGCATGAGTTCAAAAAATAAGGCCCGGAATTTTATGAACAATCGTTAATAAGGTAAATTACTTTTAAACCCTCCTAAAACCATAGATCAAAAGTGATGGAAAATATATTGTTGGTTATGGCCCAGAATAGATTGATTGTTCAAGTTTTATGATTGGAGGTTGTATATGAATCCTAAAAATTTCTCCAAGTGTAAGTTAGGTGTCTTGACTGTATGTGGACCCCACTCAAAAATGTAAGTTTTTGAAGAATTTGATATTGCTCTTAGGTTTTGTATTGGACCATGTGAATGAAATGATTATGGAGGAACTATGGGAGATATAATTCATGTTTGGAGTGGTTTTAGAATAAGTTTGAGCCCTTAGGAGGTCTGTGTAAGTCCATTTTGCAAGATTAGTTTTGGGGCAGTTTTGGACAGTTTCAAGTGACCTGGTTACAGAGGCATTTTGGTGATGTTTCAGTCTGATTTTCCACATGGTTATAATTTGGTGACGACCCTAAGATTTCCATTAGTATATCAAAATTTCTTGGTTGAGGTGATTTGATGAGTTTTTGGCTTCAATATATGAAGATTAGCTTTGTAGGTCCTAGACCTAGTGAATAAGGTTGCGTTAATGATGGTGTATTTTCATGTTTTGATGTTGCAGAGGTATATAAGCATGATGGAAGTTTCTTGAAGGCTTAGAAAACATTTATAAGTGGTCCTTTTTGTTAGGTGATGGTGTTTTCTGCTTAATAATAATCATATTTGGTGAGTGTGTTATTTAATTGTATTAGGGCTTCTTAAGTCCTAATGGTGATGTGAAGGTTCTAGAGGCCATTGCTGAACTATATGGTTCTTTGTATAATGTTTTTAGTATTTTTAATGGTTTTTAATGTAATTTTCCATATGATGTCTGACCTAGATGTATTAGGTGCTTGAGTAAAATATAAAATCAAGTTATAAGGCTCATTTGAGCTAGTTGAGAGAACAAGGAAACATGTGTGCTAGAGGGTTGATTGAGGAGGTGTTAGACGTATTTGTGACCATCATGAGAGGCAAGATATGATTATATTATATTCTAGAGTGTGATAAAATATGGGTGAGCTAGGTTATATGACCTAATCAACTTTGTGAAGGAAGTTCTTGAGCCAGTTGGCCTATAGGGTGTTTTGAGGAGGATAGAAGGAAGGTGAGCTAAATGGGTGTCATCATTATTTTTTGGTGAAAAATTTCAGAGGAGGAAAAAAATCAAGTGGATTTAGTTGGTGTTGAGTCATCTAGGGGGTTGGTGTCTCCTTATAGGGTTGGTGCTCTAATGAATCTAGGGGTTGGTGCTCCTTGTGGGATTGGAGCATGACTAAACCTAAAGGTTGGTTCTCCTTGTTGGGTTAGTGCTCAAATAAATTTGAATAATGGCTATAATAAATATTTTTTAGTGGGTTTTCTTCCCCTTGATGGTTTTCCACTCATATCTAGTGTTCATGTGTTCTTATGTCTCATTTACATGCTTGTATGTTGTTATCTGTTGATGATTCATGTTAAGATGGTTTGAATGATTAAACTAAATGGAATGGTTGATTAATGCTAAATTAAATGTGAATGAAATTTTTTTGGATCACTAATTTACCCAACACCTAGTGATTGTGCTTCAAAAAATTGGTATCAGAGTAGGGCCTTTGAAGCAAGCTTAATAAACTTGAGGTGATATTTGAAGCACAATATGGTTAAGAAAATGAAAGATAACCAAGAGTTAACATCTATGGTAAATTTTCTTGAGGAACAGGTATGTGACTTAAAAGGTGACATGGACAAATAAGCCAAGAAGCATGAAGAAGAAATCATTAACATGAATAGTGTATACAATAAGATCATCAAGGAGAAGGATTCTAAAATTAAAGGTCTAATAGCTTATCTCAAGATCAAATAAGAAGAGTATTAAACTCAAGTTGAGTTAGTAACAAAAAAACTAAATATAAAGAAGAAGATTGTATCAGGTATGAAGCTGATATGAGGTCCTTGAAGGAAGATTTGGAGTAGGTATCCAACTGGTTGAAGGAATTTGAGAAGTTTGAGAAGAGTATTGAGGATCTAAATGATATTTTGAGAATTCAAAATTCATCTTGTGACAAATTAGGTCTTGGATTCATTAGAGACATCAAAAATATCTATGGAGGTGTCTATATTGGTCTTGAGGATATAAAGGAGGATGTTAGTACAAGTAAGGTCAATATCACAAAGTATAATCCCACAAGGAATCCAAATGCTATGAGTTATGCACGTCTATTTCGTGGTTATTGTTATAATTGCAATGAATTTAGTCACAAAGAAAGGGAATGTGGATAAGGTTCTTAAAATGTGAGTATCCAAGAAGCAATGGAAGAAATATCATTCTTCAATAGTCAAGAGGTAAGAGTGTTACTTTCTATAAGTCTCACCAAGAAGTTCATATTGAATTTTTTGTCTTCATATGTCATCAAGGCAGATCAATAGAGTTGTTTCTCCCAATGTTAAGAAGATTTGAATGCCTAGGATAGTTAAAGAGGATTCAAGTTCAATCATGGTTTCTAAGAAGCCCGATCTTGTTGGTATGATCAAGAAGGAGTCCAAGACTAGTAAAAATGACTTAGATCATGTAGATATTATAGATGAAGTAAAGTATAAGGAACAAGTGAATATCATGCCAAATTAGTCTTCAAGACAAAAAGGATTGGGCTAAACACATTGTTTCTGATGGCAGAAAATGGATGATAGGGAATGGGAGCTTGGTTAATTTCTAGGAGGATAAATGGTTAGGTGAAAAACCTCTTGAAGAAAGCTATCCTAATCTCTATAAGGATGTTGTGGATAAATATGGTACTAAGGTAAGATATTACTTCAATATTAAGGATTCCTTGTGTCAATGGAAAATAATAGATTTGGTTAGACATAACAACAATGAGATCAATTATATTAACATCAAATTAAGTGAATTTATTGTTAATAAAAATATTTTAGAGGTTGATAGTTTATACCGGTATAGGAAGGAAAGTGAAATCTTCTCAGTTAAAAGTGCCTATAATGCTTTTTTTTCTTAGAGGGAAAAGATCCTGACAACTTTAAATGGGAAAGTGTGTGGGTCAAAGAAGTTACTCCCAAGGTCAACATGTTTTGGTGGTTGGTTCTCCATGATAAATTCTTACTGTGGGCAATCTAAATAATAGGAATTATCATATGGTGAACATGTGTGTTCTTTGTGAAAAATATATTGAAGACTCTTTCCACCTATTCTTTCAATGCCCTTTTTTGGAAACGGTCAGAAACACCCTTCTTAATCTATTTGAGATAAAGTGTATTTTCCCATGATCCATTAAGCAACTATGGTCCCAATGGTTTAGAATTTCAAGATTCAAGGACTCAAACATATTTGGACCCTAACCATTATGCACCTGGCATGGGAAATTTGGAAAGAGAGAAATAGGTGAATTTTTAAAGGGAAGAAGGAATCAAAAAAGAGAGTTGGGGCTTGTTCTTTTAATGCTATCAATGAAAAATTTTCTACTATTTTCTGACATAAGAAAAACAATACTCCAAATTGAGAGAAATTTATCTAAGAATTGGGGTTTAAGTCCTAATAAATTGAACCTTCCAATACCAAATTCTAGGCTTCAAGGTTGGGTGAAACCTAACAAAGATTGGAGAAAGTTAAATTTTTATGGTGCATCTAAAGGAAACCACATAAAAGATGGTTATGGAGGGGTCTTCCATGATTATCAAGGAAAATTCATTCTCGTCTATGATTGTAACCTTGGAATTCAATCGAATCATGTCACTGAAGTGGTTGCTTCCGATTAGGGTGTCTTTATAGCTTGTCAACACAAATTTGTTAGATTGGAAGTGGAAGGTGATTCTCTCAACATTATTAACAACATTAATGACAAAGGTACAACTTCTACCTCTATTCAAAACTCTATAACTAGCATAAAAGGAATGTCAAATATGTTTGAAGAAATCAATTTTAAACATGTATATAGAGAGGCAAATTGTATTGCGGATTATTTCACCAATAAGGGGGTTACATGTCATGGTATGACATTAATCACTAATGAGGAAACTATAGATACTAAGGTGTGAGAACACCTCCAAAAGGAACAACATGGACACGTCACCACTAGATAATTATTACAGGTCATGGAGTCTCTTGCCGTATAACATGGCTTTGATGAAGAAGAGATGTAAGACATGTGCGATTAGAAGTTGGGGTTATGCAAAGCTTTGGGACTGGGATCACTCGTGCTACTTCATTATCATTATTTCCTCCTATGCTTGTAAATTCAACATTGTTGGGATTGTTAATAACAATCTGGTTAACCTAAATCTAGGAATTTATGTGAATTGGTGCTTGAATAATTAGATGGAGGTGATATTTTGCAAATTGAACTGTATGAAAAGGAAGGAGTTAAGCCTGAGGCTATGGAAGTTTTTGAGAGAATGGGTTTTTCTCCTTTTCTCAAAATTTTTGAGGGTCATTACGAAAATTTGAGTAAGGATTTCACTAGAGCCTAGAAATCGACCAAAAAAGGTGGAGTTGTGGACTTGAAAGGAGTGCATATTGAGATTACCGTTGAGACCGTGGATAAAGTTATGGGCTTATTAGCTAAAGGGCGGGAGGTGTACAAGCCAAAAAAGGAGGCTACATATGAACTAAATATTTTCCTGCAAGGTAATGAAAAACTTACCACCCATTTTGTTGGTTTCTTACACTCGTCCTTACCCCACCCTTTTGATGAAGTGGCCTTAACCCTCATTCATTTAGTTACCCTTGAAGGCTGTCACAAATGCATCTATGCTTACCATTTTTCTATGCTTAGTTATCTTAGACATGGCCATATTTTTAGTTTTCCATAATTTCTATTCCGCTCTCTGTCTGCATCAATTTCCCATTTTAAAAATAGAAAAGTTGATGTCCCACTTCACCAAGATTAATGACAAAGGTACAAATTCTACTTCTATTAAAAACTCTATAACTAGCATAAAAGGAATGTCAAATATGTTTGAAGAAATCACTTTTAAACATGTCTATAGAGAGGCAAATTGTATTACGGATTATTTCACCAATAAGGGGGTTACATGTCATGGTATGACATTAATCACCAATGAGGAAACTATAGATACTAAGGTGTGAGCACACCTCCAAAAGGAACAACATGGACACGTCACCATTAGATAATTATTACAGGTCATGGAGTCTCTTTCCGTATAACATGGCTTTGATGAATAAGAGATGTAAGACATGTGTGATTATAAGTTGGGGTTATGCAAAGCTTTGGGACTGGGATCACTTGTGCTACTTCATTATCATTATTTCCTCCTATGCTTGTAAATTCAACATTGTTGGGATTGTTAATAACAATCTGGTTAACCTAAATCTAGGAATTTATGTGAATTGGTGCTTGAATAATCAGATGGGGGAGATATTTTGCAAACTAAACCGTATGACATGGAAGGAGTTAAGCCTAAGGCTATGGAAGTTTTTGAGAGAATGGGTTTTTTCTCCTTTTCTCAAAATTTTTGAGGGTCATTACGAAAATTTGAGTAAGGATTTCGCTAGAGCCTTGAAATCGACCAAAAAAGGTGGAGTTGTGGAATTGAAAGAAGTTCATATCGAGATTACCGTTGAGACCGTGGATAAAGTTATGGGCTTATCAGCTGAATGGCGGGAGGTGTACAAGCCAAAAAATGAGGCTACATATGAACTAAATATTTTCCTGCAAGGTAATGAAAAACTTACCACCCATTTTGTTGGTTTCTTACACTCGTCCTTACCCCATCCTTTTGATGAAGTGGCCTTAACCCTCATTCATTTATTTACCCTTGAAGGCCATCAAAAATGCATCTATGCTTACCATTTTTCTATGCTTAGTTATCTTAGACATGGCCATAATTTTACCTTTCCATAATTTCTATTCTGCTCTCTGTGTGCATCAATTTCCCATTTTAAAAATAGCAAAGTTGATGTCCCACTTCACCAAGATTAATGACAAAGGTACAACTTCTACTTCTATTAAAAACTCTATAACTAGCATAAAAGGAATGTCAAATATGTTTGAAGAAATCACTTTTAAACATGTCTATAGAGAGGAAAATTGTATTACGGATTATTTCAATGGTATGACATTATTCACCAATGAGGAAACTATAGATACTAAGGTGTGAGAACACCTCCAAAAGGAACAACATGGACACATCACCACTAGATAATTATTACAGGTCATGGAGTCTCTTGCCGTATAACATGGCTTTGATGAATAAGAGATGTAAGACATGTGCGATTAGAAGATGGGGTTATGCAAAGCTTTGGGACTGGGATCACTCGTGCTACTTCATTATCATTATATCCTCCTATGCTTGTGAATTCAACATTGTTGGGATTGTTAATAACAATCTGGTTAACCTAAATCTAGGAATTCATGTGAATTGGTGATTAAATAATTAGATGGGGGTGATATTTTGCAAATTGAACTGTATGAAAAGGAAGGAGTTAAGCCTGAGGCTATGGAAGTTTTTGAGAGAATGGGTTTTTCTCCTTTTCTCAAAATTTTTGAGGGTCATTACGAAAATTTGAGTAAAGATTTCGCTAGAGCCTTGAAATCAACCAAAAAAGGTGGAGTTGTGGACTTGAAAGGAGTGCATATTGAGATTACCGTTGAGACCGTGGATAAAGTTATGGGCTTATCAGCTGAAGGGCGGGAGGTGTACAAGCCAAAAAAGGAGGCTACATATGAACTAAATATTTTCCTACAAGGTAATGAAAAACTTACCACCCATTTTGTTGGTTTCTTACACTCGTCTTTACCCCACCCTTTTGATGAAGTGGCCTTAACCCTCATTCATTTAGTTACCCTTGAAGGCCATCACAAATGCATCTATGCTTACCATTTTTCTATGCTTAGTTATCTTAGACATGGCCATATTTTTAGCTTTCCATAATTTCTATTCCACTCTCTGTGTGCATCAATTTCCCATTTTAAAAATAGAAAAGTGGATGTCCCACTTCACCAAGGTTTTATTCTAGCCCTGGTCAAAAGAGAACCTCTCGACATTAATAAAATTGGTACTCTTACTAAGGCCCTTTAGGATTATGCTGAGGAAGAGGAGGAGGAATCTAGTGAAGAATCAGAGTCTCATGAAGGCGATGCTTCTAGGGATGAAAATGATGTAGTGGAATTTGATGCAACTCAGAATCTCAATGAGCTTAAGTTGAAGAATGTTTAAATTTTATCTGTTAATACCAAAGGGGATTCGAGCATGCAGGGGAATCAAGTTCCTATGAATACCTAATGAGAGCATTAGATTGAAGTGTTGTGTCAAATGGGACCCAAGAAGGGAGATAATCATCTTGCCAAAATGACAATGGACATTGAAGAACATAAAGGAGACATGAGGCTAACGAAGATCTCTGTTAAGTTTCTCCTTAATGACTGACATTCTAAGAAAATGTAGGTTGAAAATGTGGCCAAATCACTAGTGGGGGCAGTCTTGAAATTATGAAAGCTAACTGCAGCAACCTCTCCAATGAGGTGGATCATATTAGAGCCTTATTACACCATTATATGGAATGGATTATTGTTACTATGAGATCCACTCTGCAACATCTTCAAACCCTTGGTTAGCTAGCTAATGTGTACGTGCAAGTGGATGGGCATGGCAATTCGAAGAAAAGGAAAGGGGAAGCTATTGAATTTGACCTGGCTTCATTGGGTGCCAACATTGAGTCTCTATCAAAGGAATGGGCTAAAGTTTTAGATGGTCTGGAAAAAGCTAAAAGTAATGTTTTTTTGGGTGGTTGTTTGTTTACTATGTTGTTATTTTACTCTGATGTTAGTAAAACTTTGGTTTAGTTGGTGTTGCTATTACTCTTTTTGTTGTGTTTTGTACTGGATTATATTCTCATAAAGGAGCTCGTCTGTTATAGACATTATATATGTATATTTTTGCATGCTTTGTAATGTTTTTGTGTGCTCACTTTGGAGATCTAACATGTAACGGGTAGAGTCCCCTCAACCCTATTTTACCTATTATAAAAAAATTCCAAAAGTTGAAGTGCTTCAAGAGAATCATGTTTGTTTGACAAAAAGTTAGTCATCAGAGGAGAATGAGAATGGTGTTGTCATGAAGTTAATAGTGCCTAAGAAGACTAGGAGCATGCTTAAATTATTTTATAAATCTCAAGATTGCAATGGTATGGAGATGTGGGAATCTCCTAAGTTCATTGTATCATAGTGGCTTGAGTGATGTAAGGTGTCTTCTCCAATCTTCTTGAAGGCATTCACTTCTAAAGATAAGCAATGTAGGTTTGTTGATTAAGTATATTACATGTATGAATGACTGTGATATGTTCTAAGGTATGGTCATGGTGTATTTTTGCTTAGTGATGAGAATCAAGAAGGCTTATAAGTAAGTAAAAGATAATTTTGAGTGATTACAGAGTTAGAGTCATAGTGAAGATCTTTATTGAGGTCTATATTGTTGTATAAGGTCTATCAAATTTGGGAAGAATGTTTCAAGAAGGCTTGTTGTTGAATTAGGATTCATTTTGGAGAATCAAGTGAGTTTTGTGAAGGTATAACACAAGTTGAAAAAAATGTGTTATAAGGTCTACGTGATGGCATTATTTGTTAAGTCTTAGTTATGGAGTCATTTTGCCAAGCAAAGTATTCCAAGAAGGTTATAAATACTTGAAGGACACGATTGTGAAGAACTTCTAAAGGTATGCATTTAATATCACTTGTTTGATGTTGCATTGCTAGAAAGTATGAAGGTTGTACAAGATAGTAAAATTTGATTGTAAAGGATTTAAAGAGTGGAGTTGCATGACTATGTTTGTGATTATGCCTGAAGACCCAATATAGGTCCGTGTGTGGAGATTTTTCCTTTAATGCACTATCATGTAAATATATGTGGTCCATGTTTCAAGAAGGTCTACAAAGGTTTTTAATCTATATAATGATTCTAAAACGATGTTTGAAGGTCTTTCAACTTGGTACTTAACATGAAAGGTTGAGTATTGATTCATGGGAAAAGGACAATTGAGATAAATCATGAAGGGGGAGCTTGATAGTAGACTCTGTAGTAAAAAATGTGAGTAAAGACCATTGTGAATCCATATACGTGCTCTTTAAGGCATGGTACAATTAATAAGGATAGTCAAGAATTATATAAATTTTATTATGAGGTTAACAGGTCAAATTCATTGACATATCACTGTCAGATCTAAGTGTGTCATCAATCATGTAATCCCAACACTTAATGAGTATCATGAAGAGGTTTGAAAAGGAATCATGGCATGAAGTCTTTTGTTGATGCACCATGGTGTGTGTAATTTAGTAGATGACCATAAGGTATGTTTGATGTTTGATCAGTTTTGACATTTGTATTGCAAAAAAAAAGATATATGAAGACCCAAAAGATGGTAGACAATTGTGTGTGTGTGTTAATAAGGGTATGTCTTGTTTCAATGGAAACCTAACAGGCATATAGTCTATTTGAAGTAGTGAAAAATATAGACTTATGTGTGAAATTACTGTGAAAAGGCCTGGAAAATTGAAGAAGATGTGTTTTGAGACCTATATTGGTTTGTGTCAGTTGTGAAACAAGGTTAAATGCTTCATGTGCTTCAAAATAGAAGTATGATGTCTCTACAGTCGTGAGAAGTAAGTTATCAGGAATGAAGAAGTTGACTAATATTTGCAAGATATTTTAAAACTATGTGAGAAGGTCTGTGGCATTGTATGGTTATCAAGGAAGATTGTGAGCTAAGGTTTTTAAGTTGTATCATTAAAACTCAGTGGTAGAGAAATTGACTACTTGGAGAATAAGGTAAGTTTGTTTGATACCATAAGCTTAGTATTCTTGAGACCTATTATAGGTTTGAGTCCTTGGGAGAAATTATTTGGTCTACAATACCAATATGTTAGTTAGGCATGGTTTGTAGATCAAAATGGATCCATTGGTGGGCTGGTTGAAGGCATAAAAAATGAATATGTGAGTTGTAAGTACAATTATTTTCCTTGTTCCAATTATATTACAAAGTAAGGTGCTTCAAGGATGTTTATAAGGTCTTACACTTTGATTTACAAATGAATTTATCAGTTTGGATGAGATCATGATGTTAAGTTGCAAGAAAATATGGTTCAAAGGACAAATAAAGAGGTTTGGGAAAGTTGTGTTGGCTAGAGGAATCAGGAAGATGCATGATGACATGGTGTCTTATGGCTTAGAGGAGAATTTCATTTGAGGGGGAGCCTGTTAAGCCTATGTTGAATCAAGGTATGCAATGGTGCAAGATTTCTTGTATATTCACTTTATATAGGTTTGTATTTCCAAACTCAAGTTGGAGGAAGTTCTTGTTTTGTTCTTAGCTCAAGAAGAAGGTAAGTGTACACTGTCATTTTAAGTAGTCTTTGAGGTGTTAAGGAGAAAGATTGGTCTCAGGATGAGCATGTCAATATTGTAAAGATTAAAGGTATGCTTGTATGGTTTGAATGCTTTCATTCATACACATATATGATTTTTTACATTATATGAGCCCATTTGATATAGTCAAAGATGAAAGTGCCATGTTTTGTCTCAAGGAGGTCTGTCAGGACATGTGTGAAGGCCTATAACGTTATAAATACCTAAATTAATCCATTAGAATGATTTTGAGGAGTTAAATTAGAAATTTAAAGTTTGTTCATCTTGATAATGGTTGGATTGCATGATATCAATGACATTATGGGTATATATAGTAAAATCAAGTAAGTTTTGTTCCTTGAAGTGAGATACCATGTTGTAAGACTAGATGTAACTTTGAGAAGGATTGTATGTGCAGTCAAGAAGGTTTTTGAGAATTTTAAGTTGAGACAACCAGTTTGGAGTGTATGGTGAATCTATTTTAAAGTAACAAGGTTGAAGTCAAGACATTCTTCAAGAAAGATATGGAGCAAAGAAGAGCTGAGAAATTTGGTAATTGAGCTCCATAAGCATGTTGAAGTGCCAAGATGACACATAGGGTCAAGTGGATAGAAAATGTTAGAGTTAAGTTGTTTGTTTTCATTGATAACAATTGGTAGTCTAGTTTCTTGAGAAGGAAGGATATTTAAAAGAAGGTGTATATGAACTAAGAAGTAGCTTTGGTGTCAAGACCAGAAGTCTAGAATATAGGGGGAGCTATACAGTTGTGTTTAGAGCTCCATGAGAAGTTTGTAACATCAAGAAAGCATGTGAAAAATGTTGTTGAATGGTAAGTATGATCTAGTAGCATTTGAACACTTTATTTAGCATTTTGAAAGTCTGAGGATCTGTGTAATAGGTATGTAGTTATCATTAAGGTTGTTATTCTTAGTGGTGTTTGTTCAAGGTATAAATCATATTTGAAGGTATGCATTTGCTAAGCAGGGTTGTGTTTCTCAAAGTGTGAAATCAAAGATGAAGAAGGTCAAATGGACCTTTATTGTTTTGGTTGATGTTTCCAACCAAGTGGTGATCCTATTGTGTTGTCAGAAAAAGTGTGCAAATATGTTTCTTTGTCATTAATGTCATAAGGAGGAGAATGAGATGATGATATGTGAAGTATATTAAGAGGAGGATGAGATTTGTGTATTTTTCCATCAATGGGTTTGCCATAAATGAAAAAGGGGGAAATTGTTGTCATTGATGTAAAAGTGTGATGTTCTCATTGATGTCTAAAAATCCATTGATGTCAAAATAATTAAGAAGCGTGAAGGTTGATTGGTAGTGTTAGTTGAGTTGTTTAGTCTTAGTGATGTTTCATGGGTTCTTGAGTAAGTATGATGGCTCATAGTGACTTGTAGAGGTATGACAGTGGTAGGATGATGCTTTATTGATGTCATGAAGTGTGGTGAAGGTTATTTTAGGTTGTCAAGAGTGGAAAAGTGATGAGGAGGTCAGTTTTAGTGAATTAAACATGTTCAAGTGGCTTAATTAGAAGGCCTAGTCAGCAGAATGAGGTCTGATATGATGGTTCCATAATGTGTAGCAGATGGTTATGCATTTTTAGAGCATATAGAGAATTAGTCTGAGGTGTAGGGACACTCACAAATGTCTCAGATTCTTGGTTCAGGTGTTAGACATGGTATTTAGGTCTATTCCTAGACCTAGTTTTTGAGAAAGCACACCCTAATGAAGTAAAGTCATATTTTTTGGGTGTATTTGAGAAAATGTGAGCATTGGAGATGTCTTGGAATTTTTATGTTAGAGCAGGTATTTACCTTAGCTCATGTTCACCTAGTTACTTTATTTACATTTATTGTATTTATCATCACCCACTTATGTGTGTGGATTTTTTTATTTTATTTAGATAGTAGGGGGATATTATCTAGTTGTTAGGTATAGTTATTTCCTTGATCTATGGTATTGACTAATTCTTTCCTTAATCTATGGTATTGACTAATTCTTTCCTTGATCTATGGTATTGACTAGATCCTTGATGTCTAGTTCTTCCTAAATCTATGGTCTTGACTAGTTATTTCCTTGATTTAAGGCTTGATCTACGACCTTGAATGGTTCTTAGATTGTTATTCCTTGTCTATATAATCAAGAGCCATTCTAATTTTATTTCATTGAGTTCTATAATAATATATGATACTACTTCTCATTTGTTTGCAAAGGTTTTGGTAAAGTTATTTTGGCGAATTGATTTCATCTTATTGATCATGGTGTTTGATTAACATATGAGTTTTTGTCTTGGTACAATTTGTTTATCGTTCCTTTTATGGTATCAGAGTAGGAGATTGATATTGACATCCGTCTGTAAGTTTTGTTTTGCAAACATATTTTTTTATATATTCATATATTTAGGATTTGTTTGTATTTTGTTTTTGTGTGTTTTTTTATGAAAAATAGAGCCTTCCATTGAATTCAGAAGGTGGTAAAACCCTAAGGTTGACTGTAAACTTGACCATTTATGGAGGCAGTCAGTTTTCAATTTTTTTTTGTTATTGCAGAGGTACGGACTATGTTGCTTTGGAATCTGTGCTAGCGAGGAACGAAAACCAGAAATTATTTTTTTGATGTCATTAAAATTCTTAGCCCCTGGTCATATAAGGGCTTAAATCTTGGCATTTCTACTAGTAGGTGCTTAACTCCAACCCCCTATCATTTTATTTGTGTGGTGAAGGCAAGAGCATTTTATTTTGTTTTAGTGGCAACTAAATATTGAAAAGCTTGTATCTTTTGATCGGTAACTCATTTTTGAATGCCATTTTTTCAAAAGTGCTTGCTTTTTCATGCTCTTTCCAGTGATTATATTTATTTTGAGGATTGAACTATAGTTATAAAGTGTCATATTGTAACATGCACTCACCATTAACAACACAAAATTACCACACATGGAAACCAAGAATGGAAACAATAATTAAGAAGAAAGGATTGTGGCCTTTAACTTCTTCAGAATAACTAGTATTCACTAGAGAATATGATAAATTTTAGTACCAATACAAATTTGATGAGTGTATGGGTTTTATAGGAACTTATTTAAGTGACATTATTTTGTTTCATTTGGAAAAATGTGACTCTCCTTTCAAAATATGGAAGAAATTAGAGGATTTATTTGGTAAGGTGGATCATATGAGATCCATGCAACTTGAAATTGAGATCACCTCTCTTAATCCTGAATATTTTCCAATAATTATAGACTATCTTACCAAGTTCAAGCATTTGTTGACATAGTTGAAGGGGACTGAAAGATATAAGTAAGATGAAGAGTGTGTTTAATTGATTCTATCAAAGTTGAGAGGACCATTTCAAATATTTTCTTCTACCTTTTTCTCTAGCATGGATGTCTTAGGTGCCACATTCAAAATGTCTAACTTATAAACATTTTGTGAAAGACTTACTAGGGAAGAATCCAAATTGTCTCACCTTGAGTCTTCCACCTCTCAAAAGACATTAGTTGCATCTAATCCTAAGGGCAAGGAAAAAACAAAAAGTAAAACCAAATCCACCCCTTTTCCATCTCAAATTTCTCCTAAACCCAAAGAAAACAACTCTAAACCCAAGGAGTCTTATAAATGTAAGAATAAGTCTAGCCTTTCATGCTCTTTTTGTGGGGGTAGTGGTCATGAAGAACATAGGTGTTATAAGCGAATGCGAGCCTTAGAGGATGCAGCCAAGAAACACAAAATTTCTATCTCCACTCCACCTCCTTCTAATCAGCATGGAAAATAACTTAATTTTGTTGGGAGATCTCAGTCACCACTTGCAGACAATTGGGTTATAGATTCTGGTGCTTCTCATCATATGACTTCTTCCAATGAGTCTTTTATTTCTCTAGGTTTGAGTTCTACTTCTAAAATTGAGGTTGAAGATTTTTTTTTTTTTCTATTACAGGAAAAGGTGATATGCAACTTGATGGTGACAGTATCCAAGATGCACTATATGTTTCTAACATCACTACAAATTTGCTTTATGTATATCAAATTTGTCATTCTGGTCAAGGAAAAATAATGACTTTTACACCACATGGAGCAGAAGTATGAACTTTATTGGAGCCTCATTCACTTGTTGCTCGAGGTATTTTTTATCATAATTCTAGACTATATCTATTTGATGGTTTTTTTATGACACTTCCTCTATATGGACATGATTGGTTTCTCATGCAGATTCAGAGAGTAAGATTTGGCATGAAATATTTAGATATCTTAATTATAGATATTTGAAGGAGTTGAGCAATCATGGTATGGTAGATGGTCTTCATAGAGTTTCTTGTCTTAAGGGAGTTTGTCATGGTTGTGCATTAGGGAAACAACACCAAGATCCTTTTCCTAAGAATTTGTCTAAGAGATCTTCTTCACCACTTGAGCTTGTGCATAGTAACTTGATGGTTTTTCCTACCCCCTCTTTCAATGGAGCTAATTATGCACTTATGTTTATTGATAATTTCTCGAGACGTACTTGGGTTTATTTTCTCAAGTACAAAAGTGATGTTTTTTCACACTTCAAATTCTTCAGGGATTTGGTCGAGATACAATCTTATAGTTGTATAAAGAACCTTTGTACAGATAATGGGGGGAGTACTTCAACAATGAGTTTTCTAACTTTTTGGCAACTCAAGGCATTATTCACCAGCATTATGTTCCTCATACTCCACAACAGAATGACTTAGAAAAACGGATGAATAGAACTTTGAAAGAAATGGGTAACTGTATGATGCATTCTAGATATTTACTTCCTATATACTGGGCAGAAGCAGTTAATTGTGCTAACTACATTCAAAATCACACACCGCACAGAGCATTTGACTCCAGAGGAATCTTGGTCCAACACTAATCCATATGTCTCATTTTTTCAAGTCTTTGGGAGTCATGCTTCAGACTTTGTGCAAAAGAAGAAAAGGAAATCTTTGAATATGAAAAGAAAACCCTTGATCTTTGTAGGGTATTGTGAGGACAAGTGAGATTATCAAATTATAGATTCTGATACTCGTGACGTTATTTTTCAAACACATGTTCAGTTTGATGAGTTCTTCACTCCTCATGATTCTTCATCTTCTTCCATGCTTCCTTATTCATCTCATCTTGAGGATCCTTTCTTTCAGGAGGTTGATGAGGAGGTTATAGATGTTGTTGACAATACTATTCCCACTGATGTTGCCACTATGCCTAAATGGGCTTGTACTACAATTTCTGAGGCAGAACCTTTCATACAAGATCTTCCACCCACTAGGAATCATCATGCACATTCTACAGGTTCTAGACTTCTGTGTCAAGCAGTTTCTGACGATCCACAGTATTTTTTAGAGGCTCATGGGATATAAGAGTGGGATGATGCGATGACAGCTGAGTATTCTTCTTTGATGAAGAATCATAATTGGGATTCGGTATCTCTTCCTAAAGGAAGAAATATGGTTAGGTGTAAGTAGGTATACTGAACCAAATACACAGCTGATGGGTCCATTGACAAGTATAAGGATCATCTTGTTGTAAAGGGTTTTTCACAATTTAAAGGTATTGATTACTGTGAGACTTTTACACCCATTGCCAAGACGCATTTTGTATGCCTTATACTTACTATTGCTACATCACAGGGGTGGCCTATATACCAAATGGATGTGAAGAGTACCTTCTTACATGAAGATTTACAAGAGGAAATATACATGGAGCAACCTACTGGATTTGTTTAGGATTCTTCTCTTATTTTTAGGCTCTGAAGGTCTCTCTACGGTCTCAAACAAGCCCCTTCTGCTTGGTATGAGAAGATGGGACCTTTTCTTCTATCTACTGGTTTTGTTCTTTGCCACTCTGATCATACAGTGTATCTCCAACATGTTGGTGAGGATATTGTGATACTTGTCTTAAATTTTGATGATCTGTTACTTACTAGTATCTCTTCTTCGCACATTCATACTATTCAGAGGGCTATTTCTACATAGTTTGACATGATAGATCTTGGGTTATTGCATTATTTCCTTAGTTTTTAGATTTCTAAGATAGATTCAGGGATTCATTTGAATCAGCAAAAGTACACCCATGATATTCTTCAGCGCTTTGATATGGCTTATTGCAAGCCAAGCCCATCTCCTTTTCAATATGGGGTTACTCTTGCTGCCACATGTACCACACCACTTTTTAATTCTACATTGTATAGGCAGTTAGTTGGGAGTCTCATATACTTGACCCATACTCATCCTGATATTTCATTTACAGTAGGGCTTGTATCTTGGTGCGCACATTCTCCTCATAGTAGTCACTGGAAGGCTACTAAAAGGATTTTACACTATTTGCACGACACTTCCCACTTTGGCCTACAATACACTATGGGTTCTACTCGATTGGATATACAAATTCAAATTGGGAAGGTTTTATTGATGATAGGCATTCCACTTATGGCTATATTTTTTGTCTTGGTTCTTCTCTAGTTACTTAGGAATGCAAAAAGCAATAGGCTAGTGCACTTTCATCTTCAGAGGCAAAATACAGGGAAACAGTTATAACGAGTCAACAGATTCTTTAGCTTCAAATGTTATTGATAAAGTTTGTATTCTCACAGTATTCACTGACTGTACTTTGGTGTGACAACCAAAGTGCAATTCACATTTCTCGTAACCCAATTGAGCACCAGTGGACCAATAATATTGAGATACACATCCACTTCATTTGTCAGCACATTCAAGATGGAGTTCTTTGCTTGGAGTACATCCTAACTCAATAGCAGGTTGTAGAAATATTTACGAAGCCTTTTGCATCACCTTGCTACCTTGAGTTGTGTGGAATGTTTGGGGTTTCAGAATTTGTTCTTAGGGGGTGTTCGTGAGAACATCTTCCTTATTTTTCTTCTTTCTCTTTCCTTCTAGCAGGATTCTTTCCATCATTTTCTTTGAGATTTATTCATGGATATATTGTACATGAGTACCTTATCAGGCCTAGTTTCTGGGACTCACACTGTGGACATGCCACTTCTATTTTAGCCCCTAGCTTCACTTCAGGGGGGTGTTAGAGTAGGTATTTACCTTAGCTCATGTTCACCTAGGTACTTTATTTACCTTTATTATATTTATCCTCACCCACTTAGGTGTGTGGATATTTATTTTTATTTATTTAGATATTAGGGAGATATTATCTAGTTGTTAGGTATAGTTATTTCCTTGATCTATAGTATTGACTAGATCCTTGATGTCTAGTTCTTCCTAAATCTATGATCTTAACTAGTTCTTTGATGACTAGTTCTTTCCTTGATTTATGGCTTGATCTACGACCTTGACTGGTTCTTATATTTTCATTCCTTACTTATATAAGCAAGACCCATTCTCATTGTATTTCATTGAGTTCCATAATAATATATGATATTGTTGTTCATTTGTTTGCAAAGGTTTTGGTAAAGTTATTCTGGCGAATTGCTTTCATATTATTGATCGTGGTGTTTGATTAGCATCTGATTTCTTGGTTTGGTGTGATCTAGTTATCTTTCCTTTTTGTTTATTCAGAGGTGTGGTCCAAGTTTTAGGTCCTAATGTTGAATTTTTTACAATATATGTGATTTTTGGTCTTACTGAGTTCATGGAAGTGAGAATTTTAGCTCGAATTAGACTTTCTTGTTCTCGTCGGCACATAGGAAGTATGTATGGGAGGATTAAATCTTTAGGGAAGTTAGGGGACAGACATAAGAAGGATCTCCAAGCATTAGTTCAGAAAATAAGGCCCATAATTTTATGAGCAATTGTTAAAAAGGTAAATTGCTTTTAAACCCTCCTAAAACCCTAGGTCAAAAGCGATGGAGAAGATATTGTTGTTTATGGCCTAGAATTGATTGATTGTCCAAGTTTTATGATTGGATTTTGTATATGACTCTTCCATATTTCTCTAGGTGTAAGTTAGGTGTCTTGAATGTATGTGGAACCCACTCAAAAAGGAAAGTTTATAAAGAATTTGGTATTGCTCTCAGATTTTGCATTGGAACAGGTGAATAAATTTATTGTGGAGAAATTATGGGAGATATAATTCATGTATGGAGTGGTTTTAGAACAATTTTTATCCCTTATAAGGTCTATGCAAGTTCATTTTGGAAGACTAGTTTTGGGGCAGCTTTGGGTAGCTTCAAGTGACCTGGTTACAGAGGCATTATGGTGATGTTTCAGTTTGATTTGTGGCATGGTTAGCATTTGGTGATGAACCTGAAATTTCCATTGGTATATCACACTTTCTTGGTTGATGTGATTTGATGAGGTTTAAGTTTCAATCTCTAAAGAATAGCTTTGTAGGTCCTAGACCTAGTGAAGAAGGTTGCTCCAAATGATGGTGTCTTTTCATGTTGTGATGGTACAAAGGTATAGAAGCGTGATGGAGGTTTTTTGAAGGATTAGAAAACATATCCAAGTGTTCCTTGTTATTTGGTGATGATTTTTTTTCTTAAGAACAATCAAATTTGGCGAGTGGGCTATTTGAGTGTATTAAGGGTACTTGAATCCTAATAGAGATGTGAAGGTTCGAGAGGATGTTTCTGAATTATATGGTTCTTTTTAGAAATTTTTAGGATGTTTTTATAATATAATTTTCCATATGGTGGCCAACCTAGATGTATTAGGTGCTTGAGTAAAGTGTAAAAGCAAGTTATAAGGCTCATTTGAGCTAGTTGAGAATGCAAGGAAAAATGTGTGATAAAGGGCTAATTGAGGAGGTGTTAGAGGTATTTCTGACCATAATGAGAGGGAAGAGATGATTTTATTTTATTATAGAGTGTGATCAGATATTTGCGAGCTATGTCAAATGACCTAATCAACTTTGTGAAGGAAGTTCTTGAGCGAGTTGGCCTAGAGGGTGTTTTGAGGAAGATAGAAGGAAAGTGAGCTAAACTGGTGTCATTATCAATTCTTGGTGCAAAATTTCAGAGGTGAAGAACATGTTAGGTGGCTTTATTTGGTGTTGATTCATCTAGGGGGTTTGTTCCTCCTTGTAGGGTTTTTGCTCCAGTGAATCTTGGGGTCAGTGTTCCTTATGGGGTTGGAACCTCATTAAACTTAGCGGTTGGTTCTCCTTTTTGGGTTTTTGCTCAACTAAATTTGAATAATGGATCTAATAAAGATTTTTTTTAGTGGGTTTTCTTCTCCTTTAGGGTTTCCCATTCACATATGATGTTCATGTGTTCTTATGTCTCATTTGCATGCATGAATGTTGTTATGTTTTGATGATTCATAATAATATGGTTTGAATGTTTAAACTAAATGGAATGGTTGATGAATGCTAAATTAAATGTGAATAAAAGTTTTTAGGCTCACTAATTCACCCCCCCTCTCAGTGATTGTGCTTCCAATATACATGTAAATGATTTACAACCTATTGTATGTAACAACATCAAGGTCAGACATTATGTAAGCAATAGGCATGGTAGCATGTTTCCCACAAATAACAAAATAAGATCATGTGCAAGCAGTCAAAATAATATCTAAATATCACTTTGGACTATGGTTTTAGGCATTCGATAGGTGAATATTTAAATCTAACAACGTATATAGATACAAATTGGGAAGGAATTGTTGATGCTAGAAAGAGTACGAGTGGAGGAGAATTATTTCTTGGCAACGGTTTAGTATCTTGGTTAGGCAAGAAGTAGGCTTCTATTTTTTTATCCAAAACAAAGAAATAATACATAGAAGTAGTGTCATGTTGCACATAAGTTATTTGGATGAAACAGACATTGAAAAAATTAAGGTAGAATATGATCATCCAATTTCAATACTTTGTGACAACATTAGTGCATTAAATATTTCAAAGAATCTTATTATGCTCTCTAGAACAAAGCATATTCCTATCAAGTATCATTTTTAAGAGAACGTGTAGTAGAACAACATGTCGAGTTGGAGTAAATTGCACCAAATCGTAGATATTTTCATGAAATGCCTTTGAAAAGAGACTTTTGAGTGTCTCATGTGGAAAGTGGTAGTTATATATTTTTCATCTAGTCACTAGGTTCTTAAGGAGAAGCATCAATTCAGAGGGAACTAATCACTACATTATATTTTAGCTCCATGGATTCTTTGGTGATATACATCCAGAAGATAACTCAGAGAAAGATCAGTTGATGAATATTATTTGTGGTAGTAATGAACATCCATTTTCCGTTGATGTCAAAGGGGGAGAATTATAGAAAGGGGGAGGGTAACAGAATGAGGGAGAATTATAGCAAGGGGAGAATTGTGTTCTTTCAATATTCACATATTATATCTTTGTAAAGTTTCCATCAATGAAAAAAGGGGAGATTGTTGGAAGTATTGTCACTGATGTCAAAGGAGAATCAATGTCATGATTATTTAATTATATTCAAGCACTAATAAATTAATTATTTATTATGATTAAATTAAAAGAGAATACTAATTATGATTTAATTTAAATATTTGAGTAAGAAAGGGTTGGCCAACCCCTATTTATTATGATGCTCAAGGTTGGGGATAAGTCATCCAAATTTAAAAATGAATGGGCACATCTATTGAAAGGAACATCTCTTTTTGAAAAGTCATACCTCTCCATGAAGAGGCTTCAGGGGCTATATAATGGTGAAGATAGGTTGGACAAAGTGTGTTCTTAGAAATTGTTATGCTCATCTTCTTGCGGCTTGTTATATCTATGACCCCTTTTACCTCTTATGTGAACATTGTGGATTCCTATTTATCTTACACTCTAACTCTTATGTGTCAACTTTTCTTTCATCTTCAAGGCTAGCTGATAAGCCTCCTCCAATGTTTGAATGTACATAAGACTTAACTCCTCATGGATTCCAAATCTCAAGACATTGATATATATTTCAACCTTCTCTTGGTCAAACTTAGTAAGCCTAGACCTTATCATAATCCAATAGAGTTCATCCATGTAGTATTTAATTGAAATTTCCTTTTGCTTCAAGTTTTGCACCTTCTCATATAAACTCATTTGATAATCATTGGGAAAAACTTACTCTTTATTTTCCTAACCATTATATCCTAGTGTACTATCTTTTCCTTCCCTCTTCTTTGGTGCTCATTTTGTATTTCCTTCCACCATATTGTAGTGTTCTCCTTTAACTTGGTTTGCACTACTTTGACTTTTTGTGGATCAGTAATCTCTTCGAACCCAAAGTAATCCTCCATACTTGTAATCCATGTACCAGCTCTAGAATTTTTAGCCTTCGAGATGATGGAACATACATACTTGGCCCTCAACCTATCCTTGAAAAATCTCTCAAGGTTCATGCTTCCCAGCATCAATAGCTTCTTCTTATTGTTCTTCACCTCTAATAGATATTTCATTTCTTGCACTTCATGTTGCTCCTTCATCATCACTTTGAGAATATTGCACTATGAAACATCTCCATTTATATTCTTCAACAACATCGAGCCTAATTTTTATACCCCTTAGTTCATTCATAACTAGTTCTAATACATCCATGATGGGTGCACTTGTTACGTTCATTGCACCTCCATTGAAAACACTTATCAATGGCATATTTCTTATTGACTATTTTCCTCCTATTCAACAATTTACTAGCCTTCCCACTTCTCTCAACCTCCCTCTCTAATGTTTTAGCCATGCTCTGATACCACTTAATGACAAGGTTGGTCAGACCTAGAATATCTTTCCTATTTTTAGTGTTAAACACATAGGAATAAACTCAACACAACATAGATTTTCTATTAAATTCAAATCATTAATGAAATCTATGACACTTTTCCCTCTAATGGGGTTGTTACGTAAGCATAACATAACTCTAGAATTACACAAGGTGGTGTATGCACTAAGGATTACTACCAAATCAATATGAATCTTTCTTGGCTCTCTCCTTAGAAAATATTTCATCTGTTTTCTTATCTTATATCTCAGAATTTAGTAAGCTTCAAATGTGGAATTGGATCTATTCTTATAGATGTATTTTCCCATTTTTTCCTCAAATTGAAATTCTTTTGGAATATTATCCTTAGTCTCCTCAAACTTGAATTAAAAGCTTGTTCATTAATGACGTTAAAATACCTTGATCTAGTAGTTGAGTAAATATGTCTATAAGAATCCATGTCATATGCTCAATTGGTGGTATGTCCCTTTCTTTCCACATACTTGTCTATAAGGATCCATATACTCCCTTGTAATTTTCTAGATTTTTCCTCTAGTGACCTTTCTCTTCCATTCAATATTTCTCTTGCTTAGTTCTACATAACGACCTGTGAAAATATCTACACACTCCCTTTTTTCTCTATTTCACAATTCATATGCACCACCCTCATGCCTTATCAAAACTCATACGTGCTCAATTCTTAGACAAAAAAATCGCACTATTGGGCATGCCCTTCCTTACAATACGGTCATGCACCATTTATGCCACACACTTTACAACACTAGACATTATTTAAAAAAACCACACAAACTCGTGCAATTTCCTATGCATTTTAATACACCTCCTTTGCATTGTGTTCCCTTTCTAACCTTGCATGCACCAACACTAATCCAAAATTCCTAAGTTATGCAAACTTTAAGTTTTCTCGTGATGTTCTTACATCAGTAATATGCACAACTTCCCAGGGGTTGGTCATCTCTTGGATACCCTCAAGAGTCAAACTAAATAGTAAGAGTACTTGCATGCTTCACATATCTTGTATTTATCAAGTTATTATGCATTTCACTTTATTATAGTTCAATCAATCAAGAAGATTTCCCCTTCTAATCACAAGATATTTCTCCCTAAGCCTCACTATGACATTGTACACCACTATACTTATGTCCCTATTATTTATTAATGAATATAAGTTGTGTTTTATGCAAATACGGATTCTTCTATATTAGTTTCAGTTTGGTTCATCTCCCTTCAATATCTCACGTGCAATCTTTACAATACATGTAGTTCTCACGTTGCGAATAGTTGTGAGCTTCATGTAGAACATCAACCTTATTGCTCCTAAGTAGTATCTTAAACCTCTTTTATGTTGTTTTTATACTTATTATCTAGCTTTTGAACTGTGAATAAGATATGAGTATATACATTTTTATTTATATAAATGTATGATGGCTAAAACACTTTTTTTGTATTATACTCTATTAGCATTCCCATATTTACATAAGACCTCACCTTTGAGAGTTCATTAAGTTGATTGTCCTTATTCATAATTTGCATGATTTTTTATTAGTTTTATGTTTATAAGATTTGAAATTGTAACACTTCAACTATATGCATTCTTCCGCGTCACTTATTTGTTTTACTTCTTATGACCCTTATCTCCCTCTATGTTTTCCTCCAGTAAATCTTTTATTAGTTTCTTTTAAGCATTAGCGTAGATCAAAACCATTTTTCTTTATAATTTTTTACAATTTGAAATCCCACACCAAGTAAAAACCTCATCGTGGTTGTTATGCTAGTGTAACCAATCAATCATATTAGACCATGAAAAATGAACACACCAATAGATTCATCAAATGGATGTTCGTAAGGTTTAAGTGGTTGATCCTCATCATTAATCATATAAGTATTGGTTCATTGATCTTGGGACAAGGTATCAAGGTTTGGAAGAGGATTTGTAAATATTTCCTAGTAAGTTTTAGGTTGATTCACAAAGTATCAATACATTATTGATAGCTTCAACTTGAATGTGATTACTTTCAATTAGAACCTAGACCTTATGTTTCAAAGTAATGTGTTTCTTAGAATAATTTTTGCAAAATGTGATAGTCGTAGTATACATTCGCATTATGATTTTTAGGTAGTGGTCTTTAAGGATCCAATTCTCAAATGGGAGCTGGATCAATCAAGTTACATCCAAGCAATCAGTATAGCATTTCATGTGAACTTTATTTTATCCTTATAAATTGGTTCCAATTTCAATGTTGAAAAAAGACTATTTAGTTAAAAAACAATCAGCTACTTCAACCATGCTTTTGGTCTCATTAGGTTAGAAATTATTATCACCAATTTTTCCTTTAAGTTAGCCTTTAGTTAAAATTGCCTCCACTTGACCCCATATTTAATCATGTTAACCTATAAAAGTTTTATCTAAGTTTTTAGTTATGTAACAAAGTTCATCAAATGAGTGGCATGTGTTGAATATTAATTTTTCTTTGATATATGAAAGTAAGTTTTAAGTAACTAGAATAATGTGTTGAAAACTAGAAATTAGGAATGCAACACTTAAATATAATCATTGAAAGAACGAACGTTGGCCCATTGGTGAAGTTATTTGGCTCACAAAGAGCCCACCAAGGTTCAATTCTTGTTGAGGCAAAGGCCCGAAGATACCGTAATAATGGATGAGACCGAGATTGTGCCCCAGGTGAATTTGGTGGAATGAAACCACTCAGACCTTGGAATCTAAGCCTAATAATTTTGTGCACCTCACCTGTGCAGGCATGATATTACCTTCCTAAAAAATAGGTTCAACAAAAAAAATATAATCATTGAATTAAATGAAATGAGTTGCCATGTTTATAAAAATAAAAACATTGTTACATTGACTTACAACACATGGTCAATAAAGATCAATCTCCATAACAGAAGGAGATGACTAACTAAATAGAACTAGTTAATCTACTAAACACCTAATTGAACTAACTTAACATTGAAATAATAGTAACACCTAGTTACAATTACACTCGAAAAATGTTTTTATTATCCATAACATTATCCACTAAATGCTAAATTAATATACTAAAATGTTAAATTTATCATTCCCCCCTAATTTTGCATTGATTACATTGACTGGAGAGGAAGTCTCTTATTTGTTTTATGCACAAGTGTTTACCGTGAAAAGTTTTGCACGTAGTTAAGTTGGTGGAAAAAAGTGGAGTTGTTAGATGTGTTCATGATAGGATGGTTTTCTGGAACATGTAGTCATTCACGAATGTTACATGATCATTTCTTTTCTTTGATATCTCCTTTTTCTTTGTTGATTACCATATCCCTTGTTGTTGTTTAAGGTTGATATAGGAATCTCCTAGGACTCTTTTGAGATCCATTGTGCTTAATATGCTCTTCAATCTTGATTTTCTAGACTTTGGAATCTTGTTTGATCCTTTCCCTTTTCTTGTCAATGGTGGTATCCCTATTGAATCTAATTGATTTCTTATTTAGTGAAATATATTCAAGTTTCGGTTTTGAATCTTGTGATTTAATAATTGTATATGACCCAATTTTACTCATTAAATTCATATTGGCCTCCTCTTGAGTTTTTTCGTGCATATTTTGTCCAAAAGTAGATGCATTTGGGACTTTATCTATCTTTACATCTTTAAGAAGATTGGTACAATCATTTTGGCATACTTTGAGAAAAATGTGGTGGATTTTAACCAATTCATCCACTATTACAGTCACTATTTTCATCATTTTATTCTATCACGACAAGTCTTTCTTTTGAAATGTTTTTTTATGGGTCGGTAGATAATTGGCTTAAAGCACATGACTCGTCAAACTCAACATCTTTGCTAATGAAGGATTTTTTGGTTGTTGGATCATTTAATTTGTATCCCATTGAATCTTCATTATATCCCATAAAGATGTGGGTAGTTGACTTCACATATAACTTTTTCGTTTTATGTTTTGTGACAAGCATACGGGCCTTGCTTCCGAAAACTCAAAGATGAGTAATTGATGGTTTCTACCCTGATCATACTTATTGTGGAGTTATGTTTTCAAGTAGAAATCTTGTGACCAATTGAGAAAATATATTGTTTTTTTGGCTTCTTCTTACCATTAGGATTTATCTAAGTATGCATCCTTTATCATGCACTGCACAATTTTCATGATTGTGTGGTTTTTCCATTCTACAACACTATTATGTTGTGGAGAGTAGGGTGATATCAATTGGCAATGAATTCCTTGGTCATCCAGGTATGTTGTGAATTCATTACCAGTAAATTCTCCTCCCCCCCTCGATATGAGTGGATGACCTTTATATGAAAACCAATATGTTTCTCAACAAGATCCTTGAACTCTTTAAAGGATTGAAAATCTTGATCCTTGGTCTTAAGCAGGTATATCCACATTTCTATTTAATAATTATAAAAAAAATCCTGAAAGTATTGATATCCTCAATAGGTTTGTATCATCTTTTTGCAAATATTAGAATGAATCAAGTACAACTTTCCTTTGACTCAATTCAAATTCTTCAAACTAATTGTTCAATGTTGTTGTCCTACTAGACAACCGGTGTAGATTTCAATATGTTTATAACCTATGGTAATCCTTGAACGATATGCTTTTTTAGTGAGACTAAGAACCCAATACTAACATGCCCATATCTTTGGCGATATAGATCCACATAATTATTGTTCTTCAGCAATGAGTGCTTGATCATTTACGTGACACAAATTCTAACTTAAAAATTTTATTGATCACTAATACTCAGGAAAATAATTTGATGACTTCTTTTATTTATCCTGAATGAGGCACTCTTTCTTTCCACTTGTGAATCAAATTCAAATTGTGATCCAATAGTTGATTGACTAAGAGTACATTTTGGTAAGCCTTGGGGCATACATGACATTTACGAGGGTGCAATTTCTATTTTTGAGAGGAAACTTGATGTCTCCAATTCCCTCAACTGTGTAGCAAGAATCGGCCCCAAGGAAAATGAATGTTTTATGGGAGATGGATCAAGTGAGGAGAACCAATCCTTGTGTTTTTTCAGGTACCTAGTTATGCCTAAATCTACATACCAGATGGAGCTTTGTGAAGTTGATTCATCCATTGTTTGTGGATACATTGCATGATCCCCATCAAAGTGATCATATTCTTCATTGGCTATGTTTATGTGATCCTGATGCTTCTTCTTCCAATTCTTATTTTTTTCCATGAGATTATTTTTTACAAGATTGTTTTTTTTGTTGCTAGGATTATCGTTCTTCTAGTTGGGCTTGGAATTGTTTGATGTGTTTTTCAAACTATTATATCAGTAGTTTTTTATAACATGTCCCTTATTGAAAATAAGACATTTTGGTTTGCTTCTAGATGCTTGGGAATTATGATTTTGTCATATCTTCCTATTGAAATTTTGTTTGTTCGTTACCTTTATATTTCGAAGTGCATGGTCTTCATCTGCTTCAATTGTATGGAATCCTCCTATTGCAAAAATTTAACCAACTTTTGGAATGTCACTTTTTGTTATATGACATTGAGTGTTGTCATGAACATCCTGAAGGAGGACAACAAACCTCTCAATTCAATGGATATTAGAGATTTGTATGACACTTCTTCTCCAAGTCCTAATAAGGAGGCTCTCAATGTTACAATTTATTTACAAAAATAATGCTTCTAGGAATTCCGAGGATTTCAACTTCAAACTGTGCAATTGACTTTGTAAGTGGAGAATGACATTCTGATTCTTCGCCTCAAAGATAGTATTGAGCTTGTCCCACGTTTCTTTGGTGGTAGTGCCATCTCTTATGTGAGGTTGTACCTCATCTATGACTTTGAACATCATGATGAGCTTGGACCTGACTCACTTTGCCGCACTTTAATTGTTGATCAATTTCATTTACATCCAAGACAAAAGATCCATTCACAACATAATACATGCCTTCAAACTCCAAACAAGTCTTCAATTTTTTTCATGCAACATAGTTATCTCCTCTTAGGAGCTGTGAATATGGAAGGAAAAACTTAGGACCATTTGTCATTGAACAAAAAAAAAAAGTAATATGGGAGATGAATTGGTGCCATTGTCCCTCCAAAAAAAATTCCCTTTCTATATATTGTCAATCTGATATACCAAACCTCTTAATATACCCATCATTTTGATATACTCATCGGTACGTGGAATAAGCCCGTCCTCTCGATAAATGTGGCCATATGTGTGAGAGATGTTAATGCACATGAGAGCATAGTGATATGTCCTACATAGATAGTATGTGAAAGGGATTCGTCTAATCAATGACACCTACTTACAGGGATATCTTTTTACATGATCGAAAAAATCTCAATATAATCAGAGTTTTTCTATTATAATTTACATATAACTATCATAGCGAATGGGAAATGGATGGGGTGGATGTGAGTGCAATGTCCTTATTAATCCCTGACAATTTATAGGAACGATGCCACAAATTTCATTGTTGTAGCTATATTAGGCATTGGATGCAATAAAGCAAAGCATGAATGTTGCAATGAGATCAAAGATCTCTCGAGTGTGTTTTGTTTCAAAAATTTCAATTTTTGTGTTTTGCATGCACAATCGGTTTTCACACATTTATGGTAACTTGCACAATAGTACACAATTTTGTAAAAACTAATGCAATATGGAAACAAATCCCTCTTCCCCTCGTCCCAACCCCTAACAAGGGAAAAATGATATTTAAGAAAAAAATGCTTTGAAGGTGATTGCATCTTTTTGCTTAATGGAATGAAAAAATACCCCCTTTTGAAATTTTGAAAATTTTACAATTTTTTTTTGCAAACTTGGCCTGAGCCTCCCTTCCCCCTTATTGAATAAGGTTGTCAAAATTAAATTGTTTTCAAAATAAATGCCCCCATTTAATGAAAACTTTCCCCCTGTTGGAAACTTCCTTTTTGGTTTGAGAAAAGAGGTCCCTCTTTTTTGGAGAAAACAAAAATGCTTTTGGTTTGTTTATTTGTTGTCCTATTTATAAATGTTGAACCAAATGAGAGGGGTGATGGTTGAAACCCTCGCCTCCTTCACTTGCCAATATTCTAACTTCCCTCACCTAATCGCTTGGTTGGATCTTGCTTTTTAATTATATAGGGAACTATGCTTTATGTATGGAGTAAATAAGAAAGATGTGAGTGGTAAAAATATAAGGGACGAGGTAGGGGAAAATTGAATCCATGACCTCCTCTTCTTAACTAGCGCCTTAAGAACATTTTCCTTAGCCACACAAGCCATGAGACTTGCTAATTATAACAATGGAGAAAAATGTAGTTAAGCAACAAAAGCACTGTGTTTTCTTTTCACATGACGACTTTCCGACAGAATGGAAAACTAGCGTAGCTATCCCTCTCTACAAAAGTGGGGATGTCAATAATCCTTCAAACTACCGCACTATTATGGTCGACCCTCTTCTTGGAAAACTTTTTGGGAGCTTGGTAGAGTGAAGAATTAATAGTTGGGAAGAAAAAGAAGGAAAAGGAGCTAAAGGGAAGGTAGTCTTTAGACCAAAGCATTCCACCATTGACCACTACATCACTCTTAGACATTTGATTGAAAAAGTTTGGGAAACGCAAGGCTAGTATTATGTTTCTTTGTTGACTCTAAAAAAGCCTTTGAAACAGTGCCTAGAGAAAAACTATGGAACATAATGGAGGAACTTGGGATTCCTGATGAGTATAGAGCTACAATGCATAAACTTTATGAGAAAGTTAAAGCTAAAATCAAAACTAGAAAGGGCATGTCTGAATGTTTTGGTAACGACATTGGAGTTAAATAGGGATGTCCTCTCTATCTCCTACTTTGTTTGGTTTATACATAGATAAATTGGAGGAATGGTTGAACAAAACATATAGGGGTGATATCCAACTGGTGGGCTATGTGTTGAAGCTAAATTTATATGCAAATGACCATATTCTAATTGCAAAAAATGCCCATAGGTTTAAAAGACCATTTGAGGGCCTTAGAACTCTTTTTCCGGAAGGTTGAGATGCAATTCAAACATTAGCAAGACCAAATTCACGATGTTTTCCTTACAAAGGAAGAAGCAACAAATTACACTTATTTTTTTATGGCAACCCACTAGAAATAGTGGAAGACTACAAATACCTTGGAATTTTTTTCCACAATAGGATCAACTGGGACACTTGTAAAGAGAAAATGATTCAGGGAGGGTGGAGAACATCTTACCTACTCTATGATAGTTGCAAGAACACGGAATTATGGGATTGGAAAAACAAGAAATCCCGCTTCAGTTTGTTGGTCATGCTAATTGTCCTCTATGAGTGTGAATTATGGGGGAGTAGTATGTCAAATCACAAGTGGAAACAACTAGAGAGAATATAAAAGCATCTAATCACTAGTAGCATCAAAGGCAAAGAAACAATTCTGTATGAGATCCTTTTGGATGAGACAAGGAATTTCCCGATGGAGGCATCAACATTAACCTGGTTGATAAGTAAAAAATGTTGAAAACATGGATAACCATCGCTGGCCCAAAATGGTCATTGAGGAGGAGCTAGATCATAGGAAGAAGATGTGGATGAAGCAGAACAACAAGTGGATGAATAAATGGGACATTACGCTGAAAGATTGTCCTAACACCAATGCGGAAATACATAAAAATTATCTTAGAAAAATTTAGGACTGTCATGTGGAGAAAACAAATTGGCCGAAAAAAGCACACTATCTTGAAGAGTTTAACCCCACATGGGAGCATGGGGAAAGAGTGTATCTACATATTGCCCTTGAGGGTAAGGCTAGGATGTTAGTGGATCAGTTGAGGACCAGATCAAATCATCTTAGGTGTGCGACTGGTAGATGGATGGTCTCCAAGGAAAAATAGGAAGAACTTGTATTTTCTGCAGTAAAGGGGTGGTTGAAACCGAATGGAACTTCATTTTGGAATGCACAACATATGAGGGTATCCGTTTACAGTATGATTTGAAGGTAGACAACCTAAATGAGTTATTTGATGAGGAATTGATAAAAAACAACTGGCTTCCTAGTCAAGATTCATAGTAGAAGATCTGACATTGAAATAAATCTGAAATTTTCTTAATGTTGCGGCTCTTGGTCCCTTAGACTGGCTGGTCTCATGGACGTCATCAAAATTCTTTCATTTCAAAAGAAAAACTTACCTACCAAAGGAGGCAAGCTCAAGGTTTGAAGTAACCTATTTAGGGTTATTGACCAAAACTTTGTAAAGAGCTGATATAGGTTGATTTGCAATGTTGGTGTGTTGTAGACAACACTTGTGAGAGATCCACCATGGTAGAGTGTTAAGTTGCCTAGTTTTTTTGCAGAATTCATTAGTGTAGTTGAAGCTATTGCACGTTGTGCATCCTTGGAGTGGCTTGGACCAATGTTAGGAGTGCTCGATTCATTATGGGGATCCACCTTTGAGAGCCAATGAATGGCATCATTTTCCTGAGTATGTACAAACTAGCTCATTCTAGCGCAGTAGAGAAGTTGAGGCCAAGTGAAGAGCTTAGAGTGTATGCTGATCTAGTTGCACAAGGTCGAGTGTGTGTTGAATCCAATGTAGAGAAACAAAAATAGTGGAGCCAAGCTCTCTTGAAAGGGAGATATCAGTGTTGAGTCGGGAAGACTGAGTTTAGGATCAAATGGATATCCTTAGCAATACGACTTGGGCAAGTGATTCGAGTAAGATCGGTTGGAGATTGTTGCAAGGGGCTCGAATTGAGATTGAATGCATGGAACTTGGGGTGAAAGGACGGGTTTCCCAAGAAACCATATAGTAGAGTACATCAAGCTCGATAAGGACCTCAATGATGTAGAGAATGAACTCATGGAGCTCTATAGGAGCTTGGGGACTCGAGATATGTCTAGATGTAGGCCGAGTTGGCTGGATGGAGGTAGCTCAACACAGGAATATCTTTAGAACTCTTGTGAAGATCCAAATCTACAATGAAAAACTGAAACAACAACCTTGTTAACACCTCCAAAACCAAATTTGAACCTGCAATCACAAAAAATGATGGGAAATCGGTTGTGGAGTGGGGAGTGTTTAGTGCTTCTCCACTAAAAAAAATCCTCAAAAATGATTTTCCATTTCTGCATAAAAAGGAAGCTTTTCATTTTTGGACACCACACCCTTTCTCTCTCATTTCTCTCTCCTTAATTAGCATCTTGCATTCTATCTCTAATACCAAATGTTGAAAACCAAAAATCATGAATGCAAGATATTTGAATTAAATTAAATGTGATGCAATGTTTATAGGCATTGAACAACATTGATACATTGTGTTACAATACTTGATCAATAATGATCAATCTCCATAACAGAAGGGGATCACTAGATAACTAAACAAAACTAACTAGTCTAATAAACACCTGATTGAACTAACTCAATAGTGAACTAAGAGTACCACCTAGTTAGAAACTAATTACAACACTTTAACAATGTGTTTTATTATCCATAACATTATCCACTAAATGCTAAATTAATCTACTAAAAATGCTAATTTTATCATAATGAGCTTAGTTTGAAGCAACTTATGGAGCATTTTGGTGACTATGTTCATGAATCTAAAGACATACTCATAGATATGATCATTTGCACCTTGTCTTAGTTGAGCAATCTATGTACATATGACCTTCATGCTAATGTTGACTGAAAATGTGCAAGAAAATAATCTACTAGTGAGAAATTTATTTTTTGGGGCCATTTTTCATCGATTTGTTATTTTCTGACAAATTTTCCAAATTTTAGATTCGTCAATCAACAAAATTTTGAAAACCTATTCACAAAATTTTCGTATAAATGTATAAAAAGTTGTTTAATTCGTCAAAATATACATATGTTAGAAGTAAATTCTATGTTTTTCCTTTTAATTGTCCTACCATACATATGTTTCCTAATTTTTAGTCTCAAAATATTTTCCTGCAATTATATACCTCTACAAAGATCCCATTCCTTAAAAAAACCTTTTAGGTGAGGTAGAGGTATGTATGTGTTTACACACTAAAAATATAAATAGAAATAAAATGTAAGGTATCTTACAATTTAAATATTATGAATAAATTAACATGCATTAATCGTACAATCTAGAATAAAACTTTTAATATATTACATGATGATATAACGATGAAACGATATTGTAAGACACAAGAAGGAATAAAGACTTAGTTGCACATAGAGATATACAAGTGTTTTGGAGGTACATAATGGCTGGAAGAGATGTTTTGATCTTGGAAATGCTCCCTACCTAAAATTATGCCTCGAAAATGCTCATGTATGAAACTATACAATTCTTGTTTTGTCATAGTATGGTTTGGTCTTACTTTGTATGGTTTTGAACCTATAAATATTAGACCTTTGTAACTTCGATTTCTCGACGTTGGTTAGGAAGCAATTGACGATGTATGTCATTAGAGTTCACACACCTTCGACACAACATGTAATGACTCGTAAAAAATAGAAACATAGGATACTTGCAACAAACTTCATGAAACAAAAAGATAACAAAATGAGAAATCCGTGTGTGGGCGACGATGGACTAACCCTAGCAATCCACCCCTGTTGAACCAATCCAAGCACTACATCCCTCGAGCGGGAGCAAGCCTCATGAAGTTATCCTAGTATTGGTGCAAGTAGTGTATAGATTCTAAGCCAACCCCTAGGTTTTCCCTTGTGTCTCTTAACACAAAAGATAGTGGGTGTGAATATAAATAGAATACAAATGTACCTAGCACTGTAGTATTGTGATATGATGTGTTTAGATGTTAAGGTTGATCCCCTTTGTCCCTCAAGACATTTGACAATGCTTAGAGTGACTTGATCTTGCTAAGACATGACTCTAGGACTTTTGCATGCTTGGAAATGGAGGAAGCTTGACTCCTAATCCTTGTTTGAGTTCTTCATACCTATGTGGTGGTTGATCTAAGGATGTGCACCTACTATAGGAAAATTTAGGAGAGTTTCGAGTGCAATGTATCCTAATTTAGGATAGTGTTGATAATTGCAACGTATGCTTATGAGAATGTCAAGTGAGTCATGAATTGTATTTTACTTGCTTATATAGGCTTCCACAGCGTAGATATTTGCATTATGGCTGACTTAGGGAAGATAAAATGACACACATAAGATTTTCAAATTAAGAGTAAGTTGATCTTAATTTGAAATTCTTATGTGTGATGGAATCAACTTGGATGGTATAGAGTATCATACAAATAAAACAAACTCTAAGACAATCAACAAGGGGTAAGAGAAATCCATATAATGTAACACACAATATGGTTTTACACAAGGTGAAAACCCTAAAATGGCTGGTAAAAAAGAATGGGTTCATGAAATGCTTCTGTATTATAATTTGCAAGTGCAAATAATACAAATTCGACTGAGAATCATGAAGAATGAAAATAAATTAAAACTAATGCATAAATTAAACCTACAATTGGTTGAAACTCGAAACCCTAGCAAAAGGTGGGGGCTAAATTCGCCGAGGAGAAAATTGCAAAAAAATGCTTCAAAATTACCACATTTTTTTCAGTTTGGACATTTATACCCTAAAAAGTGATTTTCAGCGATTTTCCAACCAATTTATGTGATTTTCCAGGAGTTTTATCACCGTAAATCGCCAATTTATTAGCACAACAAAAATCGTGATTTTCCAAAAGATAAATCATTTTCATGCTTCATGATATGGGGGGTGATTTGGAATGGATGGAAATAGAGTCTAGTCTAGTCTGCTATCCAAAACGATTTATCGCTGATAAATTGCGGTTTTTGAAACAGAGGTTCCAACCATAATGATAAACTGACATTTTTCATACAGATTTGTTAACAGATCAAATCAAATTCATTTTCCTACTGGAGAACAATTTCTGTCCGGCATAACAAATTAGTTTTAAAGCAAAGAATAGCTCAACAATTTACCATGTATTGTCAAAGCCTTAAACTCAACAAAGCTCCCATGTTTCCCATTGGTATTTAAACACTAAAGCAATCAAATGGATCTGCTCAGTTTGCAATAGATACCATAACTAATATCATGTTTCACCTTGCTGGGAAGTAAACATGAATCATAATGAAATCTGTAGTGGAAGTATTTCCAAATTGTTTCGGTTGGAATGGGTGCAAACTGCATGTAGTTATGGCAGCTTTTCAAATATGGGGTTGGAGATGAATAATATGCAAATATAAATTATACTATTTGAGCATGAATGAATGAGGATATAGTAGAAGAAATTCCAAGGGCAATTGAAGGGGCATATCTGACATGGGGTAGTAAGGGATGTATTTAGAGGCATTTGATTTTTTATTTTTTTTTCTTGGAAGTTATATAGGAGAGGGTAAGGTCATGCAAGAAAACATACTCATCTTGCATCCAATCGTGTTAGTAAGTGGGCCACTCCATTATGACATCAGCCCCATTAGCAAAAGGATCATGGTGTATCAGGTTTATATGTTGTTGGATACGAAGCCTACCACAGTGCATATATGACACAAAAATATTACTAAAGCATATTGTATATGCATAGTATTTATATGTTATCAGCTTCAGTGGATGGGCTAGGCTTGATTTACCTCTAGCTTTGTCAAGGGATCACAACCCAATCATGTAGAAATTTTTAAAATATACATAAGGTTAAGTGTGAAGTTCTCTTCTATTTGCATGCGGTCTCATACACCAATAAAGTGTGCTGGCTTGGTTGTTTCCTTACCCGTATGTGATAGTGAATTTAAATATATGCATAGCATGCTGGCTAGGCTGTGACCTAAACAATAACCTCACCTTACGGCTAGGCTGTGACTAAAAAAGTTGAGTCACACACACACACACACACACACACGTGTGTGTATGTACTTATTATATAGACACACATGCACAACTATGTATAAATGTGTATGCGTTTACATGGGTGTTGTGTGCAAGTAAATCAAACTAAAAGATTGCCATAAATGCTATTCCTGCATCCAACTCCAAAACAAAATCTCAGCAGCCAAACAAACCAGATTGAGGTTCAGCCAATAAACACGAGGTTAATTTCATTAAAAAAAATGCTAGATCATTGAAATAAAGATGCGTTCAAGTTATAGCTATCACGCATGAAGATGATTCTATAAATGTATTTAGTTCATGAAACAATGGCACTAAAGATGCCAAGTACTTACCAATGAAAAGAAAAATGTCTAGCTATATTTTAGATCATGAAAAAACTGTACTTTGGCTGCCAAATACTTACCAATGAATTTTTTTTTATCTGGGCCTCTTTTAGATGATGAAAAAATGGTACTGAAGCTGTCAAGTACTTAACAGTGAAAAACAAACTGTCCAGGCATCTTTTGCTTTGAGAAACCGAGGATATATTACATAGTAGTAAGTATGATCTCTTATAAAATACTATAACATTTTCTCCTAAGACTGATATTTCTTTAACCACCCCAGAATATTGAGCTCATCGCCTTAGATGGAAAACGGTGATAGCCACCAACTCTGAGCACTAAACATGATTATTGATTCCAAGTTTGCCAGCAAGGTTGATCTCTTCAGATGGTTGCAAAAAAATAAAAAATATGAATACTTTTATATGCAATAGCATGCATTCCACAGTTTGGGCTCAAAGATTCCAACATCAAGTTTCTAGACAAGCCACCTCGGATTAAGAAGCAAAGCTTTGCAAAGTAGCTGTCATACCTCTGGAGACAAAAACTGTCCAGTTTTGGGACATGGCTCATATTCCCTTGAATAGACAAAATCAATAAAATTAAACTTTTTGGAGCTAATGCATCCCATGGACACTATCAACTTTCTGCCTCGTCCACTTCAGAGCTGAAGACAAAACTTGGAAAAGCAACTGTGATATTTCTGCAAAAATAGGTTGACCCAGTATGATATTAGTTCATTTTGAAACAACAGTGCTACAAGAACATCAATAAATCAAGAAACTTAACTTTACAGATGACATATGAAGCAGAATCTATAGTCCATTTTTTATTGTAAATTATTTTTGGTAGAGAGGTAAAATAATGGTTAGACTGAATAAGCATGCTTCATGATTGAACAAATAATTCCCCACAATACATACAATAAACATAAGTTATAAAACGTTAAAGATGATATTAAATTTCATATGTGGCGTGCAGGATCATTCATTCTGTTTCTTCAGAAAATGAAAATTACATGATTGGAGGTCATAGGCCTCTTCCAAATTTAAATTTCATGTGGCATGCAGGATCATTCATCCTGATGCTTCAGAAAATGCATAGTTACCTAAGACTTCGGGATGGCAAAAAAATTCTAAATTTTGGGGGCGACGAGGGGAAGGCTAATTAAAATAATTTATAAATATTTAAAATATTAAAATAAAATGACTAAACTATAAAAATAACTTGGAAGAGACTTAAATAAGCTGAAATAAAACCATTGTGACTGATCAATTGACAATATATGATATTCATATCAGTAATCTGTAATTCAAATACACCACCAATTGTCAATATTACATAAAGAAGACAAGTTACAGCTCAAAAATCAGAATCATCATCTGAAACATCCATGAACACCTCACTAGAACTATTATTTCATCCTCAAAGGACAGCCCAATCGATCCCAATAGCACAGTATTGTCTTCATCTACTTGCCTTGGCTCCTCAGGATCTACATCCCACTGTAATGTTGGGGTCTGCTTGTACTCAGTTGTCTTGCAATCTATGAGACGCAAAGCGTTGTGTACAACTACAAGCTTCTCTGCACTCTCAAAGGTGTCTATTCCTCTTAACGTAGTGGATACAACCATATGTTGAACAATTCCTCTCAGAGGTAGAGTAACTAGAAACTTGGGAAAGGAGGAGAGTTGCAAGCGTTCAAATGTCCTAGACACCCATATAATCTGTAATGTCCTCTTTTCCGAATTAATTCAAAATAAAGAATTCCTTGCCTTTCCTCTTTCTGAAGGCAAGCAATGGATAAACAAGGGAAGATCGTGGATCATATTTCAGTTTTCTTTATTTATATTTATGCTTTATCTTTGTAAATTCCCATTATAAGGGGTCGGTTGGGTTTAGTGCTTTTAAAAAGGCATAATAAAAGATTATAATGACTTATAGAGGTCGGCCTTGCCTTTTTGGCCTTTGGCACCAAGGTGAAGTTATATAAGGAGATCATGGACTTCATTTGCACTCATACATCTTTGGCGCATTTACTCTACTTGGACTTGTGGGCTGATTGCTCATTGTTCTTCCACTCTTAGGCGAAAATCCATGTGTGTGGCATTCCAAGAAGGAGAAAAACCCTTCTTGTGGTTGGTAGGGCGACGAAAATCCTCCTTGTGTGGGCTCGAAGGATTATTGCATATTTGTAAAGAAGAAGTCATAACCATATTTTTATATGCATTGATTGGTCTCTCCTAGGTGGAGTGACTTACCCTAGGGTGAAGTTTGGTGTCTTCAAGGGCAAGAATTTATAAAGCCGGAATCTACTATTTGTTGTGAAGTCTGTGGTTTCTAAACCCTCCTTTCATAATTATTTTGGAGTTGTACTTTTGCTGGTTATAATTAATTTTTCAGCTGAGCATTAGCATGTTTTTTTGGTTGAAAACGGTTCTAAAATATTTTTAAAAGGTTTATAAAAATTGTGGATGCATTGTTGGATGATATTTTGGAGAAATTGTGAGTTTTTCATACTGCTGTTCCGAAAATCTCGTCGCTGTCCAAATTTGGGTTTATTTTCAGTTTGTTGGTCCTAAAATCAGATTTGATTGTATAGAGGGTTTGTGCTAATTTCCTAATTTTCAGTTTCAGCCCTTGAAAGAGATATTACAATGGTGTTAGAGCTCGAATCTTCAAAAGACTAGGATTTCAATGGATAGAGTTTTCAGCAATGATAGGGTTGGAAGGCTTGCCCTAGGGCAAGAAAGATTGGCCAACACCATGGCCCGGCTGATCCATACCATGCAAGGCTCCAATGGTGGAAGAATCTCTTCAAGGGAAATCATTCATTCTCCGTCACCAAAAAGAAGCAACATTGGTCATGGTATGAAGAGTATAAAACTCTTCCGGAGGAGATCTGTGATGCCCTACCTTTTTAGAGTTTGTAAAATTCGAGATAGAAAGAGTGGGCATTGGAACTTGGTCAAAGCCTCAAGGCATGCACAAGGGTCATGGGAAGGATATCCCAACCCTGGAGGAAAGGAGCACCTTCATATTGGCTAAACATGAAGAGAACATGATGTTTGATGAAGAGGGACTCAAAACCCCAAGTTCACCATGCAATGATGGAAAATGCCTATTTCCCTAAGGTGAAGAGGTAGGAAGAATTATTGCAGTTGTCGGTTATTAAAAGGGAGCAGCCCTTGGGAGCCTTAGAAGCACCCCACAACAATTGTCAAGGGTGAACCCTTGATTGATTTTTCTTACAGCCCCAAGAAAGTGCTAGAACATGGAATCATTGTGGAAGAAGGCTTGGTGATCAAAGGACCTAAGGCAATGACACTTACAACCATTCTAAAGAGTCAACATCATGAGGTAAATATTGCTCATCATGTGGTTAATGATGAATCTAGAGATGAAACAAGGGGTGTGGAGTAAGAAAAGAAAGAAAAAGGGCTGGTTGGAAACCCTTCTCCAAAGAAACATGATGACAATAAGCTTGTTGGTCTGATTATAGCAGTAGTCACTAAAAAGCGAAGTGGTGATGGATTAGACCTTGGTAAGAGCTACCAAGACATTTCAAAAACACATGAACAAGGCAACCGAAGATTTGGAGGTAACTCATATTTATTTCTTTATGCCATGCCATTTCAGATTTATGATTATGGGAAATTTCTTGAAAGGGATAACCTTGGGGCAAATGTATTGCTCCGAAGCAAACCATGGCAAATGAGTAGTCTTCATGATGCTATGGATGATGACAAAATCTGATTTGCATAGGGTCCATGGACCCAGACTTTTGAGTGACCTTGTTGGGGGTCATGTGGATGAAGAAGGTGCTCTTCCATGTGACTACAATCACTTTTAGTTCGCTGGAATTTTCACAACTGTCAATAAGAGGCAGATTGATGGTGTACATGACTACGAAAAGAGCTATGAAGATGCCCCATGTGAACACCATCAATATTTGGTTGAAGCCAAGGCGGAAAGAACTTCATTTGTTGATTCTGAGGAGAAGAAGGTTGATTCCAACTCAAAAATTCTAAGTCACAAGATTGGGAGTGTAGAGGATGTTTCGATCACTCCTCATCTGGCATGGGATGGTGGACATATGGAGGGCAACTCAAGGTATGATCATATTTCATGTTTGTTTACTTTCCCTATGTCATTGCAATATGTTTCTTGCCTTAAGCGACAAGTTGAAATCAATATGAAAAACTTGTGGGATAGCTCGTGGCACTTAGACCTTCCCTTGCAAGGTTGTGTGGGCATAAAGAGTTGGATTTCAGTTGACCACTTGTATTGTAGAAAGGAAGTCTTTGGTATTGTTACTCCATGCACATGGTTAGAAGAGAGTTTGATGTATGCCAACAAGGTTGTGAAGGATTCTACCCTACATGGACAAGGCTTCACGGTTAAGACAATAAATGGTTATTCTATGCCATGCACAAAAAAATGTTCCAAACTCCATGTTACATTGGAAAATATGAGGTATGTGTTGATTTCTATTTCATTAACATGGCTGATATGAATAGTGTGTTTAGGGTCCAATTGTTGCTATCATCGGGAGAGCTCCCCTTCAATTATCAAAGCACGGAAATAAGCTTCTTAGACAAGGGTAAGAAGGTCACATTACTAGGTATGCTTCCGAACACACCTCAAGTTAAGTATTTGGTGGAAGATACTTTTCCATGAGGATCGCGTCTTTCCTCTTTATCTAATACTACAGCTGATTGGAAACCTTTAATTACAGTTGAGTATGAGTTTGCCAATGTTGTTTTTGAGAAAGAGACAAAGTGTAAAGGTAAAGATTTCAGTTTTTCTCTTTGCTTATGGAAGGGAAGGAATTTGATGAAGGAGAGTGCTAACATGACATATTTAAGGCAACATAAGCTTGAGAGGAATTCTGATTTTCTTCCCTATGAATTGCTAACCAATGGTTCCATGAAAGAGCCAAAAGAAATATGGGAAAAGGGACGCAATTATGACGAATTTGCAACTGTTCACATGACTGCCAATGAGGAGAATGATAATTCTAATTTTCAGTTTTGCCTCTTCGTGAGAATTCAGTTTGGTAGTTGTTATGCTATGATCATAGGGCTGAATTTGCAAAAATCAGATATAGGGCTGCCATTAACAACCATGAACAGCAGTTTGTTTCCATTTTTGAAGAGCATTCCATCATTGAATGTTGAGGGAAGAAGATCTCAGCTGAAAGGTGGAACAAAATTAGATTATGATGTGTTATTTTCAGACTTGAACATTCTGATTTTTAAAAGAAAAATGCATGATTACAATTGTTTTTGTAACAACCTTACTGAAGTATTGGGAGGCCATCATTTCGACAGAAATCATGAATGGTGGCAAGCAAAGGAAGGGAGCTAGCTATCATGTCCCTAAGGCATGATGAGGGGAATTTAAAAGTGTTGTTAAATACTCTTGATTTCTTTGATATGTTTGTTTCTTGTGCAGGTACATCAAAGAAGAAGCAATTGAGATTCATTTGGGGTCCAAGCACTTACAATTACATGAGGGCAAGCAATTTCGGGAAGGGAGGATTGTAATGTCCCCTTTCTGAATTAATCCAAAATAAGGAATTCCTTGCCTCTCCTCTTTCCAAAGGCAAGCAATGGATGAACAAGGGAAGATCGTGGATCGTATTTCAGTTTTCTTTATTTATATTTATGCATTATCATTGTAAATTCCCATTATAACGGGTCGGCTAGGTTTAGTGCTTTTAAAAGGCTTAATAAAAAATTATAATGACTTATAGAGGTCGGCCTTGCCATTTTAGCCTTTGGCGCCAAGGTGAGGTTATAAAAGGAGATCATGGACTTCATTTGCACTCATATATCTTTGGCGCATTTACTCTATTTGGACTTGTGGGCTGATTGCTTATTATTTCTCCAATCTTGGGCGAAAATCCAAGTGTGTGGCATTCCAAGAAGGAGAAAAACCTTTTTTGTGGTTGGTAGGGGGACGAAAACCCTCCTTCCTTGTGTGGGCTTAAAGGATTATTGCAGATTTGTAAAGAAGTCATAACCATATTTTTATATGGATTGATGGGTCTCTCTTAAGTGGAGCGACTTACCCTAGGGTGAAGTTTGGTGTCTTCAAGAGCACGAATTTGATAATTCATTTCATATTCAAATTTGCCTCTATTTCTAAAGTTGGAATCTACTATTTATTGTGAAGTTTGGGGTTTTTTAACCCTCCTTTCATAATTATTTTGGAGTTGTACTTCTGTTGGTTATAATTAATTTTTCAGCTGAGCATTAACATGTTTTATGGCTTAAAAATGATTTTAAAATATCTCTAAAAGTTTTATAAAAATTGTGGATGCATTGTTGGATGATATTTTGGTGAAATTGTGAGTTTTTCATACTGTTGCTCTGGTGTCCCCGGATTTCACCCAGAAATCTGGGACTACCCATTTAAAAAAAAAATTTGTTCTTTTTAAAATAACGGGTCTTTTCGTATTTTTATTGCTAGAAGATGTCCCTAATACGTTGAGATATTCCCAGTGATTCATACGAGCCAATTTCAACAAATACCCAGATGCTGAAACTCATTTTATCCCTCCGCCAAGTTTTGTCTGCGAGAAATTTTTATTTAATTATTTATTAAATAATTAAAGCCCCATTCGAAGTAAATTGTGCCCCGGTTGAACCCTGTTGAAGTTTTGCATGCCACTATTCACACATCTCAATAGGATTCTCACCAGAATGGATTCAGAGCATTGCCTGCAACTTCTGGCAACGTTTTTTGTTTTTATTTATTTCTTTTGCGTTTTTCTCCAGTTTTCTCCGCAGTTTGTGTAATGTCCCCTTTTTCGAGATATTATTAATATTTATTTTTAATTTGCATTGTAACCCCTTGGCATGCCTAGCGCTACAAGTGGGAGTCTTTTTAGTTAGTTTAATATGCACATAGGTTAGTTACTTTTATTTATTTAATTAAAAAATAAATAAAATGCACATAGTCTTAGTATTAAATATTTTAATGTGAGTTTATGTTTTCCCTCCAAAAGGGAAAGGTAGGTCTTTATTGGATATTGCACCCCTTAGTTCTATAAAAGGGAGGTCACATTTCCTTAGAGGGGATGTTGATTGATCATTTGATTTTATGCTCCATGCTTGGAGTTGGGATGCATGCCCATTAATGTTCTTTCTCTCTTGCGTGGGAGTTATTGTGCTAGTTTGATATTCCATTGAAGTACTTTCATGAGATTTGCAAATATACTTTTTGGTGAATCTCCTTCTAATATTGGCGACTTGGTCTTGGGTTTTGGCGCATTTATTTGAAGCATAAATCTGCATTATATTTGAAGGGTTTTTTGGTACTTTGTGATTGTTATTATGGCTGCAATTTATTAGAGGCAAATCAACTTGGTTTGGGGTTTGATCTATAATGTTTTGAGGTTGTTTATGCTAGATCTATTTGCTGCTGTGTTTAGTTAATTATTTCAGATGAAAGGCTGATTGCTTGAGTGTTTTGGAAGGGTTTTATGAGCTGGAAATTATTTAATTAATTTTCTCTAACCCTAGTGACTGGTTTTCAGATTTCACAGCCATATTTGAGGGGGCTTCAGTGGGATAAAATTCAGTTTGTTAGTTCATTGGAAAAATCTTTATTTCCACTTTATTCTGCAATTTATTTCATGCAAAAACTCCAAGTATTGAGTGAGATTAATTTTTGAAGTTTGCAGCAGTTTAGTGCATTTATAAATTAATTACTATTGTAATTAATTTCAGATTTGAAGTGATTAATTTCCTAACTGGTTCTCCCATCTAATCCACCACCTTGGCTCACTCCAATCCCTTTTAGGGTTGTATTGAAGCTAACATTGGATTATTTGAGGTCGAATTAGGAGAGTTTAGTCCTTTTAGAGTCGATTTAGTAGAATAATCTGCATATTTGGATAATATCCCCTTTTGGGATATTACAGTTTGTCTATGAAATTCCCCTGGGTCCATTCTTTGTTCTGTATAGTCTGTTTAATTTCCTGGAGCATCTGGAGATCATCAACGGCCTCAACACCCACAGGAATCAGCCTCAAAATGCAAACTTCTGACCAAAAAATCTGAAGTCATTTACAAACAGCCTCTCCTAGGCAAGTCGCACTTATTGACTTGAATGGGTTTACCCTAGCAATGGGATTTTTGGTACTTGGTGTCACTCAGATTTCACCCCGAAATCTGTGACTACCCAATTCGAAAAATTTTCGTACTTTTAAAATAGTGGGTCATTTGTTGTTTTTATTGCCTGAAAGTTCCTGTATTGCGTCAAGATAATCCTAAAGAGCCATATTAGCCCTTTTCGCCAAATACCCAGATGCCCAAAATTGTTTTATTCTGTCGTCGGGATTTGTCTGCGGGAAATTTGTATTTAATTATTTTGAGCCTCGTATGAGGCTATTTGCGCTCCGTTTTAACTCTGTTATGAGCGAATATGTTATTATTCCTATATACCAGAAGGATTTTAACTTATTTTAAGTTTTGGGCTTTATTTGTAACTTTTGGCAATTTTTCGTGTTTTTGTGGTGTCCCGTTCTGTTTTCTGTAAAATTTCTCTGGAACAACTCCTTCGCCGGGTAAGCCCGATTTTTGGCCTGGAGCAGCTGGAAAACATACACGCACATTTTGCCCGGAGGAAGTCGCCATCGGAGGTCTGGATCACTGGGAAAAAGCGAAGTCGTGCACAGAAAAGCCCCTGCGGGGATGGGCGCATTTTTGGAAAACAAAGGATTTAAGCTGCGATGGGAAAAATATAAGCCGCAGGCAGGATGGGAATTGTATACCTGCCTGGCAGGGTACTTTTTCCCGTGTTATAAAAGTCACTTAAGCTGCAGTGGGAAAAATAGAGGCTGCAGGCAGGTGGGAATTTATTGCCTGCCTTGCAGGGTAAAAATTCCCATGATATAATAAAAGGAAAGTGACTTAAGTGAAATCATGGGATTTTAGTGCCTGCCTTGCAGGGTAAAGAATCCCATTGCAAAAGTCAAATCACTTAAGTGGATCATGGGATTTTGGTGCCTGCCTGGCAGGGTAAAGAATCCCATTATGAAAAAATTCTTAAAAATAGAATTACATGTGCAAAAAAGTGCGCCCCCTTTGGTGATGGATTAAAGTGATTAAATTGATTATTTTTAATAATCTTTCTCCTTGGAAAAAGTGCGCCCAAGCTTGAGGAGGTCAAAAAGTCAAAGGAAGAATAAAAGAAAGGAATTAAATTAATTAAATTTAATTTATTTAGTGGCTGCCCCTCTCCTCTGGAAAAAGTGCGCCCCATTTAGGTAGTTATTTAATGATTTTAAATGCATTAAATCATTAAATTAATTTCTATTTTCAGTGGCTATGGTCAAAGCACACTGTGAGGCTAAAGTGAAGTGCTGTGTGAAGGATTAAATTGGATTAATTTAATTTATTGGATGGCTGTCCTTAAACATGCAATTTTTAAAAGAGAAAAGCATGATTTTTAATTAATTAATTGCCTTTAATTGTTAGGGCAATTATTAATTATAGAATTGTGAAGGTTATATAAGCATGGGCAGCCATATGGATGAATTATTCAACACACAGGTAAAGAATTGCAGCAAGGAGAAAAAGTGCGCCCCCATTAGAGGAAGGATTTTGCACAGACAAAGTGCTAACAAAGGCTAAAAGCTTCCAGATTTGGCGCATGCTTTGGAGAAGGTTGATCTTCGTCTGCATAATTGTTTTCACAGGTGTTACAGGAGCTCAGGTGTTGATTGAAAGGATTCATGCTCTCTTTATGTGCAAATTAAACACCAATTTTTGGGGCAGCAGGCTTGAAAAGTGCAGATTTTTATAATTTAAATTCACTATTCATGCTCCGGTGGCCATTTTTGTCTGAATAAATTGCAGGAATTCATTACAGGTGCTTTATAAAAGAAAAGGAGCTATTTATCAATGTCCAATACATTGCAAATATCCTCCGAATCTGAAGAATTGTCCAGATCTGCACCAGTATTGAAGAAATCCGGCCAAATTAGAAGAAAAAGAATTATTCAGACAAAGATTGATAAAGCCATGGCAAAAGGAGATGAAAAAGAGAGCACGATGGATTCATGCATTGCTTCTAAACTTTCAGACATAGGAGACACGGATCTAGGCCCAGAACCTCTTTCTGATTTGATTGACAGATCCAGAGCTGGAAAGACTTCACTCATGCGTGCGGTCAAAAGCAGTGGAATTATTCGAGCTGCAGCTTTTCCATGTACAGCCCAATTGCCAGAGTTTGTGATGGAGTGTGCTAGATCTTATCATCCTTCATCCAGATCAGTGCGTGATGTAGCGGGAAAGACAATAATTCGTTTGGATGCAGAATTCTTCGATTATTGTTTGAAGATTCCAGTACGAAAGGTGGTGACTTCTATTAGCATTCAGGATGCTGACAGTAGGTGGGAAAAGCATAGAGCTGACTGTGTGAGCATCATGAATAGCCGGTTCATGAAGAAGCCTAGATCCCCTTCCAAGTTCCCGAGAACTCTTCCACGATCCAATTTGGTGCAGGAGGCGGATGATATCGTCAAATTGCTATGCAGGATGAATGGTGAAGCGAATGCCTACACTTTCCGGACATGGATGTATGCTTTCATCAGGACCATTGAAATCAACAAGGTTGATTCTATAATCAGTTGGTCAGAAATTATTAGCAGCAACATCGGTGAGCAACTGCGGAACGTAAAGCGTACCTTCAGCTTCAAGATGACTTCATACTTGGTGTATGCTGCAGCTTCACAAGTTGTCTTTTCCAAGCTGGATAGATGTGGTATTCTTTCCAAGGATCCCATTTTCGAGTGCTACCCGCAGCTTACTGCACCTGCGTGCGAGAAAGACTTCAAAGTGATCAACGATGGTTTCTTCTACGATTTCATCTGCAGGTTAGACAAAGACTTGAAGACTCAACAGGGTAAGCAAGGAAGCATGGGAAGCAGTGTCCAAGATTGGCAGTCTATTCATTCAGTTTGCAGATTTCACATACCTCAGGGTTACGAGCTTTTCAGGTGAACCAACAAAGATGCCAAGGTACCCGAGTGACAGATTGATTGCCATGGAGCTGAGCAGGCAACTTGTGGAGTTACACGACCTTCAGTCGAAGCGGCACAAGTCTACGGGCTTCTTCCCACTCAATGTGGGATATTACAGTTGCATCAGCATTCACAGAGCTCGAGGAATGGAAGCACAAATGTTGTCCGAGTATGAGCAAGAGTTCTTCCCTGCACGGCTTAATTTCGATCCATTTGGAATAGCCAGGAAGACAATCTCCCAGGAGTACGCACATGTGCCTTCGTTAGAAGATTTCTGGATGAAGTGCAGAAGTGAGTACGAGGTCAGAAAGAAAGATTTCAGCAGGCTGTCGGCAAAGCAAGTATTTGACTTTGGACTAGCGCGGATACCTGCGGATCTTAAAGATGATGGGAACGTGGTACTTGACACTTACCATCAAATGGGAGGAGATAAAGCTCATACTGCAGGATAGCAATGGCGGCTGCAGCACAATTGAAGAAAGATCTCGGAGCTGTGTTGGTGAGTACTTCGAACTGGTTGTTAACGAAGGGATACTGCCTTGATGAAGTATTGATGAACCAAATCACGGGCAACTTCGGCACAGGAGATTCCCTCAAGCGAAAGCATGAAGGAGAGAGCAGCAGAAGGTCTGAGAAGTTGAAAGTACGCAGAAGATCTCAAGAGAAAGAGAAGATCACTTCTACGACCATAGCTTTGACTCCGACTTCTCCAGTACCCAGTGGATCACCAACTATTGCACCACAGCAGTAGGATGCTTCCATGCCTTCATTAAAACCAGCAACGTTCGTCTTCTCTCCTCAGCCACTTCGTTCAGCACCCGTTCCAGAGGAGATGTTGAAGCTGCAGATGACAGAGTTCGAAAGAGCTTTGTCCTTGGATGATTCAGAGGATGGCAGCCATGATACTGTGGCACTTTCTGATGGAGAGGATGCAGAGCGGGAAATGGTAGTGCACTCAGTGACTTCTCACTCTCCGAGAAGTAATTTCTCGGAATGGTTAGCTTTGCAGTTGGTTCCGGAAGCAAGAGTAGAGATGAACTTAGAGGAACATGACTTGCAGCTACTTCAGGATCTGAGCAGAAGAGACAGAAGGCCTAAAGTTGCTAAAGCAACTTCTAGGTTGATCATCGAGGATTCGGGAGAGAAGTTTGCTGAGATATCAATCCCGGCGGAAGGAAAGGTAGAAGAGGAACTCACGGCAGAAGATGTGACGGTGACCAAAATACCACTCGGTCAAGCTACCACTGAAGGATTGAAGCAGGACACGCAGACGTTGCTGGATGCTTTGTTCCTTAGGCTTGACAGTGAAAAGGCGGAGAAAGAAGAGCTGCAGAAGCAAATATCTCAATTATGTGAGATCATAGCCAAGGTTGCTAAACCTTCCGTTCAGCCCATTTCAGCGCAGGTGAGTGATCATCTTATGCAGGAAATGGAAGATGCAAGCAATCAAGTAAAGGCTATTGACGAATGGAAGGATCTGATTATTCGTCAAGCTTCTGTGCAACTTGGGGAAGTGCCAGCCCGCCTAAAGGTTATGAACGATGCAGAAAATCAACTAAAGCAACTGATAGAAAGCATAGAAGGAATGAATACAGTTGCAGAGAGTAACCTGAGTATTTTGGCCGAGATCAACAAGCTGTCGGGAGATGTATTGGTTGCAGAACAAATTGTGCCGGATGGATCAGTCGAGAAGGGGAAGCAGCTAGAGTTTGCAGTATCTTTCCGTTTGGAGATCTGCAGAGTTTTGCTGAAGAGGATGCAGGCGCTTGAGAGTAGAACATCAGATTTGCCGGACAGTATTATTTCTTTCACTGAGGAAAGAGTGGATGGAGGTATTACTTCATACGTGCGGATTGTTTCTAACGAGGTGCATGATTCCCTGGAGGGTTCTCTTCTGATGGTACAAAAGAGGATTGACAAAGCCACCAAGCCTTTCACGATGAACTCTATCAGTAGGCTGGTGACACTGCAGGCAGACATTGCGAGATTTGGGCCAAGTTTGGAAGAAGTGGAAGCATGCAGCAAAGTGTTGAATGAAGGATTGCTGCAATTCAGGACAGAAAAGGAAGCAGTAGCTAAAACAGATGGAAAGATGCTGAACTATATGTTCGACAAGTATATCAGATATCAGAACAAGAAGAAGATGTAGATGTTACAGCTGGCATGACTTCTTCTATTTCTTTCTTCTTCTACTTTCTATGTTCCCGGATGAAATTGTAAACTTCTAAGTTATTGGTTTTGCAACCATTACTTGAAGTCATGTGGAACCTTTCTATTAGTTAAGTGATACATGTGTCACTTAAGAAGAAGTTAGTTGAAAATGATTGCCAAATGTCATCTTTACTTGTTGTTCATACTTTAGTTCAGTTTGAGTCTTCTATTTGTACTTTCCCTCCTACATTCTATAAGTAGGAGAAGAACCTACGGGTTAATCATCGATCAGAATTTGTAAGAAGCAATCTTGTGTTCTAGACTTTGTGCTGAACCCCTGAGAGCCACTTGTTGCAGAGGAATACAAAGAAGCAGGTTTCCGGAGAACTTTGTGTCACGGTGTACTGTGTTTCTTGCTTTTAAATCTTAGATCTTTAAAGTAAACTTTGTGTTATTTTAGATCTGGATCTAGAACTACCTTTGCTTTAGAATTCTGTGTGTTCAAATCTATTAAGTTTCTTCTATGTGCATGCAATTAGCTCTGCTATCTACTGATTGGGATGCACATCTTCCTTATTTCTTCTCTGTAATTCCTCTACTTCCTTCTTCTATAATTTTCCTTTCTTAAACAGCTGCTTACTTGCTGCAGAACTCCTTAGTTATGGTTCATGAACTAAGTTGTTAAAGTAAAACCCCTGATAGATAAAAACACATTTATATTGACAAATCTGACACGGGAGCCTCACCGGTTAAATGAGGGAGATTTATCTCATGACTGCCTAGGTTTGATGCTATGCAGAAAATCTAGCCAACGGTTGAACCCTGTTGAAGTTTTGCATGCCAGTATTCACACATCTTAATAGGATTTTCCCAGGAATGAAGTTAAAAATATCGCTTTTATTTATTTCTTTTGCATTTTTCTCCGGTTTTCTCTGCAGTTTGTGAAATGTATAGTCTGTTTAATTGCATGATCAAGCTTCATTCCCAAAGGAATCACCTCAAAGCAAACTTCTTTGAAGTCATGCCCAAAAAGGGCAAGTCGAGCTTTTTATGCAGATTTTTGTGCAGGCGGGAATTTATTACCTGTCTTGCAGGGTGAAAATTTCCATTATAAAATAAATAAAAATCACTTAAAGCACCGATGGAATTTTTTGTCTGCCTTGGCAGGCTAACTTTTCCCACCAAAGTATTCATTCACCCATGCAAGTCGCACTTTATCAAGTGCTCAGGAAGTTAATTTTTATGCGAGTTGCACTTTTTGGGAAATTTTTTAATTTGATAATGGGAATTTTGGCAGTGGTAGGCAGCGGGAATTTCTTTCCTATGCAGTAAAAATTCCCATTATAAAAGTCAAACAACTTAAGTGAAAGAGGGGATTTTTGGAGCTGCAGTGCAGGGTAGAAATTCCCATCAAAGTTGACTTCTTATTTTTAGTGAATTCACCCTTGCCAAAAAGTGCAACCCACCATTGGAATTTAAACAATGAATTTAAGATATTTATTCCCAGTTTCTCACCTAATTTTGGCGTCAAGAATGGTAGGAAAGTCAATGCAAGAAAAAGAGTTGAGAAATGAAGATGCATGCTAGACCATAAATAAAATAAATTTATTTAAAGGCAACCGCAACATGCATAATTGGGCGCCCAATTTGGGTGAATAAACATGATTGTTTATTAATTAAATTGCCCGAAATAGGAAGGGCAATTATTAAAAATAGTATGCTGGAAGGGTTATATAAGCATGGGCTGCCATAATAAAGAAGCAATTAATTATTTTTGCTAAGGATTGCAGCCCAGTCACAGTTTTGGTGCCAAGGAAAGGAGGTTTTGTGCATTAAAAGGTGTTTTTCCATCCAGGAAGATTCAAGGTTTGGCGCCTAGGGGAAAGACAATAATTCTGTGGACTCACAATGATAATTATCTGCAGATTGGTATAAGTGCCCAGGTGAATTTAAAAATATTTATGCTTGCTTTGCATGCAAGCAAAGCCTCAAATTTTAGGGCAGCAGGCACATATGCAGATTTTTGGGCACAGAAATCAAGTATTCATGCTCTGGACTCCATCTTTGTCTGAAATAATTCCCAGGTATTCATTACCAGTGATCCAATACAGGTGGAACGGAGTTCAAATCAATGTCAGGTACATTATGAATATATCTTTCAAATCTAAAGAAATTGCTAGATCTGCACAAATTGATCCAGTTGTAAGAATTCATCAGCAAGATTTGAGAAAAAGAACACAGATTAAAGATTGCTTAGACAAAGATTGCATCAACCATGATGAAGTGTGATGAAAGAGAAGTATCAACAAAATCATGCATAGCTTCCAGATTTGCTGATATCAATGACACAGACATAAGCCCTGAACCCATCTCCAAAATAATTGCATCAGATCCAAGGCTGGAAAGACATCTCTCATCGAAGCAATCCTGGAATTATTCAAGCATTGCATTTCCAGTCACAACTCAGTTGCCTTAATTTGTTATAAAGTGTACAAGGTGGTCATATCATCCTCTTTCCAGAACAATTAGGATTTGCGGGAAAGACAATAATCAGGCTGGATGCACAGATTAATTATTGTCTGAAGATTCCAAGGAAGTGGGATTGCAATTAACATGCTGGATGCTTCATCCAGTTGGGAGAAACACAAATAGATTCATGGGCATAATGAACAAGAGATATACGAAGAAGCCAAGGTATCCATCAAAGTTCTCCAGACTCTTCCGCGACAAATTGGTCATCAGGAGGTGGATGATATTACTAAATTGCTTTGCAGGTTAAGTGGAGAAGCACAATACTACAACTTCCGCTCATGGATGTAGCTTTCAGTTGAGGAACATTGAGATCAAGCTAGAGTTGAATTCAGATAATCAATTGGGTATGAGATCACTAGTGACAACATCGGTGAGCAACTCCAGAGTGTGTAGCAAGGAAGTACAATCTTCAAAATGACTTCATACTAGGTATATGTAGCAGCCTCGTTAGGTATATTTTCCTGGCTGGATAGACAGGGAGTACGAAGCGAAAGAAAGATTTTTGCAGTGCTTCCCATAGTTGACAAGTTCCTTAATGCCACAAAGATTACAAGGCGGTCAATTGATGGGTTCTTCTATGAATTCATCTGCAAATTAAATAGCACGATCTGAACTTCAACCATAGGGTAAGCAAAGAAGTTTGGGAAGACAATATCCCAGCATGGCTCGCACGTTCATCCAAGTTTGAAGACTTCACCTATCTCAGTGCATAAGCAAGCTTTTTCGGGAGAACCAGAAAGTTGCCGAGGTATCCAAGCGACAAGTGGGTCATCATGGAGTTGTGCACGGATAGCTCTTGGAGATGCATGACTTACAATCAAATGGCACAAGTCTACGGGTTTCTTTCCAGTCAGAGTGGGTTATTATAGCTGCCAGAGCATCCACAAAGCTAGAGGAGTCGAAGTTGAAATGTTTTATGAGTATGAGCATGAGTTCTTCCCAACACGGCTGAACTTTGACCCATAAGGGGTAGCTTGAGGAAGACAATCTCCCACGAATAGATCACATGCAACCTTCGTTGCAAAGACTTCTGGATGAAGTGCAGAAACGAGTATGAAGCAGAAAGAAAGACCTCAGCAGGTTAAAGTGCACACAAGTGTCTGATTACAGGTTTGGCACGGATACCTGCAGATCTCGCAGATGATGGGCATGCGTCATACTTGACTCATATCATCAGATGGGAGGGGATAGAGCCTCTTGAATCCGAAAACATTGGTTCTCTGCCAGATGATTGAGGAAAGATCTTCTGCAGTTCTGGTTAACACCTCAAACTGGTTGTTGACAAAGGGGTATTGCCTAGATGAAGCTTTGATGAATCAGATCACAGGCAACTTTAGCGCAGGAGACTCCATCAAAAGAAAGCACAAAGGTGAGAAAGTAGCAGAAGGCCGGAAAAGCTTAAAGTTCACAAGAAGTCTCACATACAAGGAGAAGGCCAAATCTACAGCTATGGTGCTAGTTCCGAGCTTCTCCAGCATCAACTCATAGCACTTCAGCAGCCCATGAACCCCAGAGAGATCTTGTTGTTCCTCCGTTGAATCCAACGTCATTTGTATTTTCTCCTCAACCACTCAGATCTTCACCTCTTCATGCGGAGAAGTTGAAAGCACAGATGGCAGAGTTTGAAAAAGCATTGTCTTTGGACAATTCAAAGGGTGACAGTCACAACACGGTGGCAAATTCGGATAGAGCAGAATCAGAGCATGAGATGGTGGTGCACTCAATGACTTCTCATTCCTGAGAAGCAACTTTTCATCATGGTTGGCTTTCAGACAATCCCAGAAGCCAGAGAGGAGATCAACTTGGAGGAACACGACTTTCAGCTGCTCCTGAGTTTGGGCGGAAGAGATAGAAGACCTAAAGTTGCCAAAATGACTTCTAGGTTGATTATTGAAGAATCAGGACAGAAGTTCGCTGAGTTATCAGTTCCGACAAAAGGAAAGCACAAGGGAGAGCTCACGGCAGCTGATATAGCAGTGACCAAAGTGCCAATAGGTCAAACTACCATTGAAGGATTAAAGCAAGATACGTAGACACTAATGAACGCTTTATTCCTTAAGCTTGACAAAGAGAAGGCTGAGAGAGCCAAGCTTCAAAAGCAGGTGTTCTCAGCTGTGTGAGATCATTGCTAAGGTTGCCAAACCTTCCTCTCAACCCATTCTAGCACATGAGTAGGTGAGTAATCATCTGATGCAGGAGGTGGAAGATGCAGGGGACCAGGTCAAAGCTATTGCTCAGTGGAAAGAGTCAAATCATTCACCAAGCTTCAAAGCAGTTCGAAAGAATACCAGCTAAATTGGAGAATATGCAAAGGGCATTATCTCAGCTAAAAGAACTGATGACACAGATAGAACATGAGAACATAGTTGCTGAAAGTCATCTGGGATACTTTAGCTAAGATACACTCGTTGCCGAAGGATGTGCTGATTGCAGAACAAATTGTGCCTGGTGGATTGGTGGAAAAGGGGAAGCAGTTAGAAATTTAAGTTTCCTTCCGCATAGAGATCCTCAAGCTCGGGTGCTGAAAAGGATGCAGTTGCAAGAAAGTAAGATGGGAGAAGTGTCGGAGAGCATCCCAGATGAATTACCTGCTTCCCATGAGGAATTTATTCTGGTTATGCGGAAAGAAATTGATGAAGCCACTATGCCTTTCACGATGGATTCAATTGGCAGACTCATAAAGCTTCAGGCAGATGTTGAGGGATATGGGCCTGGTTTAGAGAAGGTGGAAGGCTAACACTGCTGCTTTGTCCAGAGGATTGTTGCAGTTCAGAACCGAGAGAGAGCTATTGTTAAAACAGATGGGAAGATGTTGAATTACATGTTTGACAAGTATATTCAATATCAGAACAAAAAGAAAGTATAGGTGTTACAGCTGAAGATCTTCATTCTTCTCTTCTTTCTTCTCTTATTTCTTATGTTCCCGGATGAAAATGTAAGATTAAAGTTATTGGTTTAAAAACCATTACTTTGAGTTATTTGGAAAGATTCCTTAAGATAGGTGACAGATGTGCACAATTTTGGCTTAAACTCCTGATGCATGTCACTAAGAGAGGAATTCTAGGAAGATGATTGCCAAATGTTCCCTTTACTACTTCTTCATGTTCTAGTTCAGTTGCAGTTTCCCATTTGTAATTTCCCCTCTACACACTATAAGTAGAGGAAGAACCTACGGGTTAAAGGATCGGAATTTGTAATCAGCATTCTTGTGTTCTAGACTTTGAGCTGAAACCCCTGATAGATTTCTGCAAGTAGAGGAATAGAGAAGAGATTTCCTAAGAACTTTGTGTCAACGGTGTATTTGTCTCTTATTTCTTTTTAGATCTATGCATAAACTTTGTGTTGTCTTTGAGCTAGATCTGAAACTTTCTCTTGCTTCAAATTCTGCATTTTAAGATCTATTTGTTTCATCTATGTGCATGATCAACTCTGTCAACTATTGGTTAGGTTGCACATTTCCTTTCCTTTCTTCTCGCATTTAATTATTTCCCTTTCCTGCACATATTGCTTACAACTGCTTACTTGCTGTAAAACTATTTAGCTATGGTTCATGAGCTACATCGGTTAAAGTAATACCAACAAATAGATATTAGGAAATACAACTGACAAAATCTTACACAGGAGCCTCACCGGTAGATGAGGGAGATTTATCTCATGACTTCCTAGGTTTTCAGCTGTGCAGAAAATCTAGCAACCAGTTAACCAATCTACCACAGAAAAAATAGAATTTGAATTTCCCCCCTGGTTGAGGCAAACCTGTAATAAAATTCTTGCTAAAGGATTCCAATTTTGATTAGGAATATGCAATACCTTCAATAGTTAGACAATTTCAGCAGTCTTCATCATGTTTCTCTAATATGCTTCGCATGAAGCAACAAAATTCTTTACATCAGTTTTGATACCCTTTAGAAGAATGTATTTCTAATGCTATGATCTAGACTGCACGGATACGGGTACAGTTTCGGTACGCGGGAAACGGTAACATTTTAAAAAATCTTGGGTACGGTATGCTTTTGGACCACTGTACGTTACTCCATTTATGCACAAATTGCCTAAAGGGTCAAGAAAGAATTTCCCAAAATTCTTTGGAGATGGCAAGTAAAATCCAGATCATCACTTGGCAGCATTCTTCATATCTTGTGGTATGCTTGCGGTGGAGCATGAGGATGTTGCAGTCAGACTTTTCATTGAGACTCTGCATGACTTGGCCAGAGAATGGTTCCATCGGTTATCCCCTAGGACTATAAAAAACTAGGCGTCCATACGAGAACAATTTCTAAAGAGGTTCAAACTTGCAGAAGACGTTAGCACACTGATCACTTAGCTGACGCAGTTAAAGAAGGAACCAAACGAGAACATGCGGGACTTTATTGCAAGGTTCCAAAGGATTTTATATAAAATCCCCACTTCTGTTGTGCTTAGCGACAAAAATCAAAATACGTTTTTTATAAACGCTCTGTTGCTCGAAGTTGGATATCAGATGTGGAGGGCAAGACCAGTGAATCTATTAGAGGCACAAAATGTTGTTGTAGAGGTTGAAGATGACTTGATCATGGCTGGAAAAATCAAACAATCACCCCATAAAGGTGATGGAGCTTCTTCAAGTACTTCCGACCCTTTTCTACAGAAGTTAGCTAATGCCATGCTACAAATCAAGAAGCAGATATCTCAAGGAACCAAATGCAACTCCTTCAAGAACAACTCCTACTCAGACCTTTAATGGTCAAAATCAAAATTGAAACAGACTTACAGCTGCACCACAACGGTTGGCAATTGAAGTTGCTCCACGGAACAACTTGGAAACTAATGAAAGAAGATCTTGGCATTGATTGTTGATATATATAATGAACCTGTACGGTTCCAATCAGTTAGGAGGTTGTAAATCAGTTGTAATTGAAGAAACTATAACTACTTCTCTTAATGTTAAATACACCCTGCCTGTGTCATTCGAACCAGTGCATTTTGCATCTCTATCTTCTTGCTCTATTTTCTTTATGCTTCTAGATCCAACAGTGGTATCAGAGCGATTGTGAGAGGTGAGGTTGACGAGAGGTACGGTTGACGCAGGGGTAGAAGAAAGGAGTTGTGTTTTTTCTTTGTTGCTCATAAATTCGTGGGTTGCGGAAGACACAGTCACAAATCGTGTCAAAACGTGCCAACTTGGCTGTGGATTGCTGTGTGGGTTCCTGGAGACACAGTCGCAAATCGTGTGAAAACATGTCAGTTTGTTGTGGATTGTTGTGGCATCATTGTTAAAAGCAAGTTGTAAAAGCCCTTGGCACCAACAAAATCGTGGAGCAGTATATCTTCACGAGGGTAGAATCGTGGCGGAGGTACCTGCAAAAATCGAAGGGTCACATTACAAACATCCATTTTCAAAAAATTGTGGTAGAGGTACCTGCAAAAATTGTGGAGAAGAATAGGGCAGAGATAAAGTCCTGAGCAAGGCAAAAAAAATTATAAAACTATTTGGTGTTTTAATATTTCCCTGCCACATATATGCATAAAATACTTTCCCACAGCCACGTTTTCGCATAAAGTAATTTTGTTTTATTTGGTGGACAAAATACCTTATTTCCATTTTTATTATTTTCATAATAAAATGGTGAATATTTCAAATCTTATTCTACCTAACTCGCAAAAATTAACGGGCACTAATTTCAATGTTTGGAGTTAAGATTTTAACGGTTGCGGAGTTTTGTGATTGTGATTTAAAATAATCAAGGGTGATGAAAATCGACCAGCAACAAACTTCGAGGATTATGACAAATGTCATAAGGAAGCATTATTGCTTCTCAAGTTGTTGGTATCGGATGTTATGATACCGGAAGTGCGGAACGCCACTGTGGCAAGCACATTGTGGGCCAGTCTAAAGGATAAATATCAGACGTCAGAAAAGAGTCGGGTTTTATACCTGAAAAATATGCTCTTTTCCATAAAATTACAAGAAGGTGGATGGCTATCTGAGCACCTACTTCAGATGAAAGATCTCCGAGACCAGTTATCTTCCATAAATAAAAAGGTGGACGATGATGATATGGTGGCTTTGGTTCTAAATAGCTTGCCTTCTTTGTATGAGTCATTTGTGGAGGCACTTCATTTAATGGCGGAGAGTCAAACTCTTACGTTTGACGAGGTGAGTTCCTACCGGTTGCAAAAGGAACGAAGACAGACACGGGTTCAAGAGTCCACTTCTGGACAATTTGAGAATGCTTTTGCTGCTCAATCTAAAGGAAAGTATAAACGACAGGCTGAGACATCCTCTTCCTCTCCTAAATATCAAGTGAAATGTTACTATTGTCACAAACTTGGTCATGTGAAGAAACACTGTCGGAAAAGACTCAATGCCTCTGAAGAAGCAGAAGGGGCAAGCACATGTGGATACAGTTGAACATGAGTCAAAAGAAGAATATGCTCTCATGGCATCTTGCACGGATAATGGCATTCCTACTCGATGTTGGTTCTTTGATTTTGGAGCATCACGGCATTTCACATGTCAAAAAGACTGGTATGTCAATTTTAATTCTTGTTCTTTTGCTTCAGTTACTTTAGGAGATGGAAGATCACATGCTGTAGAAGGTATTGGGGATGTTCGTATTATGCTAAATAATAATAGCAGATTGCTTGTAAAAAATGTTAGATATGTGCCTAACATGAATAAGAACTTGTTATCTATCAGTCAACTAACTGATAATCCCAATATCTCTGTAAACTTTTCTGGTAAACAACGTATTGTGTCTGACATCAAGCAAAATAAGGTTGTTGCTCTAGGGATTGGGCATGGTAGTCTTTATAGACTTGTTGATCTTGCCACGGTCAACTTGCATGCCTTAGTTGTGGAAGGAAATACCAGTGTTTTATGGCACGAAAAATATGGCCATCTCAACCTTCAGTATTTAGCACGCCTTCATAGAGCCAACATGGTTGTTGGTTTGCCTCCTATTCAGGAGAAACAGGACATGTGTGTTGGTTGTTTTGCAGGAAAACAAAAGCGGAAGCCTTTTCCCTTTGAATGTGTTTGGCGTGCAAAGGGGCTCTTGGATCTTGTACATGCAGATCTATGTGAGCCATCGTGGATGACTCCAACAGTCCTTGGTGCATGCTATTTTCTCTTGCTAGTGGATGATTATACTCGGAAGATGTGGGTCTATCTTTTGAAAAAGAAGTCTGATTGCTTTGCTTCTTTTGTCAAGTTCAAGGCCTTGGTGGAGAATCCCCTTTTTCAAGACATTATTAATATTTATTTTTCATTTGCATTGTAACCCCTTGGCATGCCTAGCGCTACAAGTGGGAGTCTTTTTAGTTAGTTTAATGTGCACATAGGTTAGTTACTTTTATTTATTTAATTAATAAATAAATAAAGTGCACATAGTCTTAGTATTAAATATTTTAATGAGAGTTTATGTTTTCCCTCCAAAAGGGAAAGGTCAGTCTTTATTGGATATTGCACCCCTTAGTTCTATAAAAGGGAGGTCACATTTTCCTTAGAGGGTCATGTTGATGAATTATTGATTTCACTCCATGCTTGGAGAATTGGGATGTATGCCCTAGTTCTTGCATTGATCTCTCTCTTATTTGGATCCATTATTGAAGATTATTGAAGACTCCATTGTTCTTTCCATTTTGCTCTCTTGTGTTGAAGGTGTTTGTGCATGATATTTTCTCTCTAGCTTTGGCGACTTGTCTAGGGTATTGGCGCATTTTATTGAGGGTAAAATCTGCATGTTATTGAGTATTTTGAAGGGTTCTAAGTGCTGGAAATTATTTATGCAATTTACCCTAACCCTAGCGACTGGGTTTGGGATTTCGGGGGCTGATTTGAGTGGTTTCTAGTGCATGCAAAGATCTGATATTTATTTTGATGAGAAGCTCATAATTTTCCCTTTCTACTGCATTTGGTTTCAAGTTAAAAGAGTTAGTATTTTGGGAGTTATTAATTTCCAAAGTTTCAGCTAATTTTCAGCAGTTATTATTTATTATTTTTACTTCTGCAAATTGTATTGGATAAAGGAGTGTAAATACCAACTGGATTGCCCATCAAACCCTCACCTTGGCTCACTCCAACCCTATTTGGGTTGTATTGAAGCTGACACTAGGGTTCGTTGAGGTAAACCTAGGAGGGTTTATCTTCTAAGTGTTTATTTTTGCAAGTATTTAATAATAATCAGTTAATATCCTACAAGGGGATATTACAGTGGTATCAGAGCTTCTTTCCTCTACTCTTGTGGGGGTTTGTGTGACAAAAACAAGGAGGAATAAGGCGAAATTAATTTCATAAATCTTGGAGTTGAATTGGTGCCCTAAATGTGTTGGGCGACCTAATTTTTGGGAAAAAATTAGGGTTTGGTGTTGGCTAGTCAAAATCTGGTTTTGGGATATTGTTTCTCATATTTTTGTGACCCAAGATCCAAAATTTCAGCTCTTTTGGACTTTCCTAGCCAAAGATACGGATTTTTGAAGTTGCTATATTTTTCTGCAATGTTTCGGGTTTTAAAAATCAGATTTCAATTATTTTCAGAAAAATTCCTTTTGGAAAAGTTGCTCCATAATATTATCTACCATTCCCCAAAGTTTCATGCAATTCCGAGGTGTTTTGAGCAAGTTATGTCATTTTTCTAAATTCAGCTAGGGATAGTGACGAACTTACTATTTATAGTAAGTCTCCCATTTTCAGATTTAGAAAAATTTCTGTTTTGGCATATTCAGATTGGAAAAAAATATTTCAGAATTATTGCAAGTTGTTTGAGGTAAATCAGAGCAATTTTCTTCTTTTCCGGCGGGTATTGTTTTGCAGATCATGGAGATTGCCAGTGATGGAGGTTTGAGAACCAAGCTCTATAAGCTTGGGAAACGGCTCAAAAAGATTTCATTTGAGAAGAGTGTATTGTTCCACACTCTTGAAGAGATAGTGAGTTGTTTATGTTTGATAGAGCAATCTGATTATAGCTCTATGTTTTCATTTGTAGCTCCTTTGGTAACACACTTGGCTAGAACTAATTTGTTGAGACATGAGGAGGTGGATGTGAGACTTTTGGTCATTGCATGCATTAGTGAGGTCACACGGATAGCAGCCCCAAGTTTGTCATATGATGATACTACTATGGAGGAGGTATATGATCTCATGGTTGGAAGCTTTCAAAAGCTTTGGGACATCACAAACCCTCACTTTGATAAGAGGGTTAAGATCTTGAAGAACATGGCTCAGGTAAGGTCTTGCATTCCAATGTTAGATCTTGATTGTAATGACGTCATTTTGCACATGTTTGAGGTTTTCTTTGATGTTATACATGAGGAACATTCACATGAAGTAATGGATTCTATGCAAACAATAATGTCTCTAATGTTGAATGAGTATGAAGAACCTCCACAACCTTTGTTATCCATACTTGTGGAAGGATTGGAACAAAAGGAGTCATGTCTTGCTCACTCCTTAGCAAGAAGAGTTGTGAATCAATGTGCAAGCAAAGTAAAGACATGCATCCAAAGTATGAGCACTTTTGTTTTTGATGATGAATTTTTGGCATCTAATGATTGCATGGGTTTGAATGGGTGCAAGGAGAAATCAAATTTGGTTGATGGGCATGAAGAGGATATTAGTGTCAAGCATATGCATGATCAAGAAGAAATGATGGCAAAGGAACATGTGATGGAAAAATCAGATTTGAGGGGAGTTGTTCAACCCCACCACGAGCCATTTGAAGGGCAAGGAGAAGGCATGGTCAATGATCTCACCGTAGAAGGGTATACTCATTCATATAATACATCATTTGTGTCTACTTCTATGTGGCAAAAAGAAGAAATCTTGAAGCATTCATTGTATGGTAATAATCTTTTGATGTTTGACAAATTATTAGTGCCTACTAATTGCATCAAGTTGAATATGAGTGCAAAAGGAGCAGGTTTTCAAGAGGACTATGAAGATGGGCTTGTGAAGAGGTATGCTTATAAAGGAAGGACATCATGGAATGTTTATGGTAATTTGCAGTTCGCTGTAATTTTCCGAACAGCAGGCCCTTATGGGCAATTGAATGAGGTTTTTCACCCAAGCATGAGTCTCATGGATGTTCCAAGTCATTACCCACCAAGTATGAAAGCTTGTGGGGAGGACAAAGGGGTTTTAGACAAGGAAAGTAATGAGGAACTAAGTGCTGTTCCAAACTCAGAAATTCTGAGTTTTGTAGATGTTGGGGGCAGCCCAAGGTATGATCTTTCTTGTTTTATTTCTCCTCAAATCTTGAGTTTTGATGGATATGATTTTGAGCATGATAGGGAGATGGATATGAGGTGCAACATGGAGTATATTGGTTGCATTTTTATTGGTACTCTTGCTCTTAACATTTGGGTGCATATGGAGCATGATGGAAAAGGAGAAAGAGTGATCATCACTCTTCCCAATGATGGAAACCATAACAATAAGCTTGCTGGTCCGTATGAGAAATTCATCATTAGAAGGCACAAAGGTATGATGATTTCATGTGTTTTGCCTCCTATCATAAGGGAAAATCATTGGCACAAAGTAAGGTACAAGGTTCCTTGGTTTCTCTATGATAATATTCATAAATGCATGCATTATATTTCAGCTCTCTCATTTCCTTTTGAGTATAGAAGAAGAGAAAATTTGTGGTGTTATCTTGCACATATTGCTTCATGTGGTAAGAGGATAAAAGGATTTGGGTTTTGCAAGTTTGGTTTGGATATAGGAATATCATTTCATTTCCTTTGTCAAATGATGCTAACTCCTATCTCTTGGGAAGACGTGAAAGAAGGATGGATCACATGGACTACACTTTGCATGGTAAGAAGTTCATTTTCAGATTTTGAGCTACAGTTATGTCTTCCATTTGGGTGTTTGATTGAGATACTACCAAGGGTAAAGTCAACCAAGGATAAGTATTGGGAATGTATGAGTGATGTTGCTTACATGACCACCATCTTTTGGGCTTCAATGAAAAGTATGAGAAGTTTGAAGGAACATGGTATGAACTTTTCTCAAGGCATTTCATTTTCAGCTGTGCATGTGGATAATTTTCAGTTTGTTATGATTGAGGATGAAATTTCAGCTATATGGGAGCCATTTCTATTCACTAAGTTGATGATCATTCATGTTGGGAAAAGAATTCTGAATTATGCTAGCTGTTGTCCTCTCATTTTTATGGATAATACTATTAGGACCAGCTCCACTATCACTCCCAAAATTCAGATTTTTTACATACATTTGGTGACATGGTTGTTGGTATTTGATTTTGGCTCATGGGTAACTATTTGGGGGTGGAAACCAGCCATCATAATTCTGATTTTCGAGGAAATAATGCATGATTACAACAGTGTTGGGAGCCACATAACAGATTTTGGGGACAACCCATACATGAGGGAGATTTGGGAGCTCTCCATGCCTTGGAGACATGAAGAAGAAACAGGAAAAATGTTTCTCAACACTTGTTTTTCTAATGAGTTTGCTTCATGTGCAGGATTGAAGACATATGATGGAAGATTGTTGTCCTATTCATTTCATGAGGGCATTTTTGAGTGGGCAGCCTTGGAGCTTAGCAAAGCTCATCCTATTGATGCTTCTTTATGCCATGTTGAGGACACCATCACTTGGAGCACATGTTATGGAGTTGATGACCCATCTTTTTGGGTTGACATGAGGGAAAGAAATTTGTTCTTTCTAACTCTTCGCCACTTGATAGGCACCGGATCGAGGCTTTGGATGCACCACCCCACATCTTCTCTTTGGGGCATGATGCATGGATCTATGAGCTTGCTATTGCTTGAGGGCAAGCAATTTCCGAGAGGGGAGGACTGTAATGTCTCCCTTTTGAAGACATTATTAATATTTATTTTTCATTTGCATTATAACCCCTTGGCATGCCTAGCGCTACAAGTGGGAGTCTTTTTAGTTAGTTTAATGTGCACATAGGTTAGTTACTTTTATTTATTTAATTAATAAATAAATAAAGTGCACATAGTCTTAGTATTAAATATTTTAATGAGAGTTTATGTTTTCCCTCCAAAAGGGAAAGGTCAGTCTTTATTGGATATTGCACCCCTTAGTTCTATAAAAGGGAGGTCACATTTTCCTTAGAGGGTCATGTTGATGAATTATTGATTTCACTCCATGCTTGGAGAATTGGGTTGTATGCCCATGGGATGTATGCCCTAGTTCTTGCATTGATCTCTCTCTTATTTGGATCCATTATTGAAGATTATTGAAGACTCCATTGTTCTTTCCATTTTGCTCTCTTGTGTTGAAGGTGTTTGTGCATGATATTCTCTCTCTAGCTTTGGCGACTTGTCTAGGGTATTAGCGCATTTTATTGAGGGTAAAATCTGCATGTTATTGAGTATTTTGAAGGGTTCTAAGTGCTGGAAATTATTTATGCAATTTACCCTAACCCTAGTGACTGGGTTTGGGATTTCGGGGACTGATTTGAGTGGTTTCTAGTGCATGCAAAGATCTGATATTTATTTTGATGAGAAGCTCATAATTTTCCCTTTCTACTGCATTTGGTTTCAAGTTAAAAGAGTTAGTATTTTGGGAGTTATTAATTTCCAAAGTTTCAACTAATTTTCAGCAGTTATTATTTATTATTTTTACTTCTGCAAATTGTATTGGATAAAGGAGTGTAAATACCAACTAGATTGCCCATCAAACCCTCACCTTGGCTCACTCCAACCCTATTTGGGTTGTATTGAAGCTGACACTAGGGTTCGTTGAGGTAAACCTAGGAGGGTTTATCTTCTAAGTGTTTATTTTTGCAAGTATTTAATAATAATCAGTTAATATCCTACAAGGGGATATTACACAATCTAAAGCCTATAGGTTGATTGATACTTCCATTAATAAGATCATTATTAGTCGAGATGTTGATGTAAAAGAAACAAAGTCTTTCTTTGGTTGTAATCAGCAAGGGGACCAGCCAAGGGGCAGCAATCAGCAAGGGTGTCATAAAAAAGTGTGGTACTCTTTCCTTGCCTGATCATGAATCCGGTTCTTCTTATACTTCTCCACAAAATCCAGGACAGTCTGGTCACTCTTCCACTAAATTGTTGAGTCACCAAGAAATCAACTTGTGTTGGTTTCTCCTCCGAAACTTTCGTTGGCTTCTCTTCCAGAAACACCACCACCAGCCACCACATCTTCAGTTCAGCGGAGGCCTAAGTGGTTTTACTCCACTATTCAAGATTTGAGGAAAGACGAATTGTCTTCTCTCTTAGATGGAAGGTCTCGATGAACTGGTAAGCAAATTGATTATTCTGAGCACGCGCAATTTGCTCTTGCTTCTGATCTTCTTCATATTCATGAGCCACAGAAATACTCTAAAGCACAAGGCATACCGGAATGGGAAACTGCCATGCAACTAGAGTATGATGCCTTGATTAAAAATAATACCTGGAAGTTGGTGCCATTACCTCCAGGGGAACACACCATTGGTTGTAAATGGGTGTATATAATCAAGTGCAAAGCAAATGGTACTTTGGATAAGTACAAGGCTCGACTCGTTGCGAAAGGTTTTTTGCAACAGGAGGGGATAGATTATGAAGAAACATTTGCTCCTACTGTCAAGATGGTCACTTTTCGACTTCTTTCTTTTGCAGCTCAGTTTGGTTGGAAAGTATATCAGATGGATGTCAAAAGTGCTTTCCTGAATGGGGATTTGGAGGAAGAGGTGTATATGACACAGCTTGAAGGTTTTCGGGCTTGTGGTAGTGAGCATCTGGTATGCAGATTGATTAAGTCCTTGTATGTACTTTAGCAGACTCCTCGAGCCTGGTACATAAAAATAGATAAACATCTCAGAGATTCAGGTTTCACACTGAGTCATTCTCATCCAAATCTCTATGTGAAAAGCAATGATGATGACATTGTGATTCTTATTGTATATGTTGATGACCTTGCCATCACCGGCAGTGGAGATGTTGCAATTCATAAGGTAAAATCAGATTTATGTGCTGCTTTTGACATGACTGATTTAGGCCTCCTTCACTATTTTCTTGGTGTAGAATTATGGCAACTTGACCACTTGATTTTCATATCTCAAGTTAAGTATACCACTAACCTACTACAAAAATTTCACATGTATGATTGTAATTCTTCTTCTACACCTATGGAGGTAGGGCTGAAACTCTCAGCCCATGATGATTTACCACTGGTCGATGAATCATTAAACAGACAGTTGATGGGTAGTTTGATCTATCTAACTACACAACCGGATCTAGGTTTTACTGTCAGTTATCTCTCTCAGTTTTTATCTAAACCGAAACTCATTCACTAGGGAGTAGCAAAATGAGTTCTACGATATGTCAAAGGAACTCTTGACTTTGGCATTCTATATCAGAGAGTTGCAGATTTCAGGTTGATTGGCTATATTGACTCTGATTGGGGAGGATTTGTAGATACTCGACGATCTACCACAGGATATATCTTCTCTTTTGGTTCAGGAGTTGTTTCTTAGCAAAGTAAACTTCAGCCTCCTGTTGCCATCTCTTCTACGGAAGCAGAATACAAGGCTATTGTTAGTGTCAGTTGCGAAGCAATATGGCTTCGTCGGATTCTGACTAATCTTCAGTTTCCCCAGGCTGCTGCAACACCTCTTTCACTCTTTTGTGATAATCAAGGTGTTCTAAAAATGGTGAAGAATCCTATCTATCATGCCCGCACTAAACATATTCAAATTCATCATCATTATATTCGCCAGTTGATTGATTCTGGTGAAATCTCTCTACATTTTTTTCCATCTGCAGATCAGCCTGCTGATGTAATGACTAAACCTCTTGGTCCTTTGTTGTTTGTCAAGTTTAGAGATAAACTTGGTGTTGTTTCTAGGTTTGTCATTTAGGGGGGGTGTTGATATATATTATGAATCTATACGGTTCCAATCAGTTAGGAGGTTGTAAATCAGTTGTAACTGAAGAAACTATAACTACTTCTATTAATGTTAAATACACCTTGCCTGTGTCATTCGAACCAGTGCAGTTTGCATCTCTATCTTCTTGCTCTATTTTCTTTATGCTTCTAGATCCAACATTGATGAATCATTTGATGAAGAAGACTTTGTAGATCTCGCTGGCGACTCCAACATTGGTTACCTGGACTATGAATTTGATGAGGGCTATTATGAATCTTTTGAAGATTTTGATGGCCACACATTCGTGGTGTTCACAAGGTCCCAAACACGCCAAAATGCGGAGGCTTCCTCAAGTGGCCAAAGAAGAGAAAGAGAATATCCTAGGCTAGATGTTACCATCCTAAAAAAGAGGCAGTACACTACCTTCTTCATTAGCTCCCAGAGATAAGCATGTAGGTTCTTTCAATCAGCAGCAAAGGACCAACGGACAACCAGCTGAAGTAAGTCAAGCTTTCGACATTATTTATCATATTAAAAAGACCAAACTTCAAATGTTAGAAGCCAACTATTTGAGGGCATTTCCTGATCAGTTAAATAGGTTGGTAAAATATGTGCAGAGTAATGGTCTCAATACTCCAACAAATAATGTTTCACGGGGTATCTTGTATAGTCCTAAGATTACTCCTCCAAAAAATACCACTGCAAGCTCTTCTCCTACTTCTTCTCCCGCTACATCTGAAAGGATCGAGCCATTTTATGTGTCATTACTTATTAATGGTTATAAATTAAGTAATTGCATTTTAGATTCTGGAGCTTCTGACAATGTGATGCCTGCCAAAGTTGCTGACGCTCTAGGTCTCACATTGACAAAAACCAATGGAAGATGTTATTCAATGGAAAGACAAGTACCTCTGGTTGGGCAAATCAAAGATGCACAAGTAGTACTCGCTTCAATCCCAGACAAAAGATTAAAGTTAACTATCCTTGTAGCGGATGTCCCAGTATCTTATGGCATGCTGTTGAGCAGGAACTTCTGTAAAGAATTGGGCAGAGAAAGATGGATTGGTCTTGTGCGCACATACCAATCAAGGGAGTTAATCAAAAGTTAGAACCTGAGAAGAAATCCAAGTACACAGTATCAAAATCTGAGATCCTTGATCTCAGATCTTGTTCCAAGAATCCGATCACGGAGTGTATTATCTAGAACTAGATAAAGAAGAAGCCCAACCTGTGATCCAAGAGCCACATCAACTGGATAATAAGATTTGGTCTTTGGAGTTTGATGGCAGTTGTTGTTCATTTGGATCTAGTGCAAGCGTTCTTATTTCTCCTGAGGGAAAGATGCATGCACATTCCTACAAGTTAATGTTTGAAAACACTAACAACACGGCAGAATATGAAGCAGTGTTGTTAGAAATGGAGCAGGCAAGAACAATGGGAATCAAGCTCTTACATGGAAGGGGGGACACTAAGTTAATTGTCAAGCAGATACAAGGTATCTAGCAAGTCAAAAAGGACAAACTACGGCATTATAGAGACCGGGTCTATTCTGTTATCCTAGATTTTGTGGCTTTCTCAGTTTCATATATTCCAAGAGAGCAAAATTCTAGACCTGATTCACTTGCAGTTACTGCAGCTTTATTAAATCCGGATCAGCCACCCACATTCTTCAGACAAGGGGATTACAAAGTTGAGATGGTCTTCCGCCCGAAGGTTCCTGACAACGTCCAGCAATGGCAAGTTTTAAATGATGACAAACAAATTGTTGCATTTCTCCAACAAAAGGACAACTTCGAAGAAATATACTACGAGGGAAGCAACTCACCTCCAAGACAGACCACTGTGGGAGAAACGGGTGCAAAAGTTGCAGGAATTCAAGAGATGATCCAACTTAAAGGAAATAAAATTCATAAAGGCTTAATATCTCTTGAGGAAATGTTCGACAAGCATGATCAGATGCTTAAAAAGAATGAAGAAAGTGAAGAAGGTTCTTCTTCCGATACACAATTATTAAATTTGGGAGCTAATAATGATCCTAAATTAATAAATCTGGGTAAGTGTTGTTCAGAGGCAGAAAGAGAAGCTTTTACAAAGCTTCTTAACAAATATATGGATGTTTTTGCTTGGTCTTACCAAGATCGAAAGACCTATCAACTTGCAGAAGTACAACACTATATCCCATTAAAGCAAGAACAAAAGCCTTCCAAATAGAAGTTGCGGCGGCACAACCCTACTATTTCAGGGACTATCTTTGCTGAAATCCAGAAGTTGTCCTAAACTTCTTTGCAGAAAGCCTTGAAGTAGTTTCTATCTAAGATTGTTGTCCTAAATTTGGGGGCATATAACTTGTTCCCGATTTTGCTACCTTGGACATAGCCTCCTTGTAATAAGGAGAGTGGGCGGAATGAAAAGAGATCCTTGTAGCATAAAAGAAAATTCAATAGCATCATCCACCTCTTCCCCTGTCTTTGAATCAAACATATCTATAGCTAGATTGGGGGTAGCCCCCATGGCCTTTCTCTTCCCTTTGTTTTCCACTTTTGTCATTAAAACTAGAACCCAAAGTATTGTTGCCAATCCTATGAGAGCTAAAAGGGGTGTGAATGTTAGTACTAGTACCATGAACTTCTAGAATGTCGATCATGGTATTTCCATAATAAAGCCTCACTATATATGCTCTTTGATCAAGTGAAAGAGGTTTGCAAACACCAAACCCCTTCCTATAAGGTGCAACAAGTGTGCATTGGTTTTGGTGATGTTTTCATGCCAACTCTCTGAACATATTTTTCACTTTCATAGTTTACTCCCCCTCCAAACAACTATGTATATTCGGCAACACACAAATTTAGTATCTCGACTATATCATTGATAGTGGCAGCATCCATGTAGATCCATTGAAGATCAAAATAATCAAGGATCGGCCAACTCCACACAATTTCGCCAAGTTGAGGATTTTTCTCCGACTTGCTAATTTTAATTGCAAGTTTGTCCTTGGTTTCTCTACATATCATGGCCCCTACTAGGGGGCACACCAGGAGACACACCCTTCTTCATTTGAGGCTTCATTGGGGTGGTAGATCTTGTCAATGGCTCTCCTTGAGTGAGGAGAACTTGGGAACCCTTATTCTTTAAGTTATATGGGAAATATTTGACTCATAGTTTACATAGTCGTATTCGGCGAATATTCGGCAAACCCAAAAAACATTGACTAGGCAAAAACTTGACAAGACTCGACAAATATTTGGGAAGATTCGGCAACTTCAAAAATACTCAAATTTCTTTTAAAAACATAAATTTTATGCAAAATATAGCTACAAAATGTATCAAATGAGTCTATAAAATGTTGGAGAAGTGTTTTCTATTAGATTTTACTACAAATACAATACAAAATCGCATCATCATGCGAATACAACAGCCGACTGAAGTGCTATGAATTTATGATGATTGTCATTAAAAATTATCATCATAAATTTCATATCTATACAGGTTACAATATACAATAAGTTACATTTTCCTCTTCCCGGTTCTAGAGAAATATTGCAAGGGTCTATTGCCTCTACTAGTCCCCACACTCGGTTGCGTCTCCTCGCCCCTTCTAGAAGGCTGCGACTCTGGATCCAACCTGGTAGTAGGTGGTGGCTCCTTTGTTGCATATTCAAGATCACCTCCTAAGATATCATCCAATCCAATATCTCTTACTATTGTTTCTCCCTACATAGCTTCCCTCTCGGAAGAAGCAATCTCAGCCTCTGTGAAAGCAGGGATTTCCTCCTTGCTCAGTCCACTCATTGTGTGGATCTATCTCATCCAAATCAATAAGCTCCTCCAATTTGGCCTCTAATTTTCTTGTGCGAAGCCGGAGATTGTATTGCACAAAAACCAAGTCGTTGAGTTGTTTTTGAAGCAACTTGTTGCGCTTTTTCGTGTGAATGGCCTCAAACAAACTCCAGTTGCGTTCACATTCAGAAGCGCTACAAGGTTGAGATAAAATTCTGAGGGCTAGATTGTATTGCACAAAAACCAAGTCGTTGAGTTGTATTTCCTCCCCAATCCTCCCACCAAGAACCTACAAACAAGATAATCAAAAGTTTATAAGCAATTAATAAAATCAAAGTTATAACTCGTAACACATATAAGTAACTTAGTAAACATTCTAAATTGCTAATTTTTATTACCTAGTGACTGTGTGGTTCTCCCTTAGACAGCTAATGCTGAAGAAAAGAGCTTCCTCCTAACATGTTTGTAATTTTGCAGCTCTAAAACAATGAGGTCCCTCATCTCAACCTCTGGTATCATCCTCTCAATACATGTTGAAAGGCCCTCCATAACCTCTTCGTTCACATCTGTGAAGCCATCGAAGAATAAAAACTTGGGGTTGAGGTAGTACCCCGCTGCATGAATATGTTGGTGGAGTTGATTGTTCCGCCTCTGATCAATTATCTCCCAAAAGGGACCATATATGGCGATGTCCCCTATAATAGTTTTGGATAGCGGCCCTACCCATAGCCTCATAAATGTACCCCATAGGGTTTTTCTCCCCATCAACCAAACGTAAAACCCTCGCCAGCGGTTCTGACACCTACACACAAATTAAAATGTAAGGTTACAAACTTACAAATAAAATAAAAAAGTAAATAACAATATATTTATAATTTAACAAATTAAAATAAAGTAATCAACATGAAATATAAATTGAAGTTTGAAATTACCTTGATGATTTTTATAACTCTCTTTGTAGAGATATCATCAAAAACTATCTTTGTAGTCCTCTCTCCATCAACTTTCTTTGAATATTGTGAGTCTAGCTATGCTTGACTCACAAACATTTGCTTCAGTGATGTCAACAAACTAGTAATACTTTGCAATGTCAAGAAGTTAGTTGCAAATCTTTTGACATCAGCTCGCACAAGCTCTTTCCCCTTTGTGTGTTCTCTCATCAAGCTAAGAACCCAAGGGTGATTATATATGTACTTGGTTATGTTTCTTGCATCTTCTACAACGAGCCTCACCCAATCAATTTTGCTTGTCCTCCAAAAGAAGTTCAAGGCAATGAGCCGCACAAGGAATCCAAAAGACTGATCGATTTCTCTCATGTAGTAGTCTCCCATCCGCCACATATGTTGTTGCATTATCTGTGACAACTTGCATAACATTTTGTATACCCACCTCTAATACAACCGTCTCCAACATAAGACTCAAATTATCTGCATTTTTAACTATGTTAGAGGCATCAATAGACTTCAAAAACACCATCTCACCAATTGAAGCCGCTAAAAAATTAATGAGGGTGCAGTTCCATCCGTCCACCCATCTGAAAGAATCGTGCATTCGTATTTCTGCCATTGTTTCTTTTGATCTTCTAGAATTGTAGTTGCATCAGTAACTACACCCTTGAGCAATTTCTCACTCAAGTCTTTTGGAGAGGGTGCCTGGTACCCTTTCCCTACAACTATCAATGTTGTCACCAAGTACTCCCAGTACGAGCTCTTTGTCATATTGAAGGGAATGTTGTTGTAGTACTAGAAATTTGCACATGCTTTATCTGCTTGCTCATGCATATCCTTGTTTCAGGCTGTATCTTGTAATGAAGATTGTGCTTAAGGTATGTTCCTTGGTACAAAAAAGTTATGTATGTCTTTGCTTGAACTTGATGATGCAGATGTGCATTTTCCAATTCGTATGTGTGGACTGCGAGTAGAGCCCACAATTATTTCCGCATCATATCCTCTTAATCCTCTATCATTCCAGCCCCAAGTCTAATAGTTGCATGCACCCTTTCCCTCTCTAGTTTCTTCTCCTCTAGCTCTACCAGCTCTACTTTTGTCTCTCGCTTTGCCTCTTCTGTAACATTGGGGCATACCACAGCATCCCGGAAAACAATACATGCAAGATGATACTTCAAGCGATTGATGCCTCCAGAAAATGTTTTGACGTAGAAATTGCAAACCATTGTTCCCGGAATTGCTCCACGTACACCATACTTCCAAGCGATGGTACGGGCGTTCACAGGAACGGTTCTTGCTAGTGATATTGACCCAGATATCGAACCTGATGCCGAGCCTAATGCTATTGGTAAGCTCCAATCTACAACAGAATGCACATTTAAAAAATTAAAAAAACGTAAACTTAATTAAAAATTTTAAAAAACCCTGTCTGTATAACCCTATTTAACCATAATTTAATAAAAATAACATACCTCCGGTTTTAATAACTATTAAAAATTTTAAATGATTCACAATTAAATTGAATGCATTTAAAATTACAAAACATATTTGAAAAATGGAATATAATACAAATATATAAAATTTAAATAATTTAGAACGAATTTGCGAAAAGAAAAGAAAAACATACCTCTGGCTCAAAATGACTATTAAAAATTTAAAATCATTTGCTTTTAAATTAAATGTATTTAAAATTACAATATGAATATATAAAACTTAAATAATATAGACCGAATTTGCAAAAACTTGAAAGAATTAAAAAAAAAACTTACCTCCAAATGTGATTCTCCAAATTTCCTCTTCGAATTCGCTCAAAAATCCGTTCAACTCATGCAATGCAAGCTCAAATGGTTGTGTGAATGAAAATGAAGTGCTTTGGTGCCTTAAAAAGAAAAAAACCAGCGTTTTTTCAGCAATGTTGTGTGTTTTTGACATGTTCCGCGTCCTACCCGCGTGTGGCGAGTTCTGTGCACGAACTCGCTGAATATTGGCGAATATTCGCCAATATTCGGTGAGTCAAACTGGTGAGTTTTCCTGGCGAATATTCGTTTGATTTTTTTTCTAGCAAGTACCCACTGAGTATGCAAACTATGATTTGACTACATGACCCATAACTTGGCAGATCTCACAGAACATCTTCCTCGAACATTTGGCCTTGGTATGACCTTTTGTTTTACAATTGGTGTGCCAAAGGTTCTTTCCTTCCTCCTTGGTGTCCTTTTTTAGTTCCCTCATCACATGGAGAATGTCTCTATTCTAAACTGATCTTGGTTAAGTATCATTGGATTCAGATCAACATCAATTTCACTCCTTTTCGAGCACGAGGATGTCTTATTCTCGCTTTCAATATCCATGGCTCAATTGCATGCATCCTCATAAGACAAAGGTGGAACCGCCTTCATCTTTCTTCGCAATGAGCATACTAGCCCTTTAATGAACCATATCTTCTTCAAGTCATCGGCTAGAACTTTTTTAAGTTTTCCTGATAGTTCTTTGAGCATCCTATAGTATACTTTTATGTTCTCATGCTTACCCTACCAAAAATTATAGATCTTTGTGACAATCTCGTTGTCATCTCTCTAGAGCTAAAATTCCTTCTCGAATGCTCTCCTAAGTTTCTCCTATGTTCCTTTATTAGTACTTGGTGCATATGTGAACCAATCAATAACCACTCCACAAAGTGTTGGAAGCACTTTAACCAAAAATCATTTGTGTGCCCATTTGGAGTCCAAATTGTAATACGTGTCCTACAATGTTGTACCAAATATTTGATCTATCACCAATGAATTTTCGCAGCTTCTAGTTTTCTAGAGATGGTGTTGATGGGGTAACCATAGCTATGGGCATAGGTTTCTTCTAACGTGGCTCTTTAAATATGATTCTCCTCAAGAAGGTCTAGGTCAAATATTCCTCTACTCTTCCAACATTGTTGAACAAGTCCCCTATACTTGACCTTCCTTCAATGGTGATCCTACACTATCTCGCTCACCATAAGAGTCCCATTTTGTGTTGCTCCTTCCAACTTGTGGTTCAGGATACCCTAGTGTATTTAGCTCTTTATCTTTAATAGACATCTTCAATTATATGGATACTTGTATCGTGCATGGCTCATTATTCTTCCATGAAGAAATCATTATTCAATTCCGTCTTGGAATAAAGACTTCCTTTGGAAGGAGAGGGCTCTATCGAATGCACACTCTTTTGCAAGACTTCCAAATGACATCTAATCGGAAAGATTAGCACTTCCTTTAGAAAATTAAAATCTTGTAATAACCCTTTCGAGGGTTTTATAAAAATATTATATATAAAAATATTATATATTCAAATCTGAAACTGAAAATTGCAACAAACTGAATACAAAACCAGCAACTTATTCTTGCCCAAAAAGATGCCAAAAACACCACACAACTTGCCAATATTTTATATATGATATTTGGAATTTTTAGAAGCCAATATAACCAACAAACACTGAAAACACACTGCTGGAAATGAAATACACACTGAAAATTGCAGCCACGAATTAATTATGAAATATAGATATAGAAGTCTCCAAAAATCATGAAACTCAAGATTCTGGCCTTTAAAAATATGGAAAATTAGATTAAAAAACCAGATTTATCAAATTCCTTGCCAATGTCTTTGAACCCTACCCAAGGAAGGTCGCTCCACCCTAGAAAAATAGTATAAAAGTTGGAAATGTGAAAAAGATCTTCAAATCAGCTTTCTTCTTCAATGCCAAATGGTGATGAAGGGTTTTCATCCTTCACCCAAGCCAAATGAAGGGTTTTCGTCCTTCAACAAGGCCTCACAAGAGGGTTTTCGTCCCCAAGTGGATGACTAAGGAGCAACAAGATCGCTTTGCCAAAGTATAGAGAGATAACACCAAGCTAGATGTAAATGAACTCTCTTCTCCTTTTATATCTTTCCTTTGGCACCAAAACTTAATTAGACAAGGCCGACCTGTATAGAACAGAAGAACACTAAAGGAAAAACATTATAATATTAGATAAAAATATATAATAAAGTGCTCAAGGGTCTTCTCCTTCATTTCTTCTTCTTTGCCATGGAGAAGGGATGACAAGAAGACCAATTTCCAACTCTCAGGTGGGAAAAAGGGACATTACAAATCTCCACCCATTAAATACTTGTGAGTGTCGTACAACGTTCCGATACCAGATAAACCCTTGGTTTCAGCTCCAACTTCAGCTTTAAGTAATGTTTCGTACTTGTTTTGAGGGGTTTGTAGAGGTGGCCACCTCTCGCAGCCTCTATCTTTGCTCTTAATGCTCCAAAGGTTTGGTAGACCATCAAGTTTCTTGGTCCACTCCCCTATCGTGTTGTCTTCTTCTTTGACCTTTGTTCAGGCTCAATGGCATTAATCCCTTCTAGTTTGGTGTCGTTCTTCAAAGCTCTCTTCCTCTTCACGACGACACCTCTCCATGTACTATTGTAAGATTTGTTGTCATTTTACTTCACTATCATGTTAGACATGGAGGTCTTGCAAAATAGTAAAGTGCCTAGCAAGGAGTTTGGCTAAATGATTAAGTAGTCAATTCACTTCTTCCATCACTGCCAGGTTTCCCCAAATAGAATATTTCAGCACTTGGTCCCTCTCGGATTTTTACTTGACACGCTCATGTATGGAGAGATCCCACACATACTTGAAGTCCCGTGTGAGTTTGTCTTTTCTCTTTATTGATTTCAATGATTTCTTGAATTGGTTTGACCCGTTAATTTCCATCATATATGTGTCATCGTCAATAAGTATTGTTGACCGAAATTCACTTCTGAACTAACTATAACTTGACCCAACCTTCTTAAAGGAAACAATGCCAAAATGTTTGTTCTACAAACTACACTACCTAAGGAACATCAATTACAAAATAATAATTATGTACCAAAATGCAGCATAGAAGAATGAGAGAGTAATCACTACTTGATTTCATAGGTAGTTCTCAATACAAGTTGTTAAGTACAGGGAGGTCTTGATACTCAATGCCCTTATCCCAACACGCAACACGCTATTTGTATGAAAAGGTTCAACGTTTTTCAGTTAACACAACCGTCAACAACTAAACATGACTATGAGTCGTTATAACACCACTTAATGCCAACAAGAGAATAAACGTAAAAAAGTTGGGTACAAAACAAATACATTTCTTCATAATGAAGTCTACAATACATAACTCAAATTTACAACAAGTTTTAAATAAATATGTAGTTTTTCAGTCCAACTTTTTATAGTTATCTAACAAATGAGAACCCAGGCACAGAGACTCTACTGAAGTTTGGGTTGCTTGCCCATTTCAACCTTTTGATAAAAATAATTTGAAAACAAGAGAGATGTCCCAGTAGGTTACAATCAATTTCAAACTTAAACTAAACATGAGATCAAAAGCATATATCAAAAGGAGTTATTCTTAACATTCTTCTGACAGCAAATAAAATTCTAAGTAGCCAATACGTTTTGGATACGAATATGGGTGCGGAGTATCCGATACGCGGATACGGAAAAAAACAATTGGCCCCGGATACAGCATTGGATACGGCCATACAAAATATGTATATAAAAATTACAAAATATATAAATTTCAGCCTATTAAATAGGAATTAACCACATATTATGCATATGAAAAACAAAACAAGCCAAATAACCACAACAAACTACTCATAAATTCATAATTTCATTTGTCCCTACAATATCTAATTGAGGTGTTTATTACATTTATGATTTATCTCATACATGCTATTTTTATCCATGTTTGTGATGGCTTGTATTTGGTACCTTGTATAAAATAATGGTGCTGTGAAAACTGTAATTTCTGCTGTAATGATATATTAAATTTAAACTAGAAAAAAATATTATAAAAGAAACACAGTTTCGGGCCTGGAAATGGCCAAGATACGGCCAGGCAGGTCCGGATACGGTTGGGTACGTCTGCAGACGTACCCAGCCGTCCCCGGTCCTGCCTGGCCGTATCTTGGCCGTTTCCGGGCATATAACCGATCCGTACCCATACCGGGTACGTTTTGTACCAGTAACAGGTGCCCTAGGGGATCCGTATCGGCTACATAGATAAAAGTTCCTAAGTTTACTTCATAAATACACATGAAACTTTTGCTGTCATTTTAAGACAACCAGGCTTTCATTTTTATTTTGAAAAGCATATTCCAACATATACAAATGCAGGATATTTAGGATAGCAGACATGGGTTAAGGAGCTTCGTTTCTTTAAATATAACAAGAGCTGACATGTAAGGCAGTCTGATAATATCATATTTGCTACATATGTTCTTAATGTAATGCCAGTTACTGTAGTTATACCCTACACTTCTACTTCTCCTATAATCTAATGTAAAGTTACAGAATCCTCATACTTCAGTCATTTCATTAACTGTGTCAAAGTCATAATCATGTGTTCAAGCATTTCGTCAAAAAAAAAAAATTCCATACCATTTTCAAGCTTCAGCAAAGTAACAAAAATACCAACCATTAAAGTCTTCTAATCAATTAAATAGTCGATCCCTAGTATATGAAATTGACAAATAAGAGCTCCACCTACTACCTCCTAGCAAAATCATACCCCAACCAGCCAAAGGCTGATTGGATTAAAAAAAAGCCCCCTTAGAGGAGGCCATGGCCTCCTTAAAAAAGCCAATTCCCTCCCTAGTCAAGCTCTAATTTCATATCTTCTGTTTTTTATGAGAAAAGTAAATCTGTAAAGAAGACCAGCTACAATTTATTCACCATCACGCTCATAGAACCCTAACCCATCCAAATTTTCTACCGAAAATGAAAATGGTTTCTACCTAAGAATGGAAACCCCACCCGAGGACAAACATTCAGTAGAGCAAATGGAAAACAGGCTACGTATGGCAGCTCAAGGAGAAGGCAATGATATGCTGATTCATGGGAGTTTTCCCTAGACCAAAAACACAAAGGTCGTGGATACAACAGAATTGAAAAGCTGCTGATTCTATGGACCTCCTCATGATGCCCAAAAGGTATTTCATGGCCATCTTATCCTCAAAACAACGAAAAAATCAGGCCTTAAGAAACCATGTTCTCCCATATTTAATCCAGCTGAAACCAGCAGATCTGGAGCAAAACAATAATTAAAAACACGAAGAGAATAGCATGGTACAAGGAGACAATTAAGGGATTCAAGTATCAATCCAAGGAAAAACCCAATCAAATATCATAGAAGCTCAAGGAGAGGACAATTTCTAAAGAGACAAGAGAAGTTAAGCATCCCGCCATATAGGTTAGCAGTCCACATAACTTTGAGGCACTCAACCATCCTGAGATCAATGAAATGAAATGCCATGTCCATTTTTCAAATAAAGTCTAAAAATTAATAATATAACTTAAGTGTCGAAAAGTGACTTTATAAAAGACACTTTATGTTATTATTATTAAATAAAGGTGACTTTTCTATTTTAAGTGAACTCAATGATTAAATAGAAAGTCCCTTCAATAAATAAGATTAAAGACCAATATGTGGCGCCTCACTTGGGAGAAGCAACAAAAAGGTTATAAAAGGAAGTGTTGGGGTCATTTGGAGGATATCCTTTGTCTATTATCTCTCTCCTTTTGGGAAACGTTGAGTATTTTGCTTGTTTGTGCATTGAGGATGAAAACCCTCCATTGCATTCATCACTTGAAGACAGAAACTCTCATTGTGATCAGATTTGAGGATGAAAACCCTCAATATCTTCTTGGTGGCTTCACTCAGGGGTCACATTTGAGCGTAATTTCGAATCATCAGAGCTAGGGCACGTCTGTTTTCTATTTGAGTCAGTTTGCAGTTCAACTTGGGCACGTTTTCTACTTTTTCCACTTCACATCTGCATTTCAAGCAAAGAAATTTCGCCAGTGGAGAGACAATCTACCAAACTTCAGTCAGGGATAGCTAGGGCACAAGTTGCATCCATTTCTAGGGTTGTCTGCACCCCTTTGGATTTCAAATCAGCATTTAGGGCATCAGAGACGGAATTGGTTGGTTTCAGTTTGCACCATTTCCTTTAGGTCTTTTCTTGTCATCTGGAGCGTCTTTTGTGAGAAAATTGTTGTAATCTTATGCGGGTATTTTTCTTGTTTTATGGTGTGAAAATAAATAAATAAAAATTCAGACTTTGGTTGAAAAAAACACTTTTCATCATCTACTTGTACCAAGAAGGTTTCTAGATGCTTAGGGCCTAATAGGTATTTTTGTATTGTGATTATTTGATGAATAAAGGAAGATTTCATATTGTTGTATTTTGTCTTAAGGGTTTGCATAAAAATCAAATTGTTATATTTTGTATAATGGTTTCAGGAAAAGTCCATAATTTCTCGGATTTGTCCCGTACAGGACATTATAGTGGTATCAGAGCAGGTGATCTTCCCAACCTGTGAATCGTGAGGACAACTAATCAACCAATGTTTCTTCGAGTGAAGTTCTTACAGAGGGAAGAAAAGTTAGATCCCGTTCTAATGGTGGTGATACGATTAGAATAGTTGAAAACAAGGTTGCAAAAAGAAGAAAAAGAATCAAAAACATCAGAAGTTGGTAAGGAAGATTTTGATGGTGGAGCATGAGGAAAAAGAGCAATCAAAGCTGCAAGAGGGTAAGAAGGAGCAGCCCATAGAGAAATTTGACATGCAAGTTGAAGAGGAAGAGTCCCCAAAGGAAAAGGTATGGATTCGAATGAACAAAATGTTGGGGTTAAAGAGAAAAAGGAATTCAGATTTTCAAGTGCAAAATATGTAATGAAGACCCAACAAAGGTGCGATGAATGGCTAAGAAGAGCTAGGGAAGCTAAGTTGATAGCCGCTAAAGCAAAACAACACCTACGGGAAATTAGGGCAAAGAATTATCCCTTGACAATGAGGGAAGAGGGAGAAATCATGGAGCATAAGCCAAGGAAAGAAGGAAAGTCAGATTTGCAAGATTGTGGAGAGAATTTTGTAGTTAAAGCCCAATGGTCGGATGATAATGTTGATGTTCAGCTTGCTGGAATTTTCAGAACAGCAATCAATAAGAAGCAAGTTGATGTTGTTCATGACTTTGGCAAGCACTATGAAGATGTTTCATGCACATGTCAACAAAATATGGATGAAGTCAAGGCAGAAAGGGCTTCACTTGTTGAATGTGAAGAGTCTAAGAGGAAGGAGAATGCTGATCCTAACTCAAAAATTTTGAGTCATAAGGATGGAGGTGTTGAAGATATCTCAATCATTGTTCATCCGGAAAAGGAAGGTGAACAAGCTGTGGACAGCCAAAGGTATAAAAGTGTACCTACTATGTCATTCAAATGTGTTATCATCATAGGCAGCATGTTGAAAATAATAATCTCATGTCGACTTTGATGCTTCATGGTATATCACGGAAAATTTGTTGTCATCATAGACAACATAATGAAAATGGTGATAGAACGAAGAACCCTTTGAGGGGTAAAGGGAACATAGAAACTTTCATAGAAATTCCAAAGTGCTTGTACATGACAGTTTGGGATCTGAGTGATCTTTGGAGATACAAGAAGGACAAGGCTATGAGCATAGTCACCATTGTCGGTGCAGCGAGATGCTTGATAGGAAAAGTAGGTTAGCCATATGATCTTCATGTACTTGCTGCCATGCAAGTAGTTTCAGTCATTGAAGTGAGTAATTTTTAGTTTGAGGCTATTTTAAAGTAAATTTCAGTCACATGGTGTGAAGGGGAACTCGCGGAGGATATGTTTCTTTAAAAAGGCTTCACCATTCCAGGTTGGAGAGCTGTTGTCATCCTCATTTCCAGCCAACGCAACAGTTTGTATACAGCCATACAAGAAATTTCAGCCATACACTAGTAATTTTCATTTTTTTGATGTTGTTGATGAATTTTCAGTCATATGGTTGATTTCAGCCCCTATATCATTGTCATTTCTGAGTTTAGTGAATAATCCAAAGTATGACAATTGTCTTATTCTTTTTGTTGTTGTTTGCAACAGAACCAACCTCTTAACACTTTTTATGACAGTCACAAAGGTGTTTTTAGTAACAAAAGCGTTTTCAGTCACAAGGTGGAAGGATTTTCCACCTACCATCAATGAGGAATTGTTTGCCGCTGTTATAAAAGAGTTTCCAGCCACTACAATGTTGTTTGAGAGCGAGAAAATGCAATGCCACAGCTACAGCCATGAATGGGGCAACAAGAATGGACCATTGGAAGTCCATCGCATGATAGGAAATTATGAAGAAGATGCAAGCAATAGAAGAGAGCTAGTAAACATGTCTATAAGGCATGATGAATTGGATGGAGGAGTGTTGTTGAAAGCTCGTTTCCTTTAAATTGTTTGTCTTATGTGCAGGTCCAGGAATGGAGAAGATAGAAAAGGCAAGGCATAAGCATATTTTAGTCCAGCATGCTCATATTTATGAGAAACAGTGTAAGGAAGTGAAACAAGATGATAGTATGACAACAGTTGAAGATATGATTGATAAAGATATAATAGCAGAAGAGACTTGCCTCCAAGTCATCATGAAGACATGAGAGAGTGGAAAAGTGATTGAACAAGGATGTTCACAAAAGGACATGTAGGGGTAAAATCCAATTGCAGCAGCTAGAGGTGGGAGAGAAGACTCTCACAAGAGCAAGTGAAAGAGATTGGCAAGAAAAAGAAGACCTTCTCATTGGGACAACAATGAGACTAAATTTTTGTGTTGTCATCTGTCCAACCACTATAATTCACTATTTGCAGCTGTACAAGTGTTTCCAGTCATAGAGTTACTGATTTTTGAGAGTTTCATGAGTGAGCAGCTGATTGTTGAAGAAATTTTAGTCTTTGTTGGATTATTTCCAACATCCAAATTGCTGACAGCGCTAATTTTTAAAGAGGGATTCCAGTATTACTACTGCTGTACCATATTTGTTTTGCTGATCTCTGGGATTTTTGACTTTGAACTGTTGTTTTCAGTCATCTACAGCTACAGGATTGCATACTTTAAGAGGGTTCTCGTGCATTGTGATGTTTTTGACAGGTTTCAATCTGTATATTTGATGAAAATGAATAACCCAGTTCCTATACTTTTGATGTGGATATGGTCTCAGACAATGTTATACCAAGTTTCCAGGACGAGGACGGCAAGGGATGGGGGGACGTTTTTCCCAGACGGATTTTTTTGGAGGCCTTTTTCTATGGGACAGCAGGGGATGACTATTAAAAAAAAAGGAAAATTTAAAAAATATAGGAAATTTCAAATATTCAAATGATTACATTGATAAAGCATTCATCACACACATTATAGAACCTTAATACATAACATTGGAGCTGAATCATAAGATTTATGTTTCAATTACAATAATAATAATTTAATTTAATGGGTGTGGTTTAGACATTGGATTAAAATATTAATAATAAGTTGTTTTTAAATTATAATTGAGAGTGAATAATTGACTAAAATATTAATTGAAAAACATATTAATAATTGAGAGTGAATATGGTTAAGCTTTTTTGACTCTATCGCCTTGGCTTCGTCGGTGTTTTTTGTTAAAAACTTGCTTCTATTCTGTATGGGGTTTTGTGGTCCCCATTTAAAACCAAACTTTTTTATCTTATCTAAAAATATATATATTTCAATCCTACTTCATGTTAAAAAATAACTCTAATATTATTACTAATTGGTTAGGTGTTTCATTCAAATAAAAAATAGCATTATCAAATTGTAGGATGAATTATTTAACTACACATTGATTAATAAACAAAATAATCTCCAAAATACTTAATTTAAATTAAAAATATTAACTTTCTCGTGTTTTTTTTTTTAATTTAGAATTAATGCCATATCAAGCTTAATGCAGCCAAACCCTCAGACAAGTCAATTAGGTATATTTCTTCATCTCTCTAAGATTAGTGTAATGGTCCCACATCCTATTTTTACAATGGGATTGGTAGCTCGAATGTGAGCAATTGATAACAACCTTGCATATAATAAATCAATAAATTGCAGAAGATAACACAACACCAGATATATGGGGGGCCAAGATGCCCTAATATTCAATATATGCAAAATAATACCCTTAAGGTAGGGCAACACCATACAATGCTCCTTAAGGTAGGGCAACACCATACAATGCTCCTTAAGGAAGGAGTAACTCCACAATCTCCCAAGATGGGAATCCACTTCGAGGGGGACACCTCCAATAAACCTCTACCAAGTAGAAGACTTAACTCATAACTCATACATACCTCCCTCATAATGATACTCACATCCTTTAAATAGGATGGGTAACACCTAATCTCAATGTAGGCCGACCCATTACCCAATATAATTAATTCCTATGTGAGCCCCTATAACTAACTAAGGGGATGTGTGCCACATGTCGGCATCTCCATCAACCCATATACATTATAATATTATATCCCATGTGAACCCATACACATAACTAAGGGGATGTATGCCACATGTCGGCATCTCCATCAACCCATATATATTATATTATCATATCCCAAGGTACATAGCATTGCCTCCCTCTTTGAGCCCCTATATGATAATATAATTATATATGGGTTGATGGAGATGCCGACATGTGAACCCATACACATAACTAAGGGGATGTGTGCCACATGTCGGCATCTCCATCAACCCATATATATTATATTATCATATAGGGGCTCACATAGGAATTAATTATATTAATTGTTCCCAAGCTCTCTAACCAAGGATATCCAAGAACAATATCCATACCATCCATATCTAAAGCATAAAAATCTGAATGTAAAACATATTTATCCATAGAAAGCTTTAAATCTTCAAAAACCTGAATCTGCTTACCATCCATTTGAGATTCCTTGATATGCTTGGCTTGCACCTATAGATTTTGAGCTACATCCATATTGATGAAGTTATATTTGCTGCTAGGGTTTATGGAAACAATTACCTTTTTTCTTTGAATACACCCTTCAAACTGAAATATTGAAGCTTCCTTCTTTGGAGATGCACTATCATGCGTAACAACTTCTTCTTCTTCTTCTTCTATTGCTGCTTCTTCTTCTTCTTCTTCTTTTTCTTCTTCTTGAAAAAAAATATGTTTCTTTTTTGTTTCCCATCTAGCTAAGAAAATATCCTCCATTTCCTCCCAATCCCAATCCAATAGATCTATATCCAAATAAGAATACCAATGTCGCGCTTTCCCACCAAGATGAAGATAAAAACTAACCCATACTAAACATTCTTCAAAATACATTTTTTTAAATTGTATCCACCATTTTTTTGCATCAATTTCCCCATTACCATAGAAAATTGGTATATCCATGATGCATAAAAATTAGGGTTTCACAAACTTACTCCTTTGACCAATATTTTACCTGATGATTTCGTCAATCAGTCAGCCTCAAATCTGAAATCACAAAGAAGTAACCCCTGCTAAAATTTTGAGAGATTTCCGAAAATGTAAGAAATTCAGAAAAATTCCTCAAATTGCGGCCTGTGGAGCAAAATAGTGAAAAACAATAAAACTGAAATAAATCTGTCAAAATGGATCCAAAAGTTCTGAAATTTCAGTGGTATCACCGTTTGATATATTACCAACAACCCAAAAAAAATAATCTCCTAATTCGTCATTATTCAAAAGATATAGATGAAACCTTAGAATTAGGGTTTCAACCCTAAAACGGACACAACTTTGCAAATCAGCTCCAAAGAGTCTGAAATTTTTAGGGAAGATCACTTGAACTATGTATCCACTCCCCACAAAAAATATCTGAAAAATTCCTAGTCGATCTCCAGATATAAACGAATCACCAAAATTAGGGTTTCATCCCACAAATTGCCCGGATCACTGCTCTGATACCACTTGATAACAACCTTGCATATAATAAATCAATAAATTGCAGAAGATAACACAACACCAGATATATGGGGGGCCAAGATGCCCTAATATTCAATATATGCAAAATAATACCCTTAAGGTAGGGCAACACCATACAATGCTCCTTAAGGAAGGAGTAACTCCACAATCTCCCAAGATGGGAATCCACTTCGAGGGGGACACCTCCAATAAACCTCTACCAAGTAGAAGACTTAACTCATACATACCTCCCTCATAATGATACTCACATCCTTTAAATAGGATGGGTAACACCTAATCCCAATGTAGGCCGACCCATTACCCAATATAATTAATTCTTATGTGAGCCCCTATAACTAAGGGGATGTGTGCCACATGTCGGCATCTCCATCAACCCATATACATTATAATATTATATCCCATGTGAACCCATACACATAACTAAGGGGATGTGTGCCACATGTCGGCATCTCCATCAACCCATATATATTATATTATCATATCCCAAGGTACATAGCATTGCCTCCCTCTTTGACATGTTTCGTCCCCGAAACATAAGAAGAAGCCATATAATGAGTGCGCTGTAAATTATTGCACACTTGTCGCCATGCTCAATCATCCAACCACCCATATGAAATCATAGGGGGTGATGCTGCTCCAAACATGATTCCATATTCCCTTGTGCTCATCTGATTCCATCCTGGTCCATATGTGTTCCTCCTCGGCATCCATGTATATCCATAATTATTATTCATGTGATTCCATGGCATATAATTATTGTTCCATTGATTCCATGTATAGCCAAAATTATTACTCCTCCAATTCCCTGTATATCCATATAGATTGCTGCCCTTGTGTGGCCTGGCATGTCTCCATGATTTTTTCCTGTCATGATGATGTGGGTGTCTATATGGTGCAACCTTAGTATGCTCAAGCTTAGCAATCTTTTCCTCCACTGTCTTTTCCTCTTCCAACTTGTTTGCTATTTCTTTTTTCTCTTGAGTAGAGAAACTATTTTTTAATTTTTCATCATGTTCATCATCCTCTCCTTCTGATTCATCCTTATTCCCTTCTTCACCATCTTCAAATTCATCTTCATGATCCAATTTTACATTACTTTTTTCCTTGCTAAGTGTGATATCTTGCAATGTAATTTTCTTTCTCTTGTACCATAATTTCATGAACTTCTTTTGCAAATTAATATTAATTGTTCCCAAGCTCTCTAACCAAGGATATCCAAGAACAATATCCATACCATCCATATCTAAAGCATAAAAATCTGAATGTAAAACATATTTATCCATAGAAAGCTTTAAATCTTCAAAAACCTGAATCTGCTTACCATCCATTTGAGATTCCTTGATATGCTTGGCTTGCACGTGTAGATTTTGAGCTACATCCATATTGATGAAGTTATATTTGCTGCTAGGGTTTATGGAAACAATTACCTTTTTTCTTTGAATACACCCTTCAAACTGAAATATTGAAGCTTCCTTCTTTGGAGATGCACTATCATGCGTAACAACTTCTTCTTCTTCTTCTTCTATTGCTGCTTCTTCTTCTTCTTCTTCTTTTTCTTCTTCTTGAAAAAAAATATGTTTCTTTTTTGTTTCCCATCTAGCTAAGAAAATATCCTCCATTTCCTCCCAATCCCAATCCAATAGATCTATATCCAAATAAGAATACCAATGTCGCGCTTTCCCACCAAGATGAAGATAAAAACTAACCCATACTAAACATTCTTCAAAATACATTTCTTTAAATTGTATCCACCATTTTTTTGCATCAATTTCCCCATTACCATAGAAAATTGGTATATCCATGATGCATAAAAATTAGGGTTTCACAAACTTACTCCTTTGACCAATATTTTACCTGATGATTTCGTCAATCAGTCAGCCTCAAATCTGAAATCACAAAGAAGTAACCCCTGCTAAAATTTTGAGAGATTTCCGAAAATGTAAGAAATTCAGAAAAATTCCTCAAATTGCGGCCTGTGGAGCAAAATAGTGAAAAACAATAAAACTGAAATAAATCTGTAAAAATAGATCCAAAAGTTCTGAAATTTCAGTGGTATCACCGTTTGATATATTACCAACAACCCAAAAAAAATAATCTCCTAATTCGTCATTATTCAGAAGATATAGATGAAACCTTAGAATTAGGGTTTCAACCCTAAAATGGACACAACTTTTGCAAATCAGCTCCAAAGAGTCTGAAATTTTTAGGGAAGATCACTTGAACTATGTATCCACTCCCCACAAAAAATATCTGAAAAATTCCTAGTCGATCTCCAGATATAAACGAATCACCAAAATTAGGGTTTCATCCCACAAATTGCCCGGATCACTGCTCTGATACCACTTGATAACAACCTTGCATATAATAAATCAATAAATTGCAGAAGATAACACAACACCAGATATATGGGGGGCCAAGATGCCCTAATATTCAATATATGCAAAATAATACCCTTAAGGTAGGGCAACACCATACAATGCTCCTTAAGGAAGGAGTAACTCCACAATCTCCCAAGATGGGAATCCACTTCGAGGGGGACACCTCCAATAAACCTCTACCAAGTAGAAGACTTAACTCATACATACCTCCCTCATAATGATACTCACATCCTTTAAATAGGATGGGTAACACCTAATCCCAATGTAGGCCGACCCATTACCCAATATAATTAATTCCTATGTGAGCCCCTATAACTAACTAAGGGGATGTGTGCCACATGTCGGCATCTCCATCAACCCATATATAATATATTATCATATCCCAAGGTACATAGCAGCAATGATCTCACTAAATATATCTTGTCATTTCTCTTAATGGTTTGAAAATTCCCCTTAGGTCCAAGGTCAAAGCAAACTGCACACTTGTGACTATGTCTAATATGCAAGAGTGTTGGCCACACATCTCTTCTAAACAACCAAAAGAAAATATCCCCAATTTCAATCATGCCATTCTTGATTACTTCTTTTCTTTTATTTTAATTAATTGATTTTTTTTCGAAAAAAAAAGCTTTTCATTTTCTGGGAAGTAGGGGACACTTAGACGTCCCCGGTACAATCAGGGGACTTGTAGAAATCCCTTGGCCGTATCGAGGACGTATGGGCATCCCCTGCCATCCCCCTCCATAAATATGACGTCCCCGGGGCGTCCCCGATTTTTAGAATGAATTGGGAATCGGTAGGGGACGTTTCCTACCTGTCCCTGAGTCCCCGAAAAGTGCCCTCTTGGGGACAGTCCCAAAACCACAAGGGGCATGTCCCTGTGGAACATAGGTCTCAGATGATTTATGACTTCTACAACTTTATTCCAACCTATGTACAATCTGATTTGCACCTTTTTATGAGGACATCAACCTGCAGTGCAGTTGTAAGGGTTGCCAAAATTCCAGGAAATTATCATGATGCTTAATGGGAAAATCCCTAGTTTTCAATTTATAGTTGTAACAGAGTGGCACAGCGTAAACATGGTCGTAAGCTTAGTCACCGCATTCGAATTCGTGTTCGAATTCACCCAGGGCATAACTCATGAAAAAATCGTCGCTAAAAAATTAACGATAAACTTCGTGATTAAATTTGACTAAAATATATACATATTTTTTAAATTAAATTTTTGAAAACAAAAAAATTAACTCACATGTATTAAAAAAAATCATACAAGCTAAAAAATAATATCATAGACTTAAAATATTAAAATTAAATGATAAAATAAAATTTATACAATAAAAAATACATTATTTTCTATGATCTAAAATTGTAAATCGTAAAATTGTATTTAGAAAACACTTACATATGTAAAATAAAAATTATTAGCATAATAAGATCAAATTAACTTACTATTTTAATTATAACATATTAATATATTATAATCTAAAGTTTAAAGAAATAAAAAATGCTTTATCAAAGGTAATGTTAAACTTTTAGTTTTAATATAGAAATAATCTTTAAGTGTGTCATTTGATATTGTCATAATAATAAAGGTATATTTCTTAGTAAAATGATAGGATTTAAAAAATAAATAGTCAAGAATATTAAAACAACGGAAGGTTAAAACTTTGCGTGAAAATTTGACGTAGCTTCGCAGGCCTCCAGCTAATCCAACACTTTGTCTCCTCCAATGCCAAATCTATGCAGCGATGAAGGGCACGAAGTGAAGAATCGCAAGTTTAGGGCACAACGACTAATCTTTTGCAGTTAAGGAAATAGCGACGATTATCCAAAACCCTTAACGAATTGGAACCAATAAAAAATGGTGGCCAATCATTGAATCTGTAGGATTTAATTCACAAATTTGAACGTATTTCATTCGAATAGTTGAAATTCAACGATTTTCAATTTTATTCAATAAAATCCACCGAATGCAGCGATTAAGGTGGTAAGATCATAGGATAGCCCTTAGCCTTAGAAGAGATGCAACATATACTCAAGCTTTGAGAAGAGTGAACCCTTAGTCTACAAATCAAAGAGGAGTTTCAATTTTGTAGCTATTACATGTTGCTAGACTTGGGATTCTCAAGCCTAGGACTAATGCTAGTAATCATGAACAGCCGCAAGTTTGCAAAGTTTCAGAGGCTTTTATTTGTGGATGATGTCGATAGGATTCGGCTGAAGGCAACAAACATTTCAAGGCTTCCTAATCAGATCAGTGAGTGCAATAGAACCTAACAACTTCAAGGGTTTGGAAATTGCAATTCCCCAAGATGGATTCGGGATCTTGGTGTTCTAGCATTGCTTGAGGACAAGCAATATTTGGGAAGGGCGGACGATCATGTCCCCTTTTCAAATAAAGTCTAAGAATTAATAATATAGCTTAAGTGTCGAAAAGTGACTTTATAAAAGACACTTATGTTATTATTATTAAATAAAGGTGACTTTTCTATTTTAAGTGAACTCAATGATTAAATAGAAAGTCCCTTTATTAAATAAAGTTAAAGGCCCATAAGGCGCCCCACTTGGGAGAAGCAACAAAAAGGTTATAAAAGGAAGTGTTGGGGTCATTTGGAGGATATCTTGTCTATTATCTCTCTCCTTTTGGGAAACGCTAAGCATTTTGCTTGTTTGAGCATTGAGAACAAAAACCCTCCATTCATTCATCACTTGAGGACGGAAACCCTCATTGTGATCAGATTTGAGGACGAAAACCCTAAATATCTTCTTGGTGGCTTCCCTCAGGAGCCACATTTGAGCGTAATTTTGGATCATCAGAGCTAGGGCACGTCTATTTTCAATTTGTGTCAATTTGCAGTTCAACTAGGACACGTTTTCTCTTTTTCCTGCTTCAAATATGTGTTTCAAATGAAGAAATTCAGCTAGTGGAGAGATAATCCACCAAACTTTAGTTCAGGACAATTAGGGCACAATTTGCATCCATTTCTAGGGCTGCCTACACCCCTTTGTATTTCAGATCAGCATTTAGGGCATCAACAGCGGACAGAATTGGTTGGTTTCAGTATGCAATGTTCCTTTTGGTCTCCCCTTGTCATCTAGAAGATCTTTTGTGAGAAATTTGTTGTAATCTTAGGCGGGTATTTTCTTATTTTATGGTGTGAAAATAAATAAAAATAAATTCACACTTTGGTTGGAAAACTTAATTTTCATCATCTAGTTGTACCAAGAGGGTTTTTACATGCTTTGGGACTTCTGGGTATTTTTGTAGTGTGATTATTTGATAAATAAAGGAAGATTTCAGATTGTTGTATTTTATGTCTTAAGGGTTTGCATAAAAATCAGACTGTTATATTTTGTGTAATGTCTTTTCTAGGGCTAAAACTAAAAATAAGGGTTTGGCCCAACCCCAAATGAATCAAATCTAAAAATACGCCATCAACCAACAAGCATCAATCTGAAAAATGACTGGAAACACACTTTAACCTTATTCGAGTAATCAATAAGCAATCTTTTACAGTAGCGAACTGTATAGGCACTTTGAATCATCATACAACCATGCAATAACAGCTGAAAATGCTTCTAAATAATTATCCATCCAAATTACATTGAAATAATAGATTACACCTACCTGCAATTAATTTTATGACAGCAACAAGGCAGCCACAAACAAGGTTGAAAATAGCTCATAAACCTCTCCAAAAATCATCAAATTGTAGATTCCAGCCTTGTAAAATATGAAGAACAATAATATCAACTCAAATTGTCCAAAAGTTCCCTAGATGATATCAAACCCTTCACCCAAGCAAGTTGTCTAGGGTTGGAAGGGAAGAAATAAATATGAAATCCTCTTTAAAGTTCACTTGTGATCTCCATATGAAGCCACCAATGTACAAATGAGGGTTTCTGTCCCCAAGTGTGATCCTATTGAAGAGTTTCGTCCTCAATAGGTGACCAAGGAAGGGTTTTTGTCCTCAATGGCAAGAAGATAAGCTACACTAGCTCCAACTCCAAGAAAATGTCCTCTCCATTCGAACTTCCTTAAGTACCCCTCCTTTGGCGCCAATGATGAATTAGAAGCCCCAACTTCATGGCCGACCTCGTAATGCACATTTTTAATCTTTACTTAAGAAGACCGACCTCATAATGAAGAATAGAAATTCTCCTTGCTAAGTCTTATTTCCTCTAGTCGAACCATTCCAATGCCATGATTAGTAAATAAAATAATTAATCATGAAGGTACATCACTTACAACCATGGTGAGTTCCCCTCCTTTGCTTCTTCCTTGATGCCCACAGGGGGAGTAATGGGCATAAGGTCTTCCATAGTGACTAGCTTGGAAAAGGGGACGTTACATTTTTGTATAAGGATTTCAAGGGAAATTCTAAAATTTCTTAGATTTGTCCCATATAGGACATTACACGAATGGTATACAAAACAAACAGGGAGTAAATGATAGATCTTTCCCCAGTCTTTGCTTCACAAAAGGATACAAAGGTGGATGACACTACCATAGATCAACCAATGGGAGTTGAAGAAACCACTCAAAGTCAACCTGCAAGTTTGCAACAAAAGCATTGGACGAAGAGCAAAAATCAGGCAATTTGTTAAAACCCACAACAGATCAGATATTTTTCACGTCATTAGCAGACACTAGCACAAAGATCTTTGGCCACCAAAGGTAAGAACCAGAAAAACGCAGAAGCCTTCAAATATATGCCAAAGACCTCAGCAAATAAAATAAGAAAACCCACTCAAGAAGCCATCAAATTGTTCCTATCAAGGGAAGAAATTGGAGGGTCAGAAGAAGCTGATCAAATCTGGCTATGCACGGTATCTAAAGGTGCCCTTCATCACTTCATAAGCCCATCCTAGAACCCACAGGTGAGGCGATTCAGTTTTCAGATGTTTCAAATAGTCCTAGTAATTTTATTAGATAGTTTTTATTAGCCAATGCTTATGTTGTTTTTCTCCAAGATCAGGGACCAATGTTTTGTAATGGCCATTGCTGATGGATAGTCATAGTCTGACACACTCCAGCAATGTACAAACAAATTCAACATAATATATCCTGAATCTAGAAGAAATGGATTTTGATTTTTTCTTATAGTGCGATTGATCTTTTATTTTGAAAATGTGCAGTTAAGGCTCACCATACTTCAATTGCAGAGAGCTCAAACAAGAAAGTGCTTACTTCAGATAGGGTAGAGTCATGTTCTTCATTAGAGAGGGATTGCGCCTCACAAAATCGTTCCATTCATCTTTATCAATCCTTCCATCTCCGTTGGCATCTGCTTCATCAAATGTCTGTATACACATGACACAGTTAACTTATATGCAATGAAATGTATTGTTTCATAAATCACAATAAATGCAAATTATAGTGGCAAAACAATACGACCATGGGACCAAAAAATGGGATTTCTCTTCCAGTAAACAGCAAATATCCCAAAATGCTGTTTCTCTTGTAAACAGCAAACGTCCCAAAAATGTTATTTCTGTTCTAATATTTTTATAAGGCTTGATATATTTCCAGTAGTCTTCTGTATTTTCTATTTTTCTTTTTCCAGTGGTTGATGCTTTGCTTTCGGTGGTTCTCTTGTTCATAGGATTCTTTAGCCAAAATAAGTTGCACATATGCATTAAAATTCTAATCTACAATTTGGCTTTCCCAATATTTTCCTTACCATTTTGAATGTTTACAAAGATAGCTTTTCTGAATAGTTGTAACTAGAAAACTAATTGATAAAGACAATCTCCATTAAAGGCTGTACCTTATCCAGAATTGTTTCAACAACTTCATCTGAAAGACTCATGTCGGATTCATTTAGTAGTGCTATCACCATCTGTTTCACCTGGTATGATTAAGCATTCATAGGACAACAATTTGATTTTGTCAGCATGAAAGATGCACCATGCTTATTAAGTGTAAGGGAACAATATGCAAACTTCATACATTTCTTGACAACAAAGAATGTTGCATGCTGGAGAATCTTCATAAGAAACAAGCAGCATTTTACTATTTAATCCAAATATGGTTATCAAATCTACAAAGAAAGAACAATCCTGCCACTACATGTCTTTGGGGAACACGTACAACATGTGACTATATAAAAACTGACTAATGCATTGAAACATTCAACAAAACGCTTTCTTAACAAAGATAAATGCAATACACGAAAAGGTAAACCATAAGAATTGTGGACAAATCCAATACATTTCTGTCAGAACCCAGTTCAGTGAAAAGGCAATCATGCAATGTGATGAAGATAAAAGTGCAAATACTTTGTACTGCATTTAAAAAAAAAAAACGAAAAAACCGTAACACTGTAATGTCCCCAATGGCAGATTTTTAACACAGAACACCTGAGAATTCTGATTTATTGCAGTACACTGGAAATAAAGATATTAGGACAGCAATGTATTTTTTCACAAAAAAATAGAAATCTGAAACAAACCCTAGGTATGGCAAGTTGTTATAGAGACAAAAGAGCCACAAAGTACCTTGAATCTGATCTCAAATTACCCAAATCTTATGCCAAAATATTAAAATAAATTATGAATGCAAGAACACCAAAATACTGAATTTTTGGGACCCAAAACAAGAGCTGGAATTTTATTTTTGTACTGCAGAAATACAGCTTACAGAAATGGCTGGAAAGAAGTGATTCCAAGCCCAAATCCTCCGAAAAAAAGCTGAATATGGCCTCCAAAATTATGGCAAAGCAATTGGTGATGAGATCTGGAACCGTCGTGCCCTAGAATGCATCAAACTCCACCCACAAGGGTGTTGATAGCCCTAGACATGGCTTCCAATCGTGCCCTAGTTGTCCCTACTTGAAGTCTTGGCAGATGTATTTCCACTGACTGAATTTCTTCGCTTGAAATGCAGATTTGAAGAAGAAAATGTAGAAAACGTGCCCAGAAAATGTGCCCTAGCTCTGAAAATCTGATCTTTTCCTCTAAGAATCTGATATAATCTTATGTGTGATCTCCGTATGAGACCACCAAGGAGAAATTGAGGGTTTCGTCCCTAAAATTTGAATGCTAATGAGGTTTTTTCGTCCTTAACAACTAGCCAATGAGGGTTTTTGACCCCAATAGCTGGAAGTAGGAGCAACAAGCCCAAACTCTCCAAAATGAAATGTACAATTGCCAAAAAGTGTGTCAAATGAAACTCCAACCCCTCATTTTATAATTTTCCATTGCCTTTCCCAAGTTGGGCGCTCCATGTGGGATTACTAAAGTGACTTTCCATCTTCTAATTTATTGCTGGCTTTTAGTTTATTTGGAAATTCACCTTTACTTTTATTTTAATAATGAAGTTATATTCATTTGTCACCTTTTTAATAAAAAGTGAGTGACTTGACAACTTAAAAACTTAATTTTATAATTTTCCTTTATTTGAAAAAGGGGACATGACAGTCTGCCCTTCCCAATATTGTTTGTCCTCAAGTAATTGTTAGCTCAATTGTTCCGACTCTTCCCAACTCGCCATTTTTGTAATCTCAGGATCCCAAATCAATCTTTCTTTTCCTTCCATTCTGTGATGTAGTTGGCTTTTGCTGCACTTCTCTGATATAATAAGGAACTTGAGGCCCGGTACCAGGTAATGCTTCTCTAACAGTCTCATTGAGTGAATCAATGATCATTGACTCACAAGTTAGTTGGGATCTAGAAAGTTTTTGAAAACCATCCCCATATTCAACTAGGAAATCAGTTCCTTGACTAGACCATTGTTCATGTTGTCCTAATACTATGCAATTGTCCCCTTGCATATTTAGCCAACAATGCAAAATAACATGGGTAAGTTCAACTAGAGCAATTCGATGTAATGAAAAATCTGAAATATCATAACCTTGAGTCCCCATAGATCCTTCCCTAATTTGGGGAGCTGTCCCTCTCAATAAATGACGCAAATCAGACTAAGGATGGGTTGGAAACAAGTTACAACAGTCATAAATCACTTGGAATTTTATCCAAATCAGGGCTATCAGATCTGATTAATTTGTCTTCTTCTACGGTAACCTTTTGTCCACATCATCCAATGACGGAATCCTTTTTAAATGTGCAAGCTCGCAGCTGTCCATGACTGCAACAGCAGTCCCAAGACTGAGTTTTTCAAACTCAGCTATATGACAATGGTATAACAGCTACCAAACTGAAATCTTATTGAGAAAAATAAAATCATGAGCAGTGTAGAAACTGAAAATCGCCTTACAAGAACTGAAGATTTGAGAAAAGCTGATGTACAATTGAAAACACTAGACATATTGGCCCTTAGTTCAAAACTCTTGCAGTCCATAGTCATCCCAACATTGTGTAGAAGATGGCTTTCAACAGGAAAGCTCCATTTTGCACATAATTCTTCAAGTGTCCACAATGGGGCAGTATTAGTGAGTGTGTCGGAAACCAACCAACAATTGCCACAATGGAGTATCTCAGTGCATTGAGTGCTTTGAAAATATATATCTCTTTCCTTAGTGGTAGCCATGCTTCAAACTTTATCCACTATACCTTGACATATTGCTTTATTTTCTACATCTTTGAATCACGTTCTATCAAACAATCTCAACCAATGTATGCTAATACTTATACTCACCTCTTTTTTATTGTTGTTACCTTGCTTATTTTGGGTTCCAAATGCTGCCTCCATGCTGCCCCACTGAATTTCCTTCAAAAATTGGCTCGGATCAGACCCTATGAGTGTTGGTGGATGAGTGTAACAGTCATATATAGCTCTGGAATTCTTCAAATCCATCAACTTGCGGCTGTATGTGATTGTTAGCAGCAATCTCAACTCAAAACCCTTGGATATTAGTAACATAAGAAAGGTGCAACAACTGCAATACTGGAAATCCTTCACACCAATTAGTAATGATAGTAGTATAGGGACTGGAAACAACCCAACTATGATTGAAAACGCTTTACAGGCAGCAGCAGCATTCAATCTTATGACTAAACACATTTGTATGGTTGTCAATGAGGCGGGGTAGCTGCTGGAATTGGTGATGACATCATCCTTCAAGTTAGAAGTTCGGAACATGGTTGTCCCCATTATGTTCCACCTTTCCTTGGGTGGTAGGAGATAATCTCCCTCGCTCTTAATTCCTTCCTAAACAACTGGAAGGGTGTTGGAGTTTTTGCACTTAATGATCCCCTCAAGTGATCCCTTTCACACGCCATGTTAGACCAAAAGAGCTTCATCATATTTGTCAACCTACAACTGTCCAAAGAGAATACTATCCTTCCAAAACATGAATTTAGAAAGAACATCACACCATGGCTATAGTATTGTATTTTCTCATTCAACCTTGGGTTTGTGGTGGCTGGAAACCATCTTGTACCGGTTTTCCGGCAGCAAAAAGTCTCTTCAATGTCCGTGGACGGAGTATGCATCCTACCGGTGACGAAACCTTCTTCTATCGCTGCAAAAGGTATAGGGGCAAAGCTGGAAATGTGGAAGACAACAGTCCAAAAGTTTGGTTCTTGTTAACCCATAGCTATACCAACTATGTTAAGTTGATAACATATGACCGAAAGATCCCATTTTACCCATGTCTCACCATTCTTAAACTCTCCTAAGCAACTTGTTGTTCCCGTAACAGTGATTGTCTTCTTAACCAAGTCTTCAAGCTTGTAATTTTTCTCCAAGGAGCAACTTATGAATTGGTCCTTCACCCCTTTGTTAGGATTCACAACATATTTTGTATGATTCTTCATGAGTTTTCTTTCTTCATTTGCCAAAATATGTATTGTTGAGATACCCTCTTCACTTCCATCCTTGTGACCCAAAATATTCTCCTCAAATGCATGCTTACCAGCTGATTCACAAACAATATGAAAGGACAATGATGCTTCCCTATCTAGCATGCCTTGGACCTTGTCTAGAAGGAAGCCATTTATCCATTTATCTCCACTTGTTATAACATATGTACTGGCCCATGCAATCCCATTTTTAATATCAAATATGAAGCTAGCAAAGATTCTATGAGTTGGTTTACCTGATTTTTGAATTGTTCCATTGCTGCTTGCTTTGATTCTTTGGACAACCCATAGTGGCTTCTTAGGACAATTTAGAACCCAAGGTTCTACCTTTATCCTTTTTTCATTTTCTGAGTGATGGTAAGGCTAGAATAGTTCTTTGATGTCCTCACCATAACTTGAACTGAAATTATAAGGGCGCTTACCTTGTTGACAACAATCTGAAACTGCGTAGTATGGAGGACTGAATATGGGACATGACTATCATTCCTTGGGCTCTCATTAGAATGCTCATCTCCCTTGACTGAAGTAGAAGCTTTTGTTAGATTTTCCTTATCACAACCATTCTTTTCAAGTGCCCTTCCGTAGCTATCTTGAAAATCCATCTCATATGGTCATAGCTCAATCTTTGGAATGCTCGGAAGATGGATAAAGGCTTCTTGGAAAAGACCCTCTTTCCATTTGGTACCATTAGTTGCTGCTATGAAAATTCTAGCAAGTTGAACATCAACCTTATCATCCGGAAATTTGGCTTTAACCACCAAATTCTCTCCACAACCTTGCAGATCGGATTTTTCTTCTTTCTTATGCTCCACCATCAAAATTTCTTCCTTAGCAGCTTCTTGAGGCTATGGTTTCGGCTGCTCTTCCTTCTTCTCCCACCAACCTCTTCATAAAAATCTTCAAAAGTAAAATCAGACTTTTTATCATATGTAGGGAGCTTGTGAGTGATTCCTTTTTTCTACTTCTTGTCAAGTGACAGAATTCCCTAAATGATAACATCTCACGTGTTGCAAAATTTAGGGCTGCATATTCTTCACCATAAGTGTCCATGTCTTCTACTACATGTGGTTGCTTCAATTGAAATCTTCTATTCTTTCCGGTACCCTTACTACTCTTCAACTAGCAAGAATCTCTGAAGGACAACATATCTCGCACCCTGTAGCTAAGGGTTGCATATTCTTCACCCCATGCCTCTAGATCCTCTGTGTCACTTGGTGGATCTAACTCAACTAGAGATTCTTCTCTTTGAAGGAATTTGGCACGGAAAAATTGAGAGGGGGCCTTGCTTGAGACCCTTTCTCCATGATTGGCAGAAGAGCTTCCTCCACCACGATTACCTTGATTTCCTTGGAGATTTGGTATGGTAGTGCTTAGCCCTTGTATAGATCGATTCAAATCAGCAATAGCTCCTACAAAGGAGTCTTTTAGATCCCTCTGAGCATCCAACAAACGGGTTTGCAATTCTCTGTTGCCTCTAGAGAACACTTCATTCAAATAGCTCATGTCATATGTTGGTGGAGGCCTTTCTCTATAACCCATACCTTCTGGTGTCCCCAAGATTTCACCCTGAAATCTGGGACTATCCCTTTTAAAAAAAAAATTGTTCTTTTCAAAGTAACGGGTCGTTTTGTGTTTGTTTTTCCTGCAATTGTTTGCATTGCTCTAAGATACCCCCAGAGAGTCATAAAAGTCAAATCCGCCAAATACCCACATGCTAAAACTCACTCTATCCCTTCGCCAGGTTTTCTCTGAGAGAATTTTATTTATTTATTTATTAAATAAATAAAGTTCTTTTAAAAATAGATTGAGCTAAAATTGGTGGATTTAGGTTATATAAAGCACTTCACCCCATCATTATTACCACAGAACATTCACTTGGGGGGGAAGAATTTTTGCAGATCAGCTAAATGGAGAAATTTTTCTAGCGATTGCCCACAGCGGTTTTTGTTTTGTTTTTATTTTTTTGTCTGTGTTTTGGTTTGTTTTCTCCAGCAATTCCCGTAGTCTATTCATTCTTCTTGCCAGATCTTTCCTCAAGCCTAGGGTTTTGAAAAGTTATCCAATTTTTTTTTAATTATTAATCTGTCTACAGGCGATCAGAGCTCAGGATTCTTTCAGAAGATTGCAAGAAGTTGCTTTCTCCAAAAGGATGCAAAAATGGATTCTATGAAAATAAGAAAAATATTGCCATCGTGTAGAGCTCGAGAAAATATGCACTTTTAGAGAAAACGACACCTAAAATGGAGCCACAGAATGAAAGTTATGGCACATGCAAGTTTTTGCTGCTACATCTTCCCGGACCCTTTCCAAAAATGGCAAATTTTATTCTATGCTTGTGTTTTCTTCACCAAAAATCCAAAAAAGGAAAGAAATGTTGTCTTCATGCCAGTCACAATTTTCAAGGCTGCCTTCCGCGTCCAATTTCCACGTTGTCTTAAGTGACGAATTTTCACGCAATTTTTAATGCAGAAGTCACAATGCAAGTCACACTTTTGGAAAATAGTTATTTTTCATGCAAGTCACACTTTTTGGAAGGAAGGGTTTAAACTACCAGTGAGAATTTTGGTAGTGGCAGGCAGGCGGGAATTTCTTGTTTGCATAGTAGGTTACTTTTTCCTATGAAGTCAAAATCACTTAAACTGCAATGGGAATATTAGAAGTGGCAGGCAGGCGGGAATTTCTTGCTTGCATAGCAGGTTACTTTTTCCCATTAAGTCAAAATCACTTAAGCTGCAATGGGAATATTAGAAGTGGCAGGCAGGCGGGAATTTCTTGCCTGCATATCATAGTACTTTTTTCCATGAAGTCAAAATCACTTAAGCTGTAATGGGAATATTAGAGGTGGCAGGCATGCGGGAATTTCTTAACTACCTTGCAGGGTAAACATTCTCATTATAAAAGAAAAATCACTTAAAGCACCGGCGGGAATTTCTTACCTGTCTTGCAGGGTAAAAATTCCCATTATGAAACTAAAGTCACTTAAGTGAAAAGCGGGAATTTTTTGTCTGCCTTGCTGGGTGAAAATTCCTATTATGAAAGTAAAGTCATGTTGGCTAGATTTTCTGCATAGTTGAAAACCTAGGCAGTCATGAGATAAATCTCCTTCATTTACCGGTGAGGCTCCCGTGTAAGATTTGTCAGTTAAATTTGCTAGTATCTATTTGTTGGTATTACTTTAACCATATAGCTCATGCACCATAGCTATACGATTTTGCAGCAAGTAAGCAGCTGTAAAAGAAAGGAAATATCTGAAGAGGGGAAAATAATAGAAAATAGGGAGGAAAGGGGGAAGATGTGCAACCCAATCAATAGATTACAGAGTTGATCGCATGCACATAGGTAAAACAAATAGATATTAACATACAGAATTATAAGCAAATGAAACTTTCAGATCTAGATCTAGAATAACACAAAGTTTATGAATAGATCTAAGACAGAAAGTTAGAAACAAAGTGCACCGTTGACACAAAGTTCTCTGGAAATATGGGTCTTTCTATTCCTCTGCTTTAAATAGCTATCAGGGGTTTCAGCACAAAGTCTGGAACACAAGAATGTTGCTTACAAATTATGATCCTTTAACCCATAGGTTCTTCCTCTACTTATAGCATGTAGAGGGCAAATTACAAATAGGAAGCTTTTAGTGAGTTGGCACATGTAGAAGTTGCAAAGGAAACAACTGGCAATCTCCCTCCTGGAATTCCTCTTTGCATGACATGCATGATTTGCAACTGAAAATAGAACCTTCTATTTTGCATGTCTGCCACCTATTTCCAAGTAGTTGACTTCTTCAAGTAATGGTTTTTAAGCCAATCACTTAAGTTTTATAATTTAATTGATCGCTCAATTACTTTATCAGAGAAAAGATGAAGAAAGAGGAACAGAAATCAGAAGAAAGCTACAACACTTCCAGTTTTGTCCTTTTTCCATATTCTGCATGCAGTTGACTCTTTTGCTTTTGATTCTCACCAAACTGGGTCTGGAAGCAGTTGATTGTGATTTTGCTTACGGGTGTTACTGCTAACATGTCTTCCCTCTTATCCTTGAAACTTTTGTAGTTATTCTCCAGTACATGCATCAGTGCAATGTTTGTCATAAATAACTCATCATTTTTATTTTTAATTGCATATGAGCAATTAAAAATTCTAGAAAGCACTCCGGGTGAATGCAAATTCAATGAAGGCTTCAACTGGAAGATTGGGAGCACATGCACAAGATCCTAGAAGGAATTCTCCATGCACTGACTTCTTCACGGGCTACGTCAGAAACAAGAGGATGAATTTTTGTTGGAAGCCCTTGCAATTGGATTGATTTGTGCAGATCTGACAATTAAATTGGTGATAGGTTCAGGGCCTATGTCTGCATCATTGACTTCAGCAAATATGGAAAATATGCATGACTCCGCCGATCCTTCTCGTTCATCCCACTTTGTCATGGCTAGAGCAATCTTTGTCTGAGCAACTCTTTTTCTTTTTATTCAGCCATAATTCTTTACAATTGGTGCAGATCTGGGGATTTCTTCAGATTTGGAAGATATATTCAATGTATCTGACATTGATTTAAGCTTCCTTTCTCTTATATAAGCACTTGTAATGAATACCTGCAATTAATGCAAACAAAGACGGCAACCGGAACATGAACACTTGATTTTTATCATAAAAATCTGCATATAAAGCCCGCTGCCCTAAAATTTGAGGCTTTGTTTGTATGCAAAGCAAGCAAAAATATTATTTAATTCACCAGAGCACTTATACCAACTTGCAAATAATTGTCACAGCAAAAATCAAACCATTCCAACCCTAGGCGCCAAACTTTGAAGCTTTCCGGCAATAAAAAACCACTTTTTGATGCAAAAATCCTCCTTCCTTGGGCATCAAAACTGTCCGGGCTGCAATCCTCTACTAAAAGAATTAATTACATCTTCATTATGGCAGCTCATGCTTATATAACTCTCAGAACTCTATTTTTAATAATTGCCCATCCTATTCCTGATAATTAATTAATAATCAATGATGTTTATTCACCCAAATTGGGCGCCTATTTTTGCATGTTGTTGGCTGCCATTACCGTAAATTTTATTTATTTATTTTTAGCATGCTACATTCAGTTAATTTTGGCTTGATTTCATGCATTGACTTTCCTTCTATTTATGGCACCAAAATTGGGTGAATAAACATTAATAAATATTATTAAATGCATTGTTATTCACCCAAGATGGGTCGCACTTTTTGGCAAGGGTGAATTCTAAAAATAAGAAGTCAACTTCTGATGGGAATTTTCACCTTGCACTGCAGCTCTAAAAATCCCTTCTTCCACTTAAGTTATTTGACTTTCATAATGGGAATTTTTACCCTACTAGGCAGGTAAGAAATTCCTCCCAGTGCTTTAAGTGATTTTTCTTTTATAATGAGAATTTTTACCCTCTAAGGCAGGTAAGAAATTCTCGCCTACCTACCACCTCTAATATTCCCATTGCAGCTTAAGTGACTTTGACTTCATGGGAAAAATTACCCTGCTATTAGCAAGTAAGAAATTCCTGCCTGCCTGCCACTGCCAAAATTCCCACTGACAGCTTAAAGTCTTCATTCAAAAAAAGTGCGACTTTCATGAAAGATAGCTCTATTCCAAAAGTGCGACTTGTATTGTGACTTTTGCCTTTAAAATTGCGTGAGAATTCGTCACTTAGGGAAGCGTGGAAACTGGATGCAGAAGGCAGCCTTGAAAATTGCGACTGCCATAAAAACAACATTTCTTTCCTTTTTTGGATTTTTGGTGAAGAAAACACAAGGAATAAAATTTGCCATTTTTGGAAAGGGTCCGGGAAGCTGTAGTAGCAAAAACTTGCATGTGTCGTAACTTTCATTCTGTGGCTCTGTTTTAGGTGTTGTTTTCTCTAAAAGTGCATATCTTCTTGAGCTCTACACATTGATGGCAATATTTTTCTTATTTTCATAAAATCCATTTATTCCAAAAAATGTGGCTTGCCTAGGAGAGGTTTTTTGTGCATGACTCCGTCTTTTTAAAGAGAAGTTGACTTCCTGAAGTTGATTCCTTCTGGCATGGCAGCCGTAGATGATCTCCAGATACTCCAGGCAAGAAAATAGACTGTACCGGCGAAGAAATTGACCTAGGGGAATTTCACAGAGAAAAACACGCAAAAAATAATAAAAACGAAAAACGCTGCCAGAAGTCACAGTCAAAGCCCAAGATCCATTCTTGGTGAAAACCCTATTGGTATATGTGAATATTGACATGCAAAACTTCAACAGGGCTAAACCGGAGCACAATTTACTTCAAACAGGGCTTTAAATAATTAAATATAATTTTCCCGCAGACAAAACTTGACGAAAGGATAAAAAGAGTTTTGGTATCTAGGTATTTGTCGAAATTGGCTCATGTGATTCACGGGGAATATCTTAACACAATACAGGCATCTTCTGGAAATAAAAATACAAAACGACCCGCTATTTTAAAAGTAAGAAATTTTTTAACATGGGGTAGTCTTAGATTTCAAAGTGAAATCTGGGGACATCAAGTCACTTAAGTGAAAGCGGGAATTTCTTACCTGCCTTGCAGATAGGGAAAATTCCCATTGCTTTGACATTCTAACCTATAGCTAAGCATGACCCTGGACAACACAGACAAGAGTTGTCTACTCTCTCAAACAGGGTCCCTATCTAAATAAAGCTTATTTTACATTTAATTGTATTGGAAGCATTCCAGTTCTGGCAACACTAGGGTTTTTTCGACAGCTTTATTCGTATTATTATTCAGAAGCATCTAGCATGTTGCACCAATTGTAAAGTGCACAAGTCAATATAATAAAATTATTAGGATCAGTTACCATGTTCAAAGAAGTTCGGGAATGAAACGGATAGGGAAGATAAGTTTTGAAGTATTTCGGAATTGTGTAAGTATTCGGTTCGGTATCGGTTTGGACTCGAAAAAATTATGAAAGATTTTTAAAAAATCATATGACAATAATGAATAATGTCATCATGTAAAATTATAAAAACTAAAATACTCATTACAAAACATACTTATAGTAAGTTGAAGGTAAAATCCTATGTAGGACATTTAAATTAGCTAGTTCATCTAAAATAACTTGAAAACATTCGGCAGATAAATTGCAAAAATGGCCTATTAGAAAGTATTAAACAAGAAAATGAAATTTGATGTGTTCAAATTTTTTCTATCTGGTATCAATAATTAAGAAGTTGCTTGGTCTCCATGAATCTTACAAAGAGTCGATTTTACTCTCAATCTCATTAAATATTGCCAACAATGCGTAGATGCTATGAGAAAATATATCTACTTTTGGATTGTTCCTCGGCATTCAGACCATTTGTTTTTTAGTTTTTGAATTTAATATTGATTTTTGACAGATTCCGCATAGTGTGTTTTTCAACCGAAAAAAAAATCCAAAAAACCGAACTTTTTTGCCAAAAAAGGAAAGAAATTTTTAGTCCCAAACCGAACCTAGCGAACAAGTTCGCTTTTCCCTGAAAATTCGGTCCGAACCGAATTTCGCCTGTGTTCGCCCGAATATGGTAACTATGATTTTTAGCTTGCTTGGCATGCAAGCAACGTCTAAAAATAGAGGGCAGCGGGCTTTATAAGAAAATTTTGGTGATGAAAATTGAGTATTCATGCCATGGACTCCATACTTGTCTAAATCAATTGCAGGTATTCATCACAGATGCCCATATTGATGAAGAAAGCAGAAGTCAATATCTGATACATTGAATATATCTTCAGAATCAGAGGGAGGAAATAGATCCAGATCTCATAATTGTAAAGGCTTCCGGCAAAAATTCATCTCTTGTTGCTACTGCAGCCCAGTTAGAAGTCATTACATGGAAAATTCATTCAAATGTTTGACTTGTTACAGTGCTCCCAATATTCCAGGTTGAAGTTCATTGAATATATATTGTATTTGCCTTTCCCCCAAAAGTGCTTTCCAAAATTAAATGTCATATACAATATTAGAAATAAAAGATGAGTTTTTTCTGAATTATTTACGATAAACATTGCATTGTGATAATAGTGAGAGAGTTTGCAAAGCTTCAAGGATGAAAGGGGAAGACAAGTCAGAGGTAGCCCCACAAGCAAAATAATAGTCGCTGCTCCAGATCTAGTTTGGTGAGAATCAAAGGCAAAAGAGTCAAACAAAAAAAAAAAAAAAATCGCAGCAGAATATGGAAAAAAGAAACAAGACTGGGAGTGTAGAAGCTCTCTAATTCTATTTCTTTTTCTTTCTCTTATTTTCTCCGACAAAGTAATGAGTAGTAATCAATTAAATTGATAAAACTTTAAGTGATTGGTTTAAAAGCCGTTACTTCAAGTTACTGGAAGAAAGTCAATTATTAGAAATAGGTGGCAAATGCAAAAAAAAGGTTCTATTTCAGTTATAAATTATGCATGTCATGCCAAGAGGAATTACAGAGGGAGATTGCCAGTTGGGTTTCTTTTACACCCTCCACATGTGTTAGTTCATTATAGTTTCCATTTGTTAAATTCCCTTATACATTATAAAAGAGGAAGAGCTACGGGTGAAAAATCAGATTGTAATCAACATATTTGTGTTCCAAAAATTTGAGGTGAACCCTGGATACCTTTATAAAACTAAAGAATGAACGGAGACAGATTTTCCGGAGAACTTGTGTCAACGGTGCTTGGTTCTTACTTTGTATAGCGATTTGCATTAAATTTGTGTTATCTAAGATCTGGATCTTAAAACTTTGCCCTTTGCTTTGATTCTACATTTCTTACTCTGTTTGTTTCGTCTATGTGCATGTGGAACAACTCTGGGAATATTGTCAAGTTGCACATCTTTTCTTTTCTACTCGCATTTCAATTATTCCCTTTTCTGTATATATGCCTTTCTACGAGTGATCTTGTGCAAACTTGCCCTAGTTCTGGGTGCATTAGTACGCGGTTGAAGTAAAACCAAACAGATAGATATTAGAAAATATAATTGACAAAATCGTACACTGGGCCTCATCGGTAAATGAGGGAGATTTTATCTCAGGACTACCTAGGTTTCAGCTGGGCAGAAATCTAGCCAACACTTTCCTTACTAGTGTTCTTATTGAGTAGGATACATAAAACCCCCGTCAACATGCGTCATGTAAAATGATCTTCTCCTCATAGGATGGGAGTAATCGCAACTTTGATACCAACTGCAATGTCCCTTAATGGAAGATTTTTTAACAAAAGGGACACCTGAGATGAGAATTGATTTATTGCAGTAGGTGGAAAAAGAGATATTAGGGACAACAGGTATTTTTTACAAAAAAATAGAAATCTGAAACAAACCCTAGGTTAGACGAGTTGTGAGCCACAGAGTACCGTGAATTGATCTCAAATTCCCAGAAGATCTATGCCAAAAAATTTATAATATAATTGTGAATGTAAGCAAGAACCCAAACTCTTGAATTTGTGGGACCAAACAAAGTTGGACTTTTATTTTTGGCCTGCCAAAAAAAGTACCACTTTACAGCATGGCTGGACAGCAGTGATCCCACGCCCCAGTCTACTCTCCACTTATGGCAAAGCACTTAGTAATGAGCTCCTGAACATCCGTGCCATAGCATGCACGAAAAACTCCACCCACGTGGTTTGTAGATAGCATTAGCTATGGCTATCTCGTGCCCTTAGCTGTCTACTTGAAGTCTTGGAAGATGTACCTCCAGCAGTGGATTGAATTTCTTTGCTTGAATGCAGATATGAATGGGACAATGTAGAAGAACACATGCCTAGAAGTGTGTCATAGCTCTGCCATCTAATCGTTTCTATGCGCATTGATATACGCTCAAGTGTGATCTTCATATGAGACCACCAAGGAGAAATTGAGGGGTTTTGTCCCCAAAATCTGAATGCTAATGAGGTTTTTCATCCTCAATAGCTAGGCAATGAGGGGTTTTCATCCCCAATAGCTGTAAGTAGGAGTAACAAGCACAAACTCTCCGAAATGAAATGTAGAAATGCCAAAAAAGTGTGTCATGAAACCCAAACCCCTCCTTTTAAACTTTCATTTCCTTTCCCAAGTGGGCGCTCCCATGTTGAAACTGTCCGTGGCCTGCATCCTCTACTAAAAGAATTAATTACATCTTCATTATGGCAGCTCATGCTTATATAACTCTCAGAACTCTATTTTTAATAATTGCCCATCCTATTCCTGATAATTAATTAATAATCAATGATGTTTATTCACCCAAATTGGGCGCCTATTTTTGCATGTTGTTGGCTGCCATTAAATAAATTTTATTTATTTATTTTTAGCATGCTACATTCAGTTAATTTTGGCTTGATTTCATGCATTGACTTTCCTTCTATTTATGGCACCAAAATTGGGTGAATAAACATTAATAAATATTATTAAATGCATTGTTATTCACCCAAGATGGGTCGCACTTTTTGGCAAGGGTGAATTCTAAAAATAAGAAGTCAACTTCTGATGGGAATTTTCACCTTGCACTGCAGCTCTAAAAATCCCTTCTTCCACTTAAGTTATTTGACTTTCATAATGGGAATTTTTACCCTACTAGGCAGGTAAGAAATTCCTCCCAGTGCTTTAAGTGATTTTTCTTTTATAATGAGAATTTTTACCCTCTAAGGCAGGTAAGAAATTCTCGCCTACCTACCACCTCTAATATTCCCATTGCAGCTTAAGTGACTTGACTTCATGGAAAATTACCCTGCTAAGCAAGTAAGAAATTCCTGCCCACTGCCTGCCACTCTGCCAAAATTCCCACTGACAGCTTAAAGTCTTCATTCAAAAAAGTGCGACTTTCATGAAAGATAGCTCTATTCCAAAAGTGCGACTTGTATTGTGACTTTTGCCTTTAAAATTGCGTGAGAATTCGGCACTTAGGGAAGCGTGGAAGCTGGATGCAGAGGCAGCCTTGAAAATTGCGACTGCCATAAAAACGACATTTCTTTCCTTTTTTGGATTTTTGGTGAAGAAAACACAAGGAATAAATTTGCCATTTTGGAAGGGTCCGGGAAGTCTGTAGTAGCAAAAAACTTGCATGTGTCGTAACTTTCATTCTGTGGCTCTGTTTAGGTGTTGTTTTTCTCTAAAAGTGCATATCTTCTTGAGCTCTACACATTGATGGCAATATTTTTCTTATTTTCATAAAATCCATTTATTCCAAAAAATGTGGCTTGCCTAGGAGAGGTTTTTTGTGCATGACTCCGTCTTTTTAAAGAGAAGTTGACTTCCTGAAGTTGATTCCTTCTGGCATGGCAGCCGTAGATGATCTCCAGATACTCCAGGCAAGAAAATAGACTGTACCGGCGAAGAAATTGACCTAGGGGAATTTCACAGAGAAAAACACGCAAAAATAATAAAAACGAAAACGCTGCCAGAAGTCACAGTCAAAGCCCAAGATCCATTCTTGGTGAAAACCCTATTGGTATATGTGAATATTGACATGCAAAACTTCAACAGGGCTAAACCGGAGCACAATTTACTTCAAACAGGGCTTTAAATAATTAAATATAATTTTCCCGCAGACAAAACTTGGTGGAGGGATAAAATGAGTTTCGGCACCTGAGGTATTTGTTGAAATTGGCTCATATGATTCACTGGTAATATTTTAACGTAATACAGACATCTTCTGGCAATAAAAACACAAAAAGACCCTTTATTTTAAAAGTAACGAAAATTTTCCAACATGGGGTAGTCTCAGATTTCAGGGTAAAATCTTGAAACACCAGGGTCACTTAACTTTCAAATTTTTTTTAATTTCTTATTTTCAAGGCAAGAAATGAGGTTTTTAAAGATGTCAAGACGTCCGCTAAATACGAAGAGACTTACGTCTCTAACATGTTTGTTTAGATATAACCATTGAGTGCGATATCAATTATTAGTCCATTAGCTACCAATAAAGCAAAGATTTTTTTTACAGGTTGTCGGGACCAGCATACAAAAATATTTCTCCCCCTCTAGGGTCAATCAAGAACGCTTATAGTGATACTAATTATTCAGATTCTTATGCCATGTTGATGTGAGTTCAGCTTCCCTGTATAATTTGCAATCTCCTTGGAGCCTAGTCCTAGCACTATGTCTCAACAAATGTTTTTCTTGTTCGGCCTATACCTCGATCTCAACCTAACCTCGGAGAGCTCGGAATTTTGTAAAAATTCGGTTCGGTTCGGTTTGGCAATCGAAAAAACATATAGAAGCTTTTGATTTTATTCAAATAGGTAGGATTGTGCAATAGCTGTCACAAAATTGATCAAAAAATCAATCACCACAAAAAAATGAAAGATAGATATGAACACCCATATTATATAGTTAAACCTCAACGAAGGTATGATTTGTGTGGACTAGTGTACTAAAGTAACTTAAATGTTCGGCCATAGATTAACAAGTATGTACTAATGTTAAATCATGAATCATCTGATCATAAAGCTATCAAATAATAAATAAACTCTAATATATTATGTAAGGAGAGAGTTAAGCTGATGGGCCATATAGGTGCAAAAATGGATTTTACGAGCCATGAGAAAAATTTTAACACTCAATGCGTAGAGCCTCCCTTAATATTGACTCAGGGAGTTAGAGGTGTCATTAACCAAACTGACGCTCCCTTGAATGACATCAGTCTATGGCATCTAGGTCAAGTTCTCTTGGAGACAAACATCTTCCCGGAACCTCCACCAAAGGTAATGGTGAAGATATCTGCTAGTTGCTGTCCTAGCTGGAATATACTGCACAATTAATCGAACTAATGTTTTGCCAGGAGAAATAGGTATCAAGAAATAGGTCAAAGATGCCCAAACCGAAGCTCAGCGAGACAAGTTCGACCCTTCCTTGAAAATTCGGTCCGAACAAGAATTTCGCCATGTGCTTCTGACACTTGAATATGGTACCATACACATCTCCACACATGCAAATGAGCATACAAGTAATGGCTACAAGTAGTGGCCCAGCGGGCATGAGAAGAAACATCCCTGGTGATGAACATCAGGAAGGGTTCATGCAAAATAGGACTCCATACTTGTCTAAATCCATGGAATGGTATTCATCACATTGGTGCCCATCATTGATGAAGGAAGCAGAAGTCAATATTTGCATCCTATTGAATATGTCTTCAACACCACCTCCTAGATTGAGAAATAGAAACAGATCTCATAATTCTAAAGGATTCCTAGCAAGAAAGGGATCATCCTCATGTTGCTAATGCAGCCCAAGTAGAAGTCAGTACCGTGGAAAATTCATTCCATGAGCTTGTAAAGGTGCTCCTCAATATTAAAGATATTAAGCCTTAACTAAATGAATTATTAGTTATGTCACTTATAACCTCCTCACCTAAATATGAAACTTTTTATTTGTTTAATAAAAGTTCGGACACACATGAGAAATGTCAGATGTGCCTTTTGTGTGCCTTCCATTTCTCTTCATTCGACTCTCTAAATCTTACTAGCATTGGTGCATCAAAGCAAGATGGGGAAGCCCTAGTTGAAAAAGATACAAGGATGACAGGGGAAGACAAGTCAGAGGTGGCACCCATTGAATGCAAGGGATAGTTGAAAAGGCTGCTTCCAGATCTAGTGTGGTGCAGAACCAAATTTCAAAAGATTACAATCTGTGTGCGCAGAATAAGGAGGATTTGAGATCACGCTAGACAAGGTAATGTTGAAGATGTCTTCTAATTTCTTCATTTCTGTTTCTTTCTCTTATTTTGTACGACAACAGTTTTTCATGTGAAGCTAGAGTCGAATTGTCAAACTTAAGTCATTGGTTTAATATCCAGTTAATTCAAGTTTTGTTGGAAGATGTAGAAGCTAATTGGCCATAATTATGATTTGGCAGTCATGCAAGATAAATGATTGCGGAGTATATGGACTAGTTATAAATTATGCATGTCATGCAAAAAGGAATTCCAGGAGGGAGATTGCCAGTTGTGTTTCTTTACAACTTCCACATGTGTCAGTTCAACTAAAAAGTTTCCTATTTGTAAATTTCCCTCTAGATACATTATAAGTAGAGGAAGAATCTCCTACGGGTTAAAAAATCATAATTTTGTAATCAACATATCTTGTGTTTCAAACTTTGTGCTGAAACCTTTGATAGCTATTTGTAAAAGCTAAAGGAATTGAAAGGAGTTAGATTTCCGGAGAACTTTGTGTCAACGGTGCATTGTGTTTCCTAGCATTCTGTCTTAGATCTTCTTTGGATAAACTCTCTGTGTTAGCTTCTCAGATCTGGATGATGAAACTTTGCTTTGCTTTGAATTCTACATGTGTCTAATATCTGTTTGTTCTCGTCTATGTGCATGTGATCAACTCTGTTAACTATTGGTAGATTTGCCACATCTTCTTTCTTTTTTACTCGCATTCATATTATTTCCTATTTTCTGTACAAAATATGCATTTCAGACAAACAGAAATTGCTTACTTGCTGCAAAACTGACCAAAGTATGGTTCATGAGCTGACGAATATAGGTTCAAGTAATGGACCAACAGATAGATATTAGCTGCTCATCTAATTGACAAAATCTTACACGGGAGCCTCATCGGTAAATGAGGTGAGATTTATCTGCATGACTACCTAGGTTTTCAAGCTGTGCAGAAAATCTAGCCAACACCTTCCTTACCTAGTGTTCTTATTGATGTAGTCCCACCTAAAAGTGTGAGGCCAGGCAAATGTGGCAGTAAAACAGATCTTCTCCTTCATAGGGATGAGCTCCAGAATCGCAAAACCTTTGATAGAATAGCAATTCCCTCATGGCATCATTGCTTAAACCATAGGTACTACAGTCTGCAAGAATCTTTGATTCCAGTGCAATATATTCAAATACGTGTCATAATAGGACAACAGGGTATTTTCCTTTACCAAAACAAGTAGAAGGTTTTCGAAATTCAATTACCCTTGGTATGACAAGAGGGGTTGTCATCCTGCAGCAGTGGAAAGTTGAATGAGCACTATTTCCCATAGTGTTGAACCAAATGTTATTTAAATAAATTATGAATGCAAGATATGATTCCAAAATGAATACATTGGGACCCAAATCCCTTGGAATTTATATCCGTCCTTTGGACTGCAAAAGTTCTAACATTACAGAAATTTCTCGAGAAAGAAGTGTATTTTCCTAGACATGAAAGCTTCAGAATTGGCAGTTTCCCTAACATTCTGGCAAAGCACTGCCTCGTAATCAGACCGGAACATCCGTGAACTTAGAATGGAGAGAACTTCACTATACGAAGATGGTTGTAAATTAACAAAAGAGAAAATGAAATGGCTCAATCAATCATGCCTAGCTGTCCCTGGATTGAATCTTCTATTGGAAGATGTGCAGGCAAGAAGTCAATAATCTCAAGCCCAATTGAGTTGCAGATATGAAGTGGGACATTAGAAATAATGCCTATGAAGTCTAGTCCATAGCTCTTGAAAATCTTAAGAAGGCTTTTCCTCTGAAGCATCTATATACCCCTTCACTATTGCTGAGTCCCCCTATGAGACCACCAAGGGGAAATCATTTTGTTCCAAAATCTAAATCCTGAATGAGGTTGTTCGATCCATGCAATAGCTAAGGAATGATGATGCATTCTAGGAGAACCATAGCTGTAGGAGTTGGAGTAGCAAGCATTTACCACTCATCCGAAATGCTACATGTAGGAATGCCAAAAAGTGTCTCAAAGTCAAATCCAAAGCTCCTTTTATAACTTTTGAGGACAAACAATCTTGACAAGGGGCGCTCCTTGTTACGAAATGTCCCTTTTCACGAACATAAATCTTTGAAGATCTTGATGAGCCTATTCTTATCAACCCGTAGGGTTCAAAGGATGGAACACAAGGGGAAGATTTGGAGTTATATTTTTATTGTTGTATAAGTGCCCATAGTTAAATTTATTAGTACCCATATCATAAGGGAAAAGTGCCTAGTAGCAAAGGGAAAATATAAAAGCACTTAACATAATTATTGAACTTAGAAATTATACAAGGTGAGCATGATAAGGCACTCCAAATACTTAGTCGTAAATCATTTACGAGGAGTTCGACTTTATCTTAAGGGGATAGAAAAAGGTCCAAATGCATTTTTGTACTTAATCCTAGGATGGCATATGGTGGTGTCCCCAGATTTCACCTTGAAATCTGGGACTACCCATTTGAATTTTTTTTTTCGTTCTTTTAAAATAATGGGTCTTTTTGTGTTTTTATTGCCAGAAGATGCTTGTATTCCGTCAAGATATTCCCAGTGAATCATAGGAGCCAATTTCGACAAATACCCAGATGCCAAAAATCGTTTTATCCCTTCGTCAAGTTTTGTCTACGAGGAAAATTTTATTTAATTATTTAGAGCCCCGTTTGAAGTAAATTGTGCTCCAGTTTAGCCCTGTTGAAGTTTTGCATGCCAATATTCACATATACCATAGGGTTTTCACCAGGAATGGATCCTGGGCTTTGTCTGTGACTTCTGGCAACGTTTTTCGTTTTTTTAATTTTTCTTCGAGTCTCTTTTTTCTCTGTGAAATTCCCCTAGGTCAATTCTTTTGCCAGTATACAGTCTGTTTTCTTGCTTGGAGTATCTGGAGATCATCTACGGCCGCCATGCCAGAAGGAATCAGCCTCAGGAAGGCAAGGTTCTCTTTAAAAAGATGAAGTCGTGCACAAAAAGCCTCTCCCAGGCAAGTCGCATTTTTGGGAATGGATGGATTTAAGCTGCAGTGGGATTTTTGGTAGCAGCAGGCAGGTGGGAATTTTGTACCTGCCTTGCAGGGTACTTTTTCCCATGAAGGCAAAGTCACTTAAGTTATGATGGGAAAATTAGAGGTAGCAGGCAGGCGGGAATTTCTTACCTGCCTTGCAGGGTGAAAATTCCCATTATAAAATAAAGAAAAATCACTTAAGGCATTGATGGGAATTTCTTACCTGCCTTGCAGGGTAAAAAATCCCATTATGAAAGTCAAACAGCTTAAGTGGATAAAGGGATTTTTGGAGCTGCAGTGGAGGGCTAAATAATCCCATTCAAATTGACTTTTTAAACAAAGAAATCAGCCATGCTAAAAAATGCAACCCCTTTGGGAATTAAAGAATGACTTTAATTGCATTTATTAATTGTTTTTATTCCTAATTTTGGCGCCCAAGGATGAGGAAAAGTCAACGCATGAATAGAAGTCAAGGAAGACTGCAAGAAGAAGGCTAAAAATAAATAAATTTAATTTATTTAATGCAACCCCAAAGCATGCTTAAAAAGTGCAACCCATTTGGAGGAAAAATAATACTTTTTGAAGTATTTATTAATGGATTTTAATTCCTAATTTTGGCGCATGAGGTCAAAGCATGATGTTAAGTGAAAGTAGAGGGGCTAAAAATAAATTAAATTTATTTATTTAATGGCAGCCATGAGCATGCAAATTTGGGCGCCCAAGTTGGAGGAATAAACATGTTTGTTTTTATTAATTAATTGTCAGGAATAGCATGGACAATTATTAGAAATAGAATGCTGAGAGTTATATAAGCATGGACTGCCATAAGTGAAGGTGTAATTCATTCTTTTTGCAAAGGATTGCAGCCCGGACAGTTTTGGCGCCCAAGGAAGGAGGATTTTTGCATTGAAGTTTATTTTCCACTGCTGGGAAGCTTCAAAGTTTCGCGCCTAGGGTTGGAGGAGTTTGTTTTAGGCTTGGTTAATTATCTACATAGTGGTACAGGTGTCTAAGTGAAGTTGAAAATATTTATGCTTGCTTTGCATACAAGCAAAGCCTCAAATTTTAGGGCAGTGGGCTTAATATGCAGATTTTTGTGATAAAAATCAAGTGTTCACGCCCTAGAATCCGTCTTTGTCTGAATTAATTGTAGGTATTCATTACAGGTGCTCATATAAGTGAAAGAGAGTGCAAATCAATGTTAGGTACATTGAATATGTCCTCTGAATCTGAAGAAATTGCCAAATTTGCATCAATTGCAAAGAATTACAGCATAATTAAAAGAAATAGAGTTGCTCAGACAAAGATTGCTCCAACCATGGCAAAGCGGGATGAAAGGGAAAGCTCTGCGGAATCATGCATAGTTTCCAGATTTGCTGAAGTCAATAGGCCCAGATCCAGATCCAGATCCAAATCCAGATCTCATAATTCATCCTCTTGTTTTTGATGTAGCCTGTGTAGAAATCAGTGCATGGAGAATTCCTTCTAGGACCTTGTGCATGTTCTCTCAATCTTCCAATTGAAGCCTTCATTGAATTTGCATTCACCCGGAGTGCTTTCCAGAATTTTTAATTGCTCATATGCATTTAAAAATAAAAATGATGAGTTATTTACGGAAAACATTGCACTGATGCATGTAACGGAGAAGAACTACAAAAACTTCAAGGATAAGAAGGAAGACAAGTCAAATGCAATACCCACAAGCAAATCACAGTCACTTGCTTCCAGATACAGCTGCTTCCAGATCCAGTATGGTGAGAATCAAGGGCAAAAGAATCAACTGCATGCAAAATATAGAACAAGACTGCAGCTTTCCTCTTTCTTCTTCTTTCTCTTATTTCCTCCGACAAAGTAATTGAGTGATCAATTAAATAATAAAACTTAAGTGATTGGTTTAAAAATCATTACTTAAAGAAGTCAATTACTTGAAAATAGGTGGCATACATGCAAAATAGAAGGTTCTATCTTCAGTTGCAAATCATGCATGTCATGCAAAGAGGAATTCCAGGAGGGAAAGTGTCAATTGTTTCATTTACAACTTTCACATGTGTCAGTTCACTAAAAGCTTCATATTTGTAATTTCCCCTCTACATGCTATAAGTAGAGGAAGAACCTACAGGTTAAAAGAGGAGAATTTGTGAGCAGCATTCTTGTGTTCCAGACTTTGTGCTGAAACCCCTGATAGCTATTTGAAGCAAAGGAATAGAAAGGAGCATATTTCCGGAGGACTTTTTGTCACAGTGCATTTTGTTTCTAACTTTTTGTCTTAAATCTACTAATAAACTGTGTTATTATAGATCTAGATCTAAAAGTTTCCTTTGCTTATAATTCTATGTGTTAATATCTATTGGTTCTATGTGCATACAATCAACTCTGTAATCTATTGATTGTGTTGCACATCTTCCCTCTTTCTTTCCTGTGTTTTTATTATTTCCTTCTTCATTAAATATTTCCTTTCTTTAACAGGTGCTTATTTGCTGCAAGACTATACAGCTATGGTTCATGAGCTGCATGGTTAAAGTAATACCCCCAAATAGATACTAGCATATTTAATTGACAAATCTTACACGGGAGCCTCACCGATAAATGAGGAAGATTTATCTCATGACTGCCTAGATTTTCAACTATGCAGAAAATCTAGCCAATAGTTTTTGGCGACTTGCCTTAGGGTTGATGGGGCTATTAGAAAGAATAAAATAAAATTATTAATTTTTGTATTCCCTCTAGGAGAAATGCGACTTAGGTTGGGATGTTATTTGGGTGCTTAGTGCATAGAAATCACACCAATTAGTGATTGGGTGTGTTAGAGGTAAATTTTGGGTCACTTCCTTTCTATATTGGAGGAGGTCGACTTGCTTGGCATCATTCTATGACTTTACATTTTTACTCTTTTGGCTTTGAGCTGAAGATTCACTGTTGTGATTTCTGAGGATGGAAACCCTCAAGGAAATCAAGAGGAAGACGAAAACTCTTCCTATTTTGGTTTGTTACAACCCAGTTTAAATCTGATCCATAAATATATTTTATTGCAGCTGGAGTGACCCAGTTTTGGGTGTATTCTCATCTATTCAAGAGCTGGAAAATTATATTTTTGTTAGCAGCTGTTGCAGGGGTATTTCCAAAAGTTATTGCAATATTTTCCAGTATTTTATAAAGGGTTTTAAGCCTCTTTTTCACTGCTGCAAGTACAGGTCAGATCTGAAGTTGTTCATCATTATAAATCTGATTTTTGACTTCAGTTGTTGGTGTTTTTTCATTGCCATATATTTATAAAAATTATATCTTCCACAAGAAATCAGAAAATATCATTTTGTGGTGTGTTTTGTGGTATTTTACCCCTCTATTCAAATCACATTTTTCCAAAATAAATCAGGTCTGCAGTGTTGCTTTTAGTTTTGGTGGTATTTCAGTTGGGGTTTCATTCTAGTTCATTAAAGATTTCAATCAGAACTTGGAGGGGACTTTACAGTGGTATCAGAGCAGGTTTTCCTCCCATCCTGTGAGAGAAATCTTCAGAAATCAGATCTGAATGCAATCAGCCAAAAATCACATAGTATATCACAGAAGGAACACTCCTAGGAAGGGCACAATGGAAGAACATGATCAAAGGGCTCCTCCCAATGATGCTCTCAGCTATATGAATGAAACTATTACCAGAGTACAGAGAGAGTTGCAACAAACCATGAGGGAAAATCAAAGAGAAATGCATGATGCATTTACCAGTTCGATTCGTGATTTGGCTATGGCTCTACGAGGGAATGTTGCAGCTACTAATCATGTAGCAACCAATGTGGGAGAGGGAAGCTCCATGGGGGCAACCAGAAATACTTCCAATACTACACATCCTACCTTCAAAGCCAAGTTTCTCCACAGAGAAGAACCAGTTGAGGAAGTGGCACAAAGTGATGTGGATGATGTAGAAGCCTATGGTGATGAGTATATGCAACTCAACCTTAGGGTAAGGGATATGCTACCTTTCAGGGATTTTTGCCAGTTAAAGAATAACAAGAGTGCAGGGAGGAATAGGAGAGCTCATCAAGAGGCACCAAGAAGAGATATCCAACAAAAGTTAGGAAAGGTAACTCTTCCTTCATTTGATGGTACTGAAAAATGTTCTGCTAGAGCTTGGTTGCAAAAGCTCGATACATATCTCTCTCTAAATCCTATGTATGAAGAGGAACCCATCAAATTTGCAACCTTACATTTAGAGGGGATAGCACATGAGTGGTGGTACCATGGGTTGATCACCCAAGGTCATGGTTCCATTACTACTATGGAGGAATTCAGTTCATGTTTGATTGAGAGATTTGATAGGACAGATCCGGATATGTACTTCAGGGAGCTAGCTCAACTTAAGCAAGAAGGGTCACTAGAAAAATATATTTCTGAATTTGAAAGAATTTCAGTTATGGTACCGGATATCAACGAAAAGAGGTTAGTATTGTTGTTTATGGAAGGGTTAGAGGAACAATTAAAGGGTCTTGTGAAATCATTCAGCCCACCATCTTTACAAGGAGCCATTAGGAAAGCATTTGACTTGGAAAAAGCAGTTCCTAAGGGTAAAAATCTGCAGCAAAAATCAGCAGTGTTTGGGCAGCCAAAGTCCTCTTCATCAAGTGGGCAAAGGACACCAAATTATGGGCAGCAAGGTAAGCCATTTCATGGTAAATCAAATGTGAAAGATTGGAGCAAAAACAACAAGGAAATAGAGTCACGAAATGAGCTTAGAAGGAAGAAATTATGTTTTCATTGTAGAGATCCTTGGACTCCTAATCATCATTGTCTTCCAAAAGGGGCAGCACACTATATTGAGATTATTTCAGATGAAGAAGAAGAAAAGAGAGAGAGTTGATCATGAGGAAGAAGAAGAACAAAGGAGGAGAATGAAGCTCCCAAGGAGGGAACATCGGCCACCCTATCCGGAGCACCAAGGTACCATGCCTTCCATATCAAAGGTGTTCTTCATGGGCAAAGAATTATAACTTTGATTGATAGTGGAGCCACTCACAATTTTATTGATGAGGGCTTGGTGACAAGAATGGGTTTGAAAGTAGAAGATTTTCAAGGATTCAATGTAACCGTGGCGGATGGATACACTCTTGCATGTACAAAAAAGGTCCCTCAACTTGAAATCAAATTGGGAAGACATAAGGTATGTGATGATTTTTATGTCATTGGCATTGGTGAAACTGATGTTGTCTTGGGAGTTTAATGCCTACAATCTTTGGGTGAGTTCACTTAAAATTATAAAACTATATAATTGAAATTTAAGTTCCAAGGCAAGAAAATAACATTGCAAGGCTTGAGGGGTGGAGTTCCTCAAGTAGTGACCACCAAAAGTATGGAGAGATCTTTTACTAAAGGGCAGATTGCATGGGATGCACATTGTTTGGTAAGTGTTAATTCTGGTTTTTCATCGCAGCCATCATATCATGTGGATATTCAATCTATTTTGGATAGACATAGCAAGGTTTTTTCAGATTTACCTCACGGTTTACCCCCGGATAGAGTATTTCAGCATATTATTGAGTTGGAACCCGGTTCAACTCCAGTTATATCTTCCCCTTACCGTCACCCAAGAGCTTTCAAAAAGGAGATAGAAAAAGTGATTAAAGAATTGTTAGAGATAGGCCACATAAGGCCAAGTTCTAGCCCATTTGCTTCTTCAGTTGTGTTGCTAAAAAATAAGGATGGAACTTTGAGAATGTGTGTGGATTACAAGTTGTTGAATAAGAAGACTATCAAAAACAATTACTCAATACCAAGGATTGATGAGTTGCTTGATGAGTTGCATGGGGATGTTTTCTTCTCTAAAATTGATCTAAGATCCGGTTACCACCAAAACAATGTAAGAGATGAAGATGTACATAAGACAACTTTTAGGTGTCACTTTGGTCATTTTGAATTTCTGGTGATGCCGTTTGGTTTGACCAATGCTCTTGCCACTTTCCAATCATGCATGAATCACATTTTTAGGGAGCATTTGATAAAGTTTGTCTTGGTATTTTTTAATGACATTTTGGTGTATAGCAAATCATGGGAAGAGCATTTGAAACATTTAGATATTGTCCTAAGCATTTTGGAGCAGCAATCTCTCTTTGCAAAATTATCCAAATGTGAGTTTGGCATGGAAGAAATCTTATATCTAGGACATGTCATCAATGCAAGGGGGTACATGTGGACCAACAAAAGATTCAAGCCATTTTGGATTGGCCTACTCCCACTACTTTGACTCAACTAAGAGGATTCTTCGGTCTGTGTAGCTATTACGGCAGATTTGTGAAGGGATTTTCACAACTTTCAAGCCCCCCTAACAAATTTGACAAAGCAACGAGCCTTCACATGGTCACAATCAGCCTAACAAGCATTTGATCATCTCAAAAAGGTAATGAGTTCATGTCCAGTACTCGTTATTCCAGATTTTTCAAAGCCTTTTGTGGTGGAATGTGATGCATCCGGTGATGGGATTGGAGCTGTTTTGATGCAAAATAAACATCCCATAGCATTTGAAAATAGAAAACTTAAGGATGTGGAGAAAGGGTATTCTATTTATGAAAAAGAAATGTTGGCCATCATGCATGCTCTAGTGAAATTTAGACAATATCTTGTTTGTGGTAGGTTTGTTGTCAAAACGGATCATAACATTTTGAGGCATTTTTTTAACCAAACTAATTTAAATGATAGGCAACAAAAATGGGCAAGCAAAGTGCAATCTTTGGACTTTGAAATTGAGTTTTTGAAGGGAAAAAAGAACATAGTTGCAAATGCTTTGTCAAGGAAGCCTTATTGTTATTTCATTAGTGAAATTGCAGCAGATTGGAAAGATGATATAACAGCAGAATATGCCAAAAATCAGCTTGCTTGTGATATATTTGATGGGAAAATTGATGATGACAGGTACCAAGTGATTGATGACCTCATCCTCTATGAAAATAGAATCTTTTTGGTGCCTAAATGTAAGGTTAAACGCAGAATTTTAGCAGCCATGCATGACTCACCTTTAGTTGGACACCAAGGGTATTTTAAAACATATAAACAGGTAAGAGAGAAGTTCGTATGGAAGGGATTGAAGAAGGAAGTATTGCAGCACATTAGGGAGTGCCTTATATGCCAGCAAAGAAAGGTACAACATGAATTTTCAGTAGGACTATTGCAGCCCCTACCCATCCCAAATCAGAAGTGGGAAAGCATTTCTATGGACTTCATCATTGGTCTTCCTTCGGTTCAAGGTAAGACTGTTATCTATGTGGTGGTAGATAGATTGACGAAGTATGCTCATTTTTCTCCTCTTCCTACGAAGTTTGATGGACCTTTAGTAGCTGGAATATTTTTTAAGGAAGTTTTTAGACTCCATGGGCTGCCTAAGAATATTGCGAGTGATAGGGACGGCAGATTCCTAAGCTCCTTTTGGCAAGAGAGCTCTCCCATCTTGCAGGCATGGAACTAACTCCAAGCACAAGTTACCATCCACAAACAGATGGGCAAACAGAGATTGCAAACAAGTGGATAGAGGGGTATTTGAGATGCTTTGTTACAAGGAAGCAATCAGCGTGGATTAAGTGGCTCTATTTGGGAGATTTTTGCTACAACACTTCCTATCACATGTCCATTGGTATGTCTCCATTTAAGGCACTATATGGTTATGATGCATTCTCATTTGTTGATGTTGTTCTTCCGGATAGTAGAGTGTCGGGTGCTCAAGATTTGATACAGCAGAGCCAAGATATCATGAAAGCACTCAAGGATAACCTTGCACATGCTCAAAATCAGCAGAAGTTATATGCAGATCAGCGAAGAATAAAGAGGTCTTTTGAGGTTGGAGACATGGTTTTCCTAAGGTTGCAACCTTATAGACAATCTTCCCTCAAAGGGAAGGGTTCAGAAAAGTTAAAACCAAGGTTTTATGGCCCCTACAAGATCACAAGGAAGGTGGGAAAGGTTGCATACGAGCTTGAACTTTCAACTCAAAGTAAACTACATAATGTGTTTCATGTATCTTGCTTGAAAAAAGCATTGTGGTAGCATATTGTTCCCTCCATAGAGTTGCTTCCTCTTGATGATGAAGGCAAACTTGTCTTGGAACCGGAAGTCATTTTGGAGGTACGTGAAAAAAGGTTGAGGAATAGAGTCATTCGGGAGTATTTGATTTAATGGAAGGGGCTACCTATTGAAGATGCAACGTGGGAAGGTGCAAAAATTTTGTAGCATCCAAATCTACAATTGCTTGTGGGCAAGCAATTTGAGGAAGGGAGGATTGAAATGTCCCTCTTTCCGGAATAACATCTTAGAAGACCTTTGGCCTATTTTGTCAACCCGACGGCCAAAGGGGGAACACAAGGGTGACTTAAGTTATTTTTTATTATTATAAGTGCCCGTAGCAAAGGGAAAAGTACCTGTAACAAAGGGAAAAGTGCCCGTAGCAAAGGGACAAGTTCCCGTAGCAAAGGGAAAATATAAAAGCACTTATAATAATTTATTAGTAACTTAAAATTATAGAAAAGAGAAAATACATGATAAGGCACTCAACATAATTGTATTTTTTCTAGAAGTTCGACTTGCCTAAGGGGCAATAGAAAAAGGTCCAAATGCATTTTTGTATCCATCCTAGGAACATTGGCGACTCGCCTTAGGGGGCATATGGGGATATTAGAAAGAATAAATTAAAATTATAATTTTTGTATTCCCTCTAGGAGAAATGCAACTTAGGTTGGGATGTTATTTGGGTGCTTAGTGCATAGAAATCACACCAATTTTTGATTGGGTGTGTTAGAGGTAAATTTTGGGTCACTTCCTTTCTATATTGGAGGAGGTCGACTTGTTTGGCATCATTCTATGACTTTACATTTTTACTCTTTTGGCTTTGACCTGAAGATTCATTGCTATGATTTCTGAGGACGAAAACCCTCAAGGAAATCAAGAGGAAAAATGAAAGCTCTACCTGTTTTGGTGTGTTACAAGCACAGTTTAAATTTAATCCATAAATATATTTTATTGCAGCTGGAGCGACCCAGTTTTGGGTGTATTCTCATCTATTCAAGAGCTGGAAAATTATATTTTTGTTAGCAGCTGTTGTTGGGGTATTTCCAGAAGTTATTGCAATATTTTCCAGTATTTTATAAAGGGTTTTAAGCCTCTTTTTCACTGCTTCAAGTACAGGTCAGATCTGAAGTTGTTGATCATTATAAATCTGATTTTTGACTTCAGTTGGTATTTTTCATTGCCATATATCTATAAAAAATTATATCTTCCTAAAGAAATCAGAACCATTTTGTGGTGTGTTTTGTGGTATTTTCCCCCTCTATTCAAATAGAAAATTTTTGGCTACCATGAAGGAAAATATCAAACTCTTTAAAGGCAAGGCAAAGAAACCCTGCCCGAAAGGGGAGCAGAAAGTTTTTGATAAGTTCGCCCTTGGACCGGTGGAATTACACAAATCTAAAAGGAACTCCACTTGGATCAGGCCTGAGGAAAATGTTAAGATAAATTTTTATGGGGCATCTAAAGGGAATCCGGGTCAAGCTAGGGGAGGTGGAATTTTAAGAAACAGTGAAGGTGATTGGTTGTTTGTTTATGTTGGTCCGTTAGAATGGCAAACAAACAATATGGTGGAAGCTAGAGCTCTCCTTTGGGGGGTTTTGTTAGCAAAAGAAAAAGGCTCAAGGACATCCAGATTGAAGGTGATTCACTCATCATTATTAATGCTCTTAACAATCAGGGTTCCATTAATTGGTCCTTAAGAAATACCCTCAATGATGTTAAGAAAACTTTAAAATATTTTGTAAAGGTTTCTTATAATCATACTTTGCGTCAAGGGAATAAGTGTGAGGACAAGATGGCTAATTACGGAGTTCTTAGTAATGATTATAAGATCCGGTGTAAAGGAGATGATTTACCCACGGACATTAATGAAGTCATTATTAGAGATAGAGGGCACTAAGTTTGATGATGTTGGCACAAGTGAGCTCCAGGTCTGTGATAGCTTACATAATAAGTTTTATTCCTCAGTTTTTGTTGTGAAAGGGGGTCTGAATTTGAGAAGTGTTAGCGAACACGGGAAGTTTGGTTTTATGAAGATGGGTGGTGATAGAATCAGGGTTGAACAAGTTAGCCAGAACATTGAAGGTTTTAATCAATATTTGTGGAACAAGGTTAAGATTGGGGGTTTCAGTAATTTCATTGCTAAATTACATGGTCGGGACCCTTCCCTGTCAAAAGGATTTTGGCAGAGCTTCGAAAGAGGGAAAGTTCAAGGTCAAAGGAATGGAAATTGAGGTTTCAGAGTCCACCATTGCCCTTGCGACGGAGATGAAAATGGACGGGCTCAAAAATTTTAAGGATAGAACCCGCAGAGAGCATGAAATTGAGTTGTTCTTCGTAGGTAAGGAAAGGTGCTCTTTCTTTACTGATGGTATTGCCAGGTCGTGTATCCCAGGAATATGGAGAGAAGTATGCCTTCAAATCATTAAGTATATCACTCTGGAAGGAAAATACTCATCATATGACCCTTCTGAATATGTTTCGCCATAAGGTCATGGTGAGCATTCCTTTTTTCTGTTTATGTCTTTGACAAATTCTTTAATGGCATTCCAGCAGGAGAAGGCAAAGATGCCTGTTGATGGCGAATTGCAGCACCCCTGAGTGTCTGCAACACGATGGGTTGAGACTCTCAGTGCGATTGCATAACATGGAGCTTTTCCCAAGTGTGGGACCTTGCGAAATCGGAAAAGCTCTCCGGATGAAGGCCGGTTCCTATTCCTCTGTTCAGATGCACACGTAAAATGCAGAGGGTTTACTCAAAACCTAAACTAACTTTCCAAGGAGACAGGGTAAGAAGATGCATAAAATAAAACCTAAACTAACAGAGGTGATGCACCGAGGAATGAAGAAACATCTGTCTTGTTAATAAACACAAACCACTAAAATGCAATGCAAGATCATGCACAGATAACCGATTTGCAATGAAAGATCAAGAGGATGCAAATGAACACAGAGAGGGTTGAGAATCATCCACAGACATGCATTAATTTGCTCCAAAGATCGATACAATACACTACAAAATGACAAGAGGCAAAGTTGCATTACAGTTTTAAATGGGAGGTTTGAACTCCACAATTTCGCCTGTCAAAGAGAAGAAGGGAGGGGCAAAACAGGAATGTTCGACCTTTAGAAAGAACCCCCTCCTTACAATTTATAGGAGGAAAAATAGAAGGAGAAGAGAGGAATTCGAAAACTGCCCCAACCACCTCCAGAATGCACTTAACTCATCTCATAATGATGGTAGGTGAGAACCCCAGCGAACCCAAAAGTGGCGAACTGTATTTTGCATTTTTAAGAATTTTTTCTCACCCAATTAAAGATATCCAGTCGTAGTTGGACAAAGGACCTCGTAAGCTTTCCAAAAAGTCCAACCTTGCATGAATCCGAGCTCCCAGTCAAAAGTTATGGCCATCTGAATATCTGCACCAGGGGCTGCTTCCTGTCAGCGCTCAAAATGTTGCGCCTCCTGAAGGTGTGCCTTGGCGCATCCATGTGTGTGTCGACATCCTCTTACATGCGCCAAGGCGCAACTTTTTCTGTGTCGACACTCTGTGCCATGCGCCATTTCTATGCACCAAGGCGCAACTTTTTCTGTGTCGACACTCTGTGCCATGTGCCATTTCTGTGCGCCAAGGCGCAACTTTTTCTGTGTCGACACTCTGTGTCATGCGCCATTTCTGTGCGCCAAGGCGCAACTTGTCAGGGATTTGAGCTTCTTTGATTTCTATATCCTTCTGCTTGTCTATATCTACATGGGGGGAAAGATATATACAACAATGCCTTTGCATGAAGGGCTCATCCTTCTGTTGTTTGAAAATGGGAAACCTATTCTGAATTCTTCTCCGAAAGATAAGGTGGAGGAGGATGATCTCACTCTTGCGGAATGCCTTACTAAGATGAAGGCTAGGAAATGTAAAAATGTGGGGGAGGATTCTGAAAAAGAGAAGAGTGAGGAAGGTCGTGGTGATGCGAGCACCTCCAGAAAGAGGGGTTGGGATGGTAATTTTAAGGGTTTCGAGGAGTGGAGTAGAAAGGTGCAGTATTTAGAGGGGGTGCTGCAGGCGATGGAGGAAACCAATGTTGGTCAAAGGGAAACCATGTTGGATGTCATTAATGTTTCTAAGCAAATTGTCTCAGCCTAGGTGAAGTCCAAACAAAAGGTTCTAGAGCTGGAGTTTCAGGTCAAAAAGCTGAGTGATAGGCTAGACGGGATGGAGGAAGGCACTAAAAAAAGGAATTTCAATTTGCGCATCAGTAGTTCCGAGGACGAGCTGGAGGAAGACATGAATGACAAGGGTGCTGAGGGTGTTGTGATCAAAGGAAATCATGCTGGAAGTAGTGAAGTTTTTCCTAAAAATTAGTTGGGTTTTCTGGACTGTTGACAGACTTTTGGCAAACTTCTACAGTTTGATGTTTTAGGGTTGGTTTCTTTTCTCTGTCCTTTTCTGGTTAGAGTCCTGATCTTCATTGTATGAGTTAAGCATGTTTAACTCTTTTTTAGGACTTTTCCGTTTCTTTCTTGCTCGTTGGTTTTTGTTCCTCCTTTTGTAAGGCCCTTGGGAGCCGATCCCTGTTTTTACCTTATCTGATAAAAAAAATAGCATTTTCCAGCATAAATCGGGTCTGCAGTGTTGCTTTTAGTTTTGGTGGTATTTCAGCTGAGGTTTCATTCTAGTTCATTAAAGATTTCAATCAAAACTTGGAGGGGACATTACACATGTGGGATTACTAAAGTGACTTTCCATCTTCTAATTTATTGTTGAATTTTACTATATTAATTGTCACCTTTTTAATAAAAAGTGAGAGTGACTTGACAACTTAAAAACATTTAACTTTATTATTTTTCTTTATTTGAAAAAGGGGACATGACAAACACATACCAAGCCAATATACACTTAACTCAAGGACAAAGGCAATACGAAAGTCTATTTGTTCTCAAACAATTGTGCATGCAACTGCATTCATTATGTATTCAAAAAAAATCATAGAGGGAAAATTTCTGCCAGATCAAACCGCAAGAGAACCTTACTGCTGAAAAAAATGTTGATGCTAATACCAATACCCGCTAACAAATACATTTTAATAACAAACATGTTAGCAAGAGCAAGTTTCTGTGCTTCAAGTTGATACAAAGTAACTAAAAAGAACCCAAACATATCTGAAGATAAAATTTTAAAAGATCAAACCTATTTAGCTTTGGAAAAGCCATAGATAAACAAGATAAACTGTATTTGGCTAGACAAGTCGATGGTAAGGCATGCGGCATGTCTTTATTGCTTATCTGAATAGAAGTCCAGCAAAATTAATTGATTCTAATTGGAAAGTGTTCTAGGAAAGAGCAAATATATTAAACTTTAAATGGCACCCTAATATTGCAACAGTACCGTGGACGTATGTATATGAGACAATTAGAGGAAATGTAGACATATATGTATTTCTAACAGCAAATCAAAAAGTAGGAAAAGTAGTGACATTGTGACAGACAGAAAAAGAGGCAAACACCAATTTTCCATGTCCATACTCAATAAAACATATATAAACATGGCAGAATAAGAGTCTAGCATTCCACTTCAAAATGATTACATCAAATATTAACAATTGAATGGTATTGTCTTACCTCCTCACGCTCAATGTACCCAGTCTGTCTCAGGTCATACAGTTTAAAAGCAACTGCAATCATTTTTACTGAAATTAGTATTTGCTGTTCTAGTGTTTGTGGCCACATTGAAGGGCATTTTATTGGTATGATACAAATATGCATAAACATAAGGTATTAGTAGTGCTAACCAGAGCTGCTTTTCTATTACATGAGAGTTTCCAATCACAAAGTGACATCTACTTCTTATTTTTGATATCTTTGAAGACAAGAGGCAAGGCTAATATTTGTTCGATAACAATTTACAAAGGTGTCATAAACATGGTAAGAGTCCCTCCTAGACATTAACAAAATTATTAGTATGATATTCTAATAATATCTCCATTACAGAAGCATGACAGCTGTCAAACAGCAATACATGAATGAGTAGCTATGAAGAATTAACTTACACTCAATTTTCTCCTCTTCAGATGTATTTGGATGGAAAATGCTCAATGACCTGACAAATTCTCCAAATTCTATCACCCCATTACGCTTTTTATCAAACAAATCGAAGACCTAAAATGCAAATCACAAAATAAAAGCATTAGCCAAGATCTGCCAAGGGTAATCATGCTTGCACTATATCATTGCATAACAAATACTATTTACTTTGATGTTGATAGCCTAAACAGCTTAGTTTTACCCATCAATATTCAGCAATTTTAGGATAAGTGTACATATAAAGGTTCTGATTAACAATCTTGATCAAACTTAAAACTAATTAGCATGTAGCTAGTGTCGGATGATAGTCAATAGATAGTATGAGGCACTGATTTGAAGGCAGCGGCTATTCTCCCCATAGAATGCACCGCTTAACATAGAATGCACCATGCATGGGCCGGTCCTGTGGGCAGGGGTCACCTCAACAGATTTTTGCTTTTTAAATATAAATTTTTGACAAACCATTGGTGCATGTTGATAGCAGCAGCTTGGTTGGTAACACTTTGCATTGATAACGTAGAGGTCGCAGTGCCGAATCACACTGGGCGCAATGGTAGGATAATGTGTTTTTCAACCGAAAAATCCAAAAAAAAAACTAACTGTTTGAATATTTGCCACATATGCATGACGTGCAAGGATGGTGTTTTATATATATATATATATATATATATATATATATTGTCTGAGAAAGTTTGAAACTAAGTGTACCATTCGTGAAGTTCCGTGGGGGAAATAAACAAACTGACAATTCTTTATACAATATGAAGCTTAAGTAAAATATGAACTTATTCCATGATCTAGAAGAGGTATCTTTTAGGTTTGAAGGCAGGGAAATAAGATTCTAAGGGAAGAGATTCAGGATTTTCACTATCTGGGAGTCAGGAGTGGGCAGGAATATATCCATGCAACCAGTTTTGTGACCTACTAACAAACTCTAACAGGTCCTCCTTCAAAGCAAGCAAAATAGGTATAAAAAGTGATAGAATACAGAGAGTTGTGATGCATATACTTTGGAAGCCAAATCAGGGATTTTGTGAAAACAAAAAGATGTCACAAATAGATTTATCACATCTTCCTGAAAGTTGAAGGATATTGATCTTTTGAAAGATTTTGCCCTTATTTGTAGGTTCATTGCGCTGTCCTCAAACAACAGAATACCAAAAAAAGGGTTGACATACAAAATCTAAAGGGGAAATGTCTGATAATAGATTTATAATGTCTTCCCTTAAGTCAGAGGATATTAATCTTTTGTAAGATTGTGCCATTATTTGTAGGTTCATCGGGTTATCCTCGAACAAAAGAATACCAATCAAAAGGGTTGACATATGAAATCTAAAGGGGAAATCCAACATTACCTCTGTCAAAGTGGTTTATTGTTGGAAATAATTTCGAAAAAATTGACATCAATCATCTCTACTTGAGTCAGATTCCAAATATTGCAAAAGAACTTTTAGAGAAACAATTTCAAAGCATTAGTGATGGCATAGAGAAATTTATCGAAGTTTCTGACTTTACCAAAGAAAGAAGATTGAGACTCTTTGTTTCCTGTAATTGCATGACAACAGAAGTTAGAAATTGGCATAGGCCTGCCAAAAGTTTCAAATTTGGAATGTATATAATATATACCAATCCAAAGGAGGTCAAGAACGTAAATGCCCTTCTTCGTCCGGAGAGTCTCTCCCCTTTTTTACAATGAAAAAGTACCATTTCCATGCAGGGTCATTGTGAATATCAGAAAAAATCATTTAAAAAAGAATAAGTCACGCATAAATAACTTAGACTATTAGACATCGACTTCCCAGTACCTGCATATACACATGTAGACGAGATTTTTGCCCAAATAGGGTTAGCATGCAATGCAATCCAACTAAAATACTACAAGAAGAATGGCATTTAAGCATTCTATTGGATCCTCATAACAGGCAATAGAATATTTCCATAATCAAATCTCCCATCAGATATAAAAACATCAAAGTTAGTGTAACTTGGCATTCATGATTGTTCACACGTAAGGAGTACAACTCACTAAACAGTGGATCCACCAACTTCTACAAGTCCACAAACCTTTTAATAACAAAGAATACAATTTGAGTGTAATATCCCTTTTGGGGGCAAAACTGAAATAATAGGAAATTAGCTCAAACCCCAATATAAGCAAGTCTGATTTTTAATTCAACAAACTGAAATTAATCTGAAATCAGCAATCTACAAGGGCAGCAAACTGTTTATGGAATTTAAGTTCACCTTTCACCATGCAAATCAATGAATAACGCCACAAAACAATTATTCTATCCACGGCAATATTTATTGATCAGAAATACATCAAAAGATGGACAGAATATCAGATTACACAGCTGTAATTAATTAATTAAAAACAGCAGTAGACTAACCACATCTGAGGTCTACAAAAAATAGTAAATCTTTGCCTAAATTCACCAAAATGGAGATTCCAACTTTATAAAATTTGTTGAATCAGAATATAAAATCAGATTTGTAATTTGTGCTCTAGAAGGCACTCAAACACCATCAAACCCTAGCCGCTCCAACTAGGAATGGTTCTAAAATGCATGCAAATATTTGTAGTGATGTCTTTGATCCTCCGAAACTCAAATCTGCATAAAGGTCTTCAATAAGTCTTCACTCCAACCAAGGAAAGAGGGTTTTCGTCCTCTAACCAGCCACTAGAAGGGTTTTCGTCCTTCTAGGAAGATGTTGCACACTTGGGTTTTCATCCAAGAGTGGAAGAACAAGGAGCAACAAGCCCACAATGTCCAAATAGAGAAAATGCACCAAAATAGATGATCCAAATGAGGTCCTAAGTCTTCTTTTATAACCTTCCTTGACGCCAAAGCTTAGAAAGATAAGGCCTAACCATAAAGTATTCTTTCTAATCTTTAATTGGCATTTAAAATGCATAAAACCCAGACGATCCCTTATACTGGGATTTTACAATGATAAAGCATGAATAGAAATGAAGAAAACTAAAGTCTAATCCATGATCTTCCCTTGTTCAACCATTGTTTGCCTTCGGAAAGAGGAAAGGCAAGGAATCATTTATTCTGGATTAATTTGAGCAAAAGGGACATTACAATCCTCCCTTCCCAAAATTGTTTGCCCTCAAGCAATTTTAATCCCTCGGATCCCAATTGAATCTCAACTGCTTCTTCTTCGATGTACCTGCACATGAAGCAAACATATCAAAGACAACAAAAGTGTTTAGCAACACTTTTAAATTCCCCTTGTCATGCCTTAGAGACATGACAGCTAGCTCTCCTTCGTTGCTTGATACCACCTCATAATTTTCATCCAATTGATGGCTTCCCAAAACTTTAGTAAAGCTGTCCCAAAAATAGTTGTGAGCATGCATGTTCAAATATGAAAATAACACACCACAATCTGATTTCTTTCCTCCTTCCGATTGGAATCTTCCTCGTTTTTCCATGATGGAATGTTCTCAAAAATGAAAACATACTGTTGTTCATGACTGAAAATGGCAACCCCAATGTAGTATACTTTTTGGGGACAAAACTGAAAATTAAGGAAATTAGCTCAAACCCCCAAAATAAGCAAGTCTGATTTTTATGACAACAATTAATAAAGGACTAAAAAACACTCTCAAACCGTAGCGACTAGGAAAGAGCGAGAAATCTTCCGTAGAAACACTCAAAAATTATGAGAAGTTATTCCTTGGATTGCCCTTGATTTTAGAAGTCAAAAAATGTGATCAAATCATCAAACTCAGAACTTTGGAATTTATTATGGCACAAAAACAACCGAAACTTGTAAATTCAATAACTCTTAGAAAACAAGGATCTCCACACATATGAATACTCAAAATGATCTTCAAAAGGAAAAAAAATGCCCAACGCATGTCATCATAAAAGTGGCTGGCAGGAAAGATGGCGGGGCCGAGTACCAGGGCTCGCAGCAAAGCCATGGAGAACTAATTGTTGGCCTTTGGCTGACCTTGTTTTTCTGTTTCTATTGGTTTCTCCTTTGTGGTGTTTTGGCAAAAAATGTATTGTTTAATATGAAAACTCTTTTGGAGTTTGGCTCTGTTTTATGGCAGTCTGTCGTCAAGTCTTTTTGACTTAGCCTCCATGGCTCTTTGATGGTTTTTGTCTGAAACTGACTTCTTTTTGTACGGGGTTTTTTGGTCCCCAGTTTAAAACCAAACTCTTTTATCTTATCTAAAAAAAAAAACTCAAAATGATCATAAAATTACCAGCAATCAAATGATACCAATATCATAATTTTCCAACCATGAAAACCCTCTCAAAATTGATCCTGAAATCTCTAAATGAGTAGATAAAGCTGCCTAATGCCAATAAAAATCTGAATATGAAGTATTCTCCTCAAATTTGCAATATTCTTCAAGCTCACACAATATAGGAGGGTTTTCGTGCCCCCCATAAACCACTAGAAGGGCATTTGCCCTTCTAGGAATTGCCAAACACTTGGGTTTTTTCGTCCAAGAGTGGAGAACAACGAGCCAAAGCTCACAATGCCCAAATAGAAAAATCTGCCAAGATAGATCCTCCAAATGAGCTCTCTAATCTTCTTTTATAACATCCTTTTGGCGTAAAAGCTTGGAATAGCAAAGCCGGCCCTTTAAAGTATTCTTTTAATCTTTAATTGGCTTTTAAAGTGCATAAACAAAAACCCAGCCGACCTGCTAAAGGTAAACGCATACTAAAAAGAAACATTAAAAATTAGTAAAACAGATACAAAAGAAGCTCAATTTCCTTCTCCAACTCCTCTACTTCTTTGCCATGGAAAAGGGAATGGCAAGAAGTCCAAATCATGCTCTTAAATTGAAAAAGGGGACATTACAGCCCAAACCCGATTTTTGTAATTTCAGTTTTATAATCATGGCATAACAACTCGCAAACTGAAAGCTCATTAAGAATGGAAAGTCCCTGAGTTATGTAGGGGCTGAAATTTGATTTGCATATGCTGAAAAACTATGAACAACAGGGCTACAATTGAAACCAGCAGACATATTGGCCGTAATCTTAAGAAAATCAGCGTTCTTAACACCCCTCTGAATTCTGATTTCATCATAAGTGCTTATCTTTTTCCATACTTTTTTTGGTTCTCTCATGGAACCATAGGTTAGCAAATCATAGAGAGAAAAATCAGAATTCCCCTCAAGCTTATGTTTACTTAAACATGTCATGCTAGCATTCTCTTTCATCAAATTCCATAAGCAAAGAGAAAAACTGAAATTTTTACTTTAACCCTTTTTATGTCTCATTAAGTAGCCCGGAAGATCAGCCCATAGGGTATCACGAACTAGCCACAATATTATGTCCTTCACCCTTAATTCGGAAGCCAAATAGACTCCATTCTTGTAGTGAATGACTCCATTTATTATTTTGAATCTTTCACAATTTCCTCCTCCAAAACAACATTAACAAACTTATATTCCACCTTGTCTAAGAATCTTATTTTCATGCTTTGATAATTGAAGGTCAGCTCTCCCAATGTTAGCAACCCTTGGACCCCAAATATGCTATTCATATCAGCCATGTTAATGAAATGGAAATCAGCACATACCTCATAATTTTCCAATGTAACATGAAGTTGGAAATACTTCTTTGAGCATGGCATAGAGTAACCATCCATTATCTTCACTGTGTATCCAATCAATCCCAAGCATTCACCAATGGAATCATGAGTGACTTCGCCATTAATCAAACCCGTGACTCCTTTTTCTTGGAGGGTAGAATCCTTCATAACCTTGTTAGCATACATAATGATTTCAAAATAATCCTTCATCAAAATTTCTTCTAGCCATGTGCATGGGGTAAGAATATCAAAGACTTCATTTCTACAAAGCAAAAGGTCAAGCGGAACCATGTACCCTTGCAAGGAAATATCTAAATGCCATGTGTCATCCCACAAGTTCTTCATATCATCACCAAAACTTGGCATGTGATCTTTAACAACTTTCCCATAATTTCACAAGTATGGCAGCGATATAAAAGAAGATAAAATGTGATTTCCATCATACCTTCAGTTGTCCACATATCTACCCTCCCATGCCAAATGAGGAGTGATCAAAACATCCTCCATACTCCCAATCTTGCGACTCAATTTCTGAGTTAAAATCAGCCTTCTTCTCCTCATAATCAGCAAATGAAGCTTTTTTTTTGTCTTGGCTTCAACCATATCTTGATGGTGTTCACATAGGGCAACTCCGTAGCTTTTACAAGAATCATGGGCACCATAAATATGCCTCCTATTGACTACTGTTTTGAAAATTCCAGCAAACTGAAAATGATCATAGGCACCTGGAAAAGCACCTTCTTCATCCATGTGACCCCCAACAAGGTCACTCAAAAGTCTTGGTCCATGGACCCTATGCAAATCAGAAGTTTCATCATACGTAGCATCATGAAGACTACCCATTTGCCATGATTTGCTTCAGGGCGTCACATTTGCCCCAAGGTTAACAAAATTCCCATGATCATAAATCCAAAATGGCATGGCATAAATAAACAAATCTGAATTACCTCCAAATCTTCGGTTTCCTTGTTTGTGTGTGTTTGAAATGTCTTCGTAGCTCTTACCAAGGTCCAATCCATCACCACTTTGCTCTTTAGTGACTGCTGTTATAATCAAACCAGCAATCTTATTGTCATCATGTTTCTTTAGAGGAGGGTTTCCAGCCAGCCCTTTCTCTTCTCCTTCTTGCTCCACACCCCTTGTTTCATCTCTAGATTCACCACATGTCAAAAAAAATTCAGTATTAACCATGGAATGAGCAATTTTTACCTCATGGTGTTGACTCTTTAAAATGGGTGTAAGTGCCATGGCCTTAGGTCCCTTGATCACCAACTCTTCTTCCTCAATGATTCCATTATTGCATGGCAAACTTGGGGTTTTGACTCCCTCTTCATCAAACTTCGTGCTTTCTTTATGTTGCTTGTGTGGCATGTGATGTCTAGGCTTGGATCTAGGTCTTCCTTGATTCACTCCAACGAATTCAGCGAGTGAAATAGCCTCACGAATTTCCCTTGGAAGAGCCATATACTCCTCATAGCTTGTGGCAATGTTCCGTCCAATGGAGGGCCTTGTTTCATCCTTCTGAATAGCTTCTTCTCTAGGTAGGAAAGTGGGATTTGTAACAGATCCACGGGCTGATCCCATAGATCGCCACGTAATTTTAGCTCTAGATGAGCTACCATCACCATTTTGAACCCTAGATTCAATTATCTTTGGAAGAGATAGGGCTAAAAATTCATTGTATCCGCAAATCTCTCTTGGCCAGTAATCGACTTGTCAACTTTGGCTTCTTGAGAGTCCATACTAGTCTCTTTCTTTGATAGTATCAAACCCTTATTGCCTCCATCCACTCTAGGCCTTTGAAGATCCGAGCTCTGATACCACTGTAATATCCCTTTTGGGGGCAAAATTGAAATAGTAGGAAATTAGCTCAGACCCCAATATAAACAAGTCTGATTTTTAAATCAGCAAACTGAAATTAATCTGAAATCAGCAATCTACAAGGGCAGTGAACTATTTATGGAATTCAAGTTCACCTTTCACCATGTAAATCAATGAACAATGCCACAAAACAATTATTCTATCCATGACAATATTTATAGATCACAAATACATCAAAAGATGGATGGGATATCAGATTACACAACCGGAATTAATTATTTAAAAACAGCAGCAAACTAACCACATCCGAGGGCTAAGAAAAATAGTAAATATTTTCCAAAATTCCGACTTTATAAAATATGCCAAATCATAATATAAAATCAGATTTGTAATTTGTGCCCTAGAAGCTAGAAGGCACTCAAACACCATCAAACCCTAGTCACTCCAACTAGGAATGACTCTAAAATGCATGCAAATATTTGTAGATGATGTCTTTGATCCTCCGAAACTCAAATCTGCATAAAGGTCTTCAATAATTCTTCACTCCAACCGAGGAAAGAGGGTTTTCGTCCTCTAACCAGCCACTAAAAGGGTTTTCGTCCTTCTAGGAAGATGCCACACACTTGGGTTTTTGTCCAAGAGTGGAAGAACAAGGAGCAACAAGCCCACAATGTCCAAATAGAGAAAATGTGCCAAGATAGATGATCCAAATGAGGTCCTAAGTCTCCTTTTATAGCCTTCCTTTGGCGCCAAAGCTTAGAAAGATAAGGATGACCCATAAAGTATTTTTTTTAATTTTTAAATTGCATTTAAAATGCATAAAACCCAGCTGGCCCCTTATAATGGAATTTTACGATGATAAAGCATGAATATAAATGAAGAAAACTAAAGTATAATCCACGATCTTCCCTTGTTCAACCATTGTTTTGGTGAATTAGGTATTCAGTGGTCAGCTGAGACAATTTATTTTGATAAATGTTTATGTTATTCTGATGTGTAGCAAAGCATGGAAGGATCGTATGAGACACCTAGATTTGATCCTTGGGATTCTAGAGAAACAAGCTCTACTTGTAAAAGAATTTAAGTGTGAGTTTGGGGTCACAAAAATTTAATACTTGGGCCATGTCATTATTGCTCAAGATAAGCAGGTGGATCAAAAGAGGATTCAAATTTTTCTAGTTTGGGCACTCCCTACCACACTAACTCTATTGAGGAGATTCTCTAGTTTATGCAGCCATGATAGGAGGTTTGTTAAGGGATCTTCACATATAGCAGCACCCTTATCCAACATGAAAAAGAAAAGAGCTTTTGTATAGATGGATAAAATACCATAAGTTTTTGATAAGCTTAAGAAGGTAATCATCACATGTCTTGTATTTCCCATTTCAGATTTCTCACAACCATTTGTGGTAGAATGTGGTGTTTTAGGAGAAGGTATCGAGGCCATAATCCAAAAGGGGGACTCCATTAAGATGGAGAGCATGAAGTTGAAAAATACAGGAAATAGTTTTTCTATTTATGACAAGGAGATTCTTGCCATCAAGCATGTTTTGGTAAAATTTAGACATCACTTGGTTTATGGTAGATGTGTGATTGAGACAAATTGCAATGGATTGAATTCCTTCCTGGATCAACATGATTTGAGTGATGAACCACAAAGGTGGGAAAGGAAAATCCCAGGTTATGATGTTGATATAAAAGGGAAAAATCATGTAGTTGTTGATGTTTTTTTCTAGAATTGTTGTTCTTTGTTCTATTTTTGTCATTTATGGTGATTGGAAGATTTCAATCACAGTAGATTATTCCAAGAATACATTTGCTGCTTACATTTTAGATGGGAATCTGAAGGATGAAAAATATGTGCTAGCAGATGGTCTCATTTTGAAAAAGGATATAATAGTTCCAATACTTGAATCTGAGAAAAAACATAAGATTTTGAAAGCTTTGCCTGATATACCAATTCTGGGACACTCTAGATCCTACAATATTTGTAGATATATAAGAAAGAAATTCACATGGTAGAGCTTTGAAGAGGAGGATCTCAAACACATCAGGGAGTACATCACATAACAGCAGAATGAAGTAGAGCATGTCTTCCCAGTAAGTTGGTTGCAGCCAATGCTTATTCCCAATCAAGATTGAAAAAGTATAATCATGGACCTCATCACAAGCCTTCCCGAGGTACATGCCAGAGACTGCATTTATGTTGTTGAGGATAGGCTAAATGAGTATTCATACTTTGTCATTTATCTAGAATTCAAAGCACATCATATGAAAGAAGTATATCCTTTCACTCAAGGTTGTCTACACATAAGAGTATGGGATCCAGGTGATATCTCGAGATCTTTCAAGGGTAGTAATAGTCAATTACGGTCATATGGCAAAGGAAACAAACCACGGGCTTCCATTACTAGACTTTCCAGACTTAGGACTGTTGTCATCACAAATTCCAGCTGTTGCACTATACCAATTACAGCCCTACAAGTGTTTTCAGTCGCAGGGTTGCTGATTTTCCAGGGTGTCAACAGAGATATGCCTATTATTACTGTTGTGAGAACATTTCCAGTCATTGATTGTCTATTTCCACCTCTAAATGGTTGATAGCGATGATTTATGCAAACGATTTTCAACAGTGCTGCTGTTATATCATTTTCAAACAACTGATTTGCAAAATTTCAGACTTTGGCCTTTTGTTAGCAGCCAAATACAACTTCAGGTTTGCAGGATTTGAGGAACTTTCCTTACACTATGCTATTTCTGAAGAATTTTAGCCATGGGATCGGTTGGAAACAATCTTTCCCATCGCAATTTTGTTTCATCAACCAAGGGAGGATCCAAACTTTTCAGTTCATAAATATATTAGAATGGTGCAGCAGAAGCCAACTACATCACAGAAAGGTGAATTGTTGTGTTTGCATCCTCATGATCCATTGTTTTTGGTCAAAAGTCAAGAAGATAGTTCACTCAATAGATCAACATATAATGTTGCACATGCTTGTGGCCATCATAGGGAGCAATTTCATGATAATTCACAGTCAAACAACTTGGTGAGACAGATTTTATTCAGAACATGGAAATACAAGTGCCCAACGATGAATTGGGGATCCCAGCATTATAGAGATGGGCATTTGGGTAAAATCTGAGTAATTGAGCTTGTAATTGCTTGGGACAAGCAATTTTTGGGAAGGGCGGATTGTCATGACCTCTTTTTCAAAGAAAGTACAAAAAATGACGTCATTATTTTTAAGTAGTCAAGTAACTCACTTTTTATTTAAAAATTGACAACTTAATGTTCCTTTATTATTATGAATAAAAAATGAAGGTGACTTTCTAAATTAAGCAAGTCAATATCAAATTAGAAGATGGAAAGTTACTTTTGGGGATTTTCCTTAGGAAAAGTGTCAAGTGAACTTATAAAAAGGCGTTGGGGGGTCATTTAGAAGGATCTTTTTGCCATTATCTATTTTTACATTGAGATTTTGAGTCGTTGCTCCAACTTTTGCTTTTAAGGACAAAAACCCTCCATTGCAATCAAATTTGGGGACGAAAACCATCCAATCTTTAGTAGTGACTCTATCTAGGAGTTGCATTTGTGCATCCAATCAGACATTTACAGATTTCAGCTAAAGAATCATCACATTTACAAATTTCAGCTTGGGCATCATCAGATTTACAGATTTCAGCTAGGGCATAATCAAATTTACCGATTTTAGCTAGGGCATCATCAGATTTACAGATCTCAACTAGTGCATCACTTTCTGAAGGCCAACGTCACATCTTGGGGGCATTCTAAGGCTAACATCATCATTTCCAGCCTTTTCCAGCTTGGATACCACCCTTGGGTATTTCAGTTGTTTTCCATCCAACATCCACAACATTTTTCAGGTTGGTTTTTTTGTGGTTTTCAGTTAATTAGCTAGGGCTTCTATTTCAAAAAAAATAAATTGTAAATCCAGCTAGGGTTTCAATGTGGGAAATTTCTCTAAATTATACCTAGTTGTTTGCAAATCAAATAAAATAAAATTCTTGGTTGCTGACATAAACTGTGTTTAGAAATTCATAAATTAAGGGTATTCTAGTATTTTATTTCCAGAGGTAAGGGTTTTTGTGAATTTTCAAAATTTTCTAATTTTCCCAATTAAGGGACATTACATGACGCATCAAGGGAATGCTTATTATAAGAGGGGAAGATATCACATCCCATTTTTGAGTCCCCGAACTTGACACTTGCAAGTCCATCATTAGGTCGTACTAACTGTCAAATGTGATTTTAATCTATTTCGCCACCAATTAAAGATTGGTGTAAGCTTTGCAATTATCGTTGACTTCGAAGATCGAAAGAGGTCTTTCTTGTGTGTGTTGGCCTTCTTTGTGAACTCTTTCTTTCAATGCAATATCTTTTGTAATTCTTTTTTTACCGGATTAAATAAAATTATTGATTCTTGGCTAGGGTATTGTACATAATCAGTAAATGCTTGCCTCCTAATGTGAGAGCATAACACCAAGACATTAAACTAAAAATAGCTTATCACTAATAAACTAGAATAGAGAAATGCAAGCACATAAAATGTTTTGTAAGAACATATTTACCCTATCAGCAAAAAGATTCTCCTTTTGAGGGCTTCTAAAGAGTGCTAGTTGAAATTCTTCCTATCAAGACAAACATTGATTGTTATTCATAATAATTGAGATACCAATTTAAATTTTCTGATTACATCCATGTCATTCTCTTGAAGAAAATGAACATCAACCACATCCATGCAACTCTTCTAAAGGAAAATTTCAATGTCTAGGAATAAAACAAGGATTACAAATTTAATTTTCAACATTCTTGCAACTATTTCATACCTTGTGAATCAACCCATCATCAATGATAGAACTACTTAGTTTCTTGAATAGTTCATATAAGGCTTCAACTTCGCTCACGCTAACTGCATAAAATATTAGCGAATCATATTATCCAAACAAGCAAAGAGAGACATTCTTATACACTCAAGATCAAAAACCAAGAAGAGGGCATCGAGAGGTCCAAAGAAACACATTCAATAAGTCATTTGAAGTCATAAAATAGTGTGAGTTTGAAAATCTAATGAAAACTCCATGTTACTCCTTCTTTACGGAAATAACAATAGGTAAAGAGCATAGCAAAAAAAATGATCAAGTGTATATTAGAGATTGTTTGTAATAATCAATAAAAACTTCAATCTAGAATAACAAATTACAACAAATGCCCTAATAATATATATTCGCGCGCGCGTGTGTGTGTGTGTGTGTTTAAAATTTGAAAACATGGTAGATCAACCTTTCAAAGGTCAAGAGGTCCAAGGATGAGTTTCCTTAATGAGCCTCCAACATATTTTAGTAATCAGGTTTTTATTCATTAACTTAGTGTTTTTGATGCCTAAGCCCCCCAAAGATTTAGGGAGGCACACCTTATCCCAAGCCACATGAGGAATTCTCCTTTCCTCCTCCACACCTGACCAAGGAAAACTTTTTGAATTTTTTCAATTTTATCAATGACTATTGAAGGGATTCTTAAAAGAGGCATTAAAGATAAGGGAAGATTTTGAAGGGTGCTCTTAATCAACATACACTTACCAGCTTGGGATAAAACAACACCTTTCAACCAGCCAACTTTCTTTGGAAGCAATACAAGAGAGAATTCCAAACATCTTGGGGGACTCTACCATGAAAAAGGGGCATGCCAAGGTAGGAAGAAGGAAGGCTGGAGATATTACAACTAAGGATCTTAGAGATTTTCACCTATCTAGCCAGCGGAGAGTTAAGAAAAGTGATGGCACTCTTATCAAAGTTGATGAGCTTCCCAGACGCCTCTTCATAAGACCAGAGAAAGGATTTCAGTCTTCTAGCTTCCACAATGAAAGCCAACAAAAGAAAGATAGTATCATCCGCAAAATATTGGTTCGACACTTTGATATCTTTAGAAGAGGAATTTATTCCTTTAAGAATACCCGAACCAACAACGTTAGCAATGTTTCTACTGAGACTTTCAACGTTCAGAATAAAGAGGGGAGAGAGAGGATCCCCTTGTTTAATGCCTCTGTTGCTGCTAAAATAAACTACAGGTGACCCGTTGAGGAGAATAGAGAACATGGAAGATGAGATACAGACCTGAATGATGTTTCTAAAGCGAGCATCAAACCCGAGTTTGTTCAAGACTTCGTAAATAAAGCTCCACAAAACTCTATCAAAAGCTTTGTTCATGTCAAGCTTGACAATCATACTAGAGAGTTTACCTTTTTCCATAGAGTGTATGGTCTCGTGAACCTGGTGTCACCCAGATTTCATCCTGAAATCTGCGACTACCCTATCCGAAAAAATTTTGTACTTTTAAAATAATGGGTCGTTTTGTGTTTTTATTGCCTGAAAGTTCTTGTATTGCATCAAGATATTCCCAAAGAGCCATATTAGCCTTTTTCGCCAAATACCCAGATGCCCAAAATTGTTATATTCTGTCGTCGGGATTTGTCTGCGGGAAATTTGTATTTAATTATTTTGAGCCCCGTATGAGGCTATTTGCGCTCCATTTTAACTCTGTTATGATCGAACGTGTCATTATTCCTATGTACCAGAAGGGTTTTAACTTGGAATAAGTTTTGGGCTTTATTTGTGATTTTTGGCAATTTTTCGTGTTTTTGTGTTGTCTCGTTTCGTTTTCCGTGAAATTTCTCTAGAACAATTCCTTTGCTGGGTAAGCCCGATTTTTGGCCTGGAGCAGCTGGAAAACATATACGCACATTATGCCCAGAGGAAGTCGCCATCGGAGGTCTGGATCACTGGAAAAAAGCGAAGTCGTGCACAGGAAAAACCCCTGCGGGGTTGAGCACATTTTTGGAAAACAAAGGATTTAAGCTACAATGGGAAAAATACAAGCAGCAGGCAAGGTAGGAATTTTGTACCTGCTTAGCAGGGTACTTTTTCCCGTGATATAAAATTCACTTAAGCTACAGTGGGAAAGTTAGAGACTGCAGGCAGGTGGGAATTTATTACCTGCCTTGTAGGGTAAAAATTCCCATGATAAAATAAAAGGAAAGTGACTTAAGTGAAATCATAGGATTTTATTGCCTACCTTGCAAGGTAAATAATCTCATTGTCAAAGTCAAATCACTTAAGTGAATCATGGGATTTCCGGGGCTGCCTTGTAGGGTAAAGAATCCCATTGTGGAAAATTCTTAAAAATAAAATTCTATTGTGCAAAAAAGTGCGCCCCCTTTGGTGAGATGTTGGCAGCTTTTAAGTGATTATTTTTAATTAATTTATTCTTCTAAAAAGTGCGCCCAAGCTTGGAAGAAGTCAACAAGTCAAAAGGGGAATAAAAGAAATAGATTTAAACGGATTAAATGGATTAAATTTAATTCATTTAAAGGCTGTCCCCTTCATGTCAAAAAGTGTGCCCCATTTGGGACATATTTAATGATTTTTAAGGCATTAAATCATTAAATTAAATTCTATTTTCAGTGGCTATGGTCAAGGCACACTGTGAAGCTTAAGTGAAGTGAAGTGAAGTGTGAAGGATTAAATTGGATTAATTTAATTTATTGGATGGCTGTCCTTAAACATGCTATTTTTAAAGAGAAAAACATGATTTTTAATTAATCAATTCCCAGGAATATGAAGGGCAATTATTAATTATAGAATTGTGAGGGTTATATAAGCATGGGCAGCCATATGGGTGAATTATTTAATTCACAGGTAAAGAATTGCAGCCAAGAGGAAAAGTGCGCCCCCATTTGAAGAAGGATTTTGCTCAGGCAAGGTGGAAACAAGGCTAAAAGCTTCCAGATTTGGCGCATGCTTTGAAGGAGGTTGATCTTTGTCTGCATAATTGTTTGCATAGGTGTTACAGGTGCTCAGGTGTTGCTGAAAGGATTCATGCTATCTTTATGTGCAAATTAAACATCAATTTTTGGGGCAGCAGGCTTGAAAAGTGCAGATTTTTACAATTAAAATTCACTATTCATGCTCCGGTGGCCATTTTTGTCTGAATTAATTGCAGGAATTCATTACAGGTGCTTTACAAAAGAAAATGAGCTTTTATCAATGTCCAATACATTGCATATATCCTCCAAATCTGAAGAATTGTCCAGATCTGCACCAGTTTTGAAGAAATCCGGCCAAGTAACAAGAAAAAGAATTATTCAGACAAAGATAGACAAAGCCATGGCAAAGAGATGAAAAAGAAAGCACGATGGAGTCATGCATCGTTTCCAAACTTGCAGACATAGGAGACACAGATCTAGGTCCGGAACCTCTTTCTGAATTGATTGATAGATCCAGAGCGGGAAAGACTTCACTCATACGTGCAGTTAAAAGCAGTGGAATTATCCGAGCTGCAGCCTTTCCATGCACAGCCCAGTTGCCAGAGTTTGTTATGGAGTGCGCTAGATCTTACCATCCTTCATCCAGATCAGTGCGTGATGCTACGAGAAAGACAATAATTCGTTTGGACGCAGAGTTCATCAATTATTGTTTGAAGATTCCAGTGCGAAAGGTGGTGACTTCCATTAGTCTTCAGGATGCCGGCAACAGGTGGGAGAAGCATAGAGCTGATTGCGTGAGCATAATGAATAGCCGATACATGAAGAAGCCTAGATCTCCTTCAAAGTTCCCAAGAACTCTTTCGCGGTCCAATTTGGTGCAGGAGGTCGATGATGTGGTCAAATTGCTATGCAGGATGAATGGCGAGGCGAATGCTTACACTTTCCGTACATGGATGTATGCTTTCATCAGGACCATTGAAGTCAACAAAATTGATTCCATAATCAATTGGTCGGAAATTATTAGCGACAACATTGGTGAGCAACTCCGGAACGTGAAGCATACTTTCAGCTTCAAAATGACTTCTTACTTGGTGTATGCTGCAGCTTCACAAGGCGTCTTTTCCAAGCTGGATAGATGTGGTGTTCTTTCTAAGGACCCCATTTTCGAATGCTACCCACAGCTTACTGTACCTGCGTGCGAGAAAGATTTCAAAGTGGTCAACGATGAATTCTTCTATGATTTCATTTGCAGGCTAGACAAAGACTTAAAGGCCAACAGGGTAAGCAAGGAAGCGTGGGAAGCTGTGTCCAAGATTGGCAGTCTATTCATTCAGTTTGCAGATTTCACATACCTCAGGGTTACGGGCTTTTCTGGAGAACCAATAAAGATGCCCAGGTATTCGAATGATAGATTGATCGCCATGGAGCTGAGCAGGCAACTTGTGGAGTTACACGACCTTCAGTCAAAGCGGCACAAGTCTACGGGCTTCTTCCCAATCACTGTGGGATATTACAGCTGCATTAGCATTCATAGAGCTCGGGGGATGGAGACGCAGATGTTATTCGAGTATGAGCAAGAGTTCTTCCCTGCACGGCTGAACTTCGATCCATTTGGAGTAGCCAGGAAGACGATCTCCCAGGAGTACGCACATGTGCCTTCATTAGAAGATTTCTGGATGAAGTGCAAAAGTGAGTACGAGGTTAGAAAGAGAGATTTCAGCAGGCTATCAGCAAAGCAAGTGTTCAACTTTGGACTAGCGCGGATACCTGCGGATCTTAAAGATGATGGGAATGTGGTACTTGACACTTACCATCAAATGGGAGGAGATAAAGCCATACTTCAAGGATAACATAGGAGGCTGCCATACACTTGAAGAAAGATCTGGAGCTGTTTTGGTGAATACTTCAAACTGGCTGCTGACGAAGGGATATTGCCTTGATGAAGCATTGATGAATCAAGTCACGGGCAACTTCGGCGCAGGAGATTCCCTCAAGCGGAAGCACGAAGGAGAAAGCAGCAGAAATTCTGAGAAGTTGAAAGTACACAGAAGATCTCAATCTAAGGAGAAGATCACTTCCACGGACATGACTTTGGTTCCAACTTCTCCAGCACCCAGTACTTCACCAACTATTGCACCGCAGCAGCAGGACACTTCCATGCCTCCACTGAATCCGGCGACATTCATCTTCTCTCCTCAGCCACTCCGTTCAGCACCTATTCCAGAAGAGATGTTGAAGCTGCAGATGGCAGAGTTCGAAAGAGCTTTGTCCTTGGATGATTCAGAGGATGGCAGCCATAACACTGTGGCACTTTCTGATGGAGAGGATGCAGAGCGGGAGATGGTAGTGCACTCAGCGACTTCTCATTCTCCGAGAAGTAACTTCTCGGAATGGTTGGCTTCGCAGTTGGTTCCAGAAGCGAGAATGGAGATGAACTTAGAGGAGCACGACTTGCAGCTACTCCAGAATCTGGGCGGAAGAGACAGAAGGCCTAAAGTTGCCAAAGCAACTTCTAGGTTGATCATCGAAGATTCGGTAGAGAAGTTTGCTGAGATATCAATTCCGGCAGAAGGAAAGATAGAGGAGGAGCTCACGGCAGAAGATGTGACAGTAACCAAAGTACCCCTCGGTCAAGCCACCACTGAAGGATTGAAGCAGGACACGCAGACATTGATAGATGCTCTATTCCTTAGGCTTGACAGTGAAAAGGCGGAGAAAGAAGAACTTCAGAAGCAGGTATCTCAGTTGTGCGAGATCATAGCCAAGGTTGCTAAGCCTTCCATTCAGCCCATTTCAGAGCAGGTGAGTGATCATCTTATGCAAGAAATGGAGGATGCAAGCAATCAAGTAAAAGCTATTGACGAATGGAAGGATTTAATTATTCGTCAAGCTTCTGTACAACTTGGAGAAGTGCCAGCCCGCCTAAAGGTTATGAATGATGCGGCAAATCAGCTGCAGCAACTGGTGACAAGCATTGTAGATATGAACACAGTTGCTGAGAGTAACCTGAGTACTTTGGGAGAGATCAACAAGCTGCCGGGAGATGTATTGGTTGCAGAGCAAATTGTACCGGATGGATCAGTTGAGAAGGGGAAGCAGCTAGAATTTGCAGTATCTTTCCGTTTGGAAATCTGCAGAGTTTTGCTGAAGAGGATGCAGGCACTTGAGAGTAGGACATCATCCTTACCAGACAGTATCATTTCTTTCACTGAGGAGAGAGTGGACGGGAATGTTACTTCATACGTACGGATCGTTCCTAGCAAGGTGCCTAATTCCCTGGAAGGGTCTCTTCTGATGGTACAAAAGAGAATTGATAAAGCTACTAAGCCTTTCACGATGAATTCTATCAGTAGACTGGTGGCGCTGCAGGCGGATATTGCAAGGTTTGGGCCGAGCTTGGAAGATGTGGAAGCGTGCATCAAAGTGTTGAATGAAGGATTGCTGCAGTTTAGGACAGAGAAGGAAGCAGTGGCTAAAACAGATGGAAAGATGTTGAATCACATGTTCGACAAGTATATCCGATATAAGAACAAAAAGAAGACATAAATGTTACAGCTGGCATGACTTCTTCTATTCTTTCTTCTTCTATTTTCTATGTTCCCGGATGAAATTGTAAAACTTTAAAGTTATTGGTTTTGCAACCATTGCTTAAAGTTATGTGGAACCATTCTATTAGTTAAGTGATACATGTGTCACTTAAGGAGAAGTTAGTTGAGGATGATTGCCAAATGTCATCTTTACTTGTTGTTTGTGTTTTAGTTCAGTTAGACTTCCCATTTGTACTTTCCCTCCTACATTCTATAAGTAGGAGAAGAACCTTCGGGTTAAGGATCAGAATTTGTAAGCAGCAATCTTGTGTTCTAGACTTTGTGCTGAACCCCTAAGAGCCACTTGGAGCAAAGGAATACAAAGGAGCAGGTTTCCGGAGAACTTTGTGTCACGGTGTACTGTGTTTCTTGCTTTTAATCTTAGATCTCTTAATAAACTTTGTGTTATTTTAGATCTGGATCTAGAGCTGCCTTTGTTTTAGAATTTTGTGTTTATATCTATTGGATTCTTCTATGTGCATGCAATCAGCTCTGCCATCTACTGATTGGGATGCACATCTTCCCCATTTCTTCTACGTGTTTATGTAATTACCTTCTTCTATAACGTTTCCTTTCTTTAAACAGTTGCTTACTTGCTGCAGAACTGTTCAGTTATGGTTCATGAACTGAGTAGTTAAAGTAAAACCCCATTTAGATATTAGCATACTTAAATTCACAAATCTGACACGGGGGCCTCACCGGTTAAATGAGGGAGATTTATCTCATAACTGCCTAGGTTTTATGCGATGCAAAAAATCTAGCCAACAGAACCATAACAATCCCATCCTGAATAAGTCTTCCCTTAACAAAACCACCTTGTTCATGAGAAATGAGATTCAGAAGAAGAGGTTTAATCCAGGAGGCGAGAGTTTTTGTGAAAATCTTGTACAAGACATTAGAGAGACTTATAGGCTTGAAATCCTTGAAGTCTTTGACACCATTCTTTTTAGGAACTAAAACTATGAAAGTATTGTTGATTTCTTTGAGTAATTTTCCACTATTGAGGAATTCATTAATGGCTCTACGAAGATCCTCCTTACAAATCGCCCAGTATTTTTGAAAGAAGCTAGTAGGAAAGCCCCGGCGATTTGTCTCCTTCCAAAGAGAAAACAACCTTTTGAAGTTTTTCCAATTTAACCTGAGTAGTTATCTCCCTAAAATCTGCTTGGGGAACCAAGGGGGATAGCATTATGAAGGAATTAAGATCATTCTCATCATTAATAAGCTCCCCATTAAGAATGGTTTTATAGAAGGAAATAGCCTCTTTTTTTATGATGTCAATCTCGGTGGTAACCTCTCCATCTCTGGTAGTCAACTCCATGACCCTATTGTGGCTTTGATGTTTGAGGGTAGTCATGAAAAAAAATTGTGTTACGATCCCCTTCTCTCAACCAAAGAGCCTGGGATTTCTATCTCCAAGATACCTCTCCCTGAGCGTTAATAGAATGCAGATCAAAAAGGAGATCCTTCTCCAAATAGTAATCATTAACAGCCATGCCATTGGAAGCCACCCTATTCTCCAACATGGTAAGTCCCTCTCTAATTTTTTTCTTTTTTTTTAAATGTATTCCCAAAAACCTCTTTATTCCACATTCGGACATTCCTCTTAACATTCTTCAATTTTTGAACCATAATGAACATATCAAAGCTAAGAACCTAGATGTTCCGCCAGTCTTTGATTTTATCAAACAAATCTAGATAAGACATCCACTTCTTCTCAAATCTAACCGGAGATGGGGCTTTTCTATCAAACTCTCCCATATTAAGCACAATTGGGTTGTGGCCTGAACCAATTTTGGGAAGTGCCGAAAGAATGAAAAATTGAGTCAGGATCCAATCAGCAGAAACAAAATCTCTATCCAATCTGACCTAGATAAGAACATCCCCCATTCCTCTGTTGCTCCAAGTATAAGAGAAACCTCTGAGCTCAATATCCATCAGATTATTGGAGGTAACCAAACCCGCGAACTCTTTGTGCTCGTCGTGTAATCTATTCTGCCACCTTTCTTTTCCATAGGGGACAAGGGAGTGTTGAAGTCTCCCATAATCAGCCAGCTGAGATTACTCCAAGAATCACAAAATATTTGAGTTCTAACCAAAATACTCCCCTCGTGGGAATTGGGAGCATAAATATTAGAGTGAATCCACATACTATTGTCTTTAAGAGAACTGAAAGGAATGGCAAGATGATGTTTAGATTCAAAAATAATTGATCCTTTCACTGCAACCTTTTTCCCCAGGCGAGTAATCCCCAGAAATACTTGCCATAGATCATGCCTGAGTTTTTGTTAAATAATCATAAGGAATGGTGGCAAGTACTGGCCCAAACTAGGCAATTTTTCAGCTCAAACTTGCCATACGTGGTACTTGGCTAGATCAAAGAAAAAACATTTGTTTCTAGTCTTTTATAAGCCACACACCGTGTAAGCACACAACTATTGAGCATCATTTGACTGAATTGAAGGGATTTTATAGCAAATTTGAAGAATTTTATTTGAAGGTAAGGTTTTTTTTCCGCCTTCTTTTTAAGCATGTAAAGTTTTTCTATATTGTTTATAATTAAGTTTCCATATATGATTTGCAAATTTGCATACATTCTATTCAATTCCAATTAAGTTTAATTGTGACTTACGCTAGTTCATCATCATTAATGAACGAAATTGTTGGAATGTATGTTGTACATGTTTTAGAATTTGTCTTTATTTTTATTTGTAGGGATTACAATTACAATTACATAGGGTTTTCTTGTACTTAATGTTGTTTTTTAATTTTTTACAATTAAATTACAAATTTACAGTTTTTTAATGTATTTTTAAAAAAAATTGTATTTCAACATGTTGCAAGTAAGAACTTAGAATACAATGGCATCCGGCTCGGCATCAAGATCAACATCAAGCTCAGTATTTGTTGTAGGAAGTGTTTCCTCTAATTCCCAAACTGTTGCTTGGAAGTATGTTGTACATGGATTAGTCGGGGAAACTATGATTTGCAATTTCTACGGGAAAACGGTTTCTGGAAGCATGCATGCATTGTTAGCCACAACACCACGACATATCCCACTACTATAAAAGAGACACTGAAATATGAGAGCAGAGCTTGCACTATTGAATAAGAAGAAACTAGAGAGGGCAACGGTACAAACAGCCATGGTAACAACCATTAGACCTGAAATGGTAGCGGATAAGGAGAGAAATGTTGCAATGATTGTGGATTCCAGCCATGGTCCACGGCTACAAAGTACAACCGCGTCATCGAATTTGAGCAAAGGTAACATACATATTTTTTTTATACCTAGAAACATACATAGGGCGCAACCTTCTTGTAAGGTAAAAGTTAGAACAAGGAAATGCACAAGGAAGCAAATAAGACGTGTGCAATTTTTTTATATTACAACCTTCCCTTCAATATGGTAAAGAGCCCATACTAGAAGTATTTGGTAACAACGTTGACAATTGCAGGAAAAGGGTACAAGGCACCCTCTCCAAAAGACTTTAAGTGGGAGGTTACTCCAAGATGTGGTTGCAGAGGCAAAGTCAATAATGGAAGATCAAAAGAAGCAATGGCAGAAGTTCGAATGCACCAATCTTTCAGATGAGTGGACAGATGGAAGGAACCGCACCCTCATAAATTTTTTGGCAACTTCAAATGGTGAGATGGTTTTTTGAAGTCAATTGATGCCTCTAACACAATAAAGAATGCAAAAAAAATGAGCCTTATTTAGAGGTGGGCATCAAAAATGTTTTGCAAGTTGTTATTGACAATGCAACAACATATGTAGCAGTTGGAAAACTACTTCAAGGGAGGCATTCATCACTCTTACCTTGTGCGGCACATTCCCTTGACCTTCTTTTGAAGGACACACAAAATTGATTAGGTAAGACTGGTTGTAGAAGATGTGAAAAATATAACAAAATACATATATAATCGCCCTTGGGTTATCAACTTGATGAGAGAACACACTAAGGGGAAAGAGCTTGTGTGAGCAGTTGTCACAAAGTTTACAACTAACTTCCTAATGTTGCAAAGTCTTTGCAGGTTGTTGACACCATTGAAATAAAATTTTGTGAGTCAAACACAATGTTACACGTGGACGCGCACTCCCCTCCCCAAGTCGTTCCAAACATCTCAAGGACTTGGGGACAAGGATGGGACACCCCCCATGTCTCACCAATGCAAGAAAAAAGAGGGGACGTCCCCTAAGTTCAAGGGATGCACCCACGACGTCCTAGGTGCTTCCAATTCAATTTATGGGGACATCATAGGGGATGTCGTAACGTCCCCGGGACGTTCAAGGGACATCCTAGCATCCCCTACGACCCAACAACATGTTAACCAAAAAAAAATATTTTCCTAAGTTGAAAACATATTATTTTATTTATGTTAAAATCTAATTGCTTCGTCCTAACCCTAAAAGGCTCCAAAAAACTTATAAAAAGCACATCTCACACTCATTGTAATCACACAGAGCAAAGAGCAAGAGAGAAAGAGAGCGGAGAGCAAGAGCAAGAGCAAAGGTATGCACAATGATCCTTTGCTTGTTTTATTTTTTAATTTCCAAATGCAAAGTTTAAAGTGGGATAAACAAGGGAGGGCATTGCTTGTTTTTTTAATTTCTAATTTCTATGTGCATTTTTTGTTTTTTATTTCCAAATGCAAGCAACAAAATGGATTAACAAGCAAGGGCATAACTGTCTTTTTATAATTTCGAAGTCTATCCATTGTTGGTTTTTTTTCCCTATTTCCAAATGCAAGTAACAAAATGGGTTAAACAAGGGAGGGCATTGTTGGTTTTTTTTAATTTCAAAAGTGCATACATTGCTAGGTTTTTTTTCCAAATGAAAATGGGTTAAACAAGGGCGTTTGTTGGGTTAAACAAGGGCATTTGTTGGCTTAAACAAGGGCATTGTCATTTGTGCATTTTTTTTTTTAATTTCTAAATGCAAGCATGGTTAAAATTAAAAAACTTAAACAATGGGGTGCTATTTTTAAAAATTTCAAATGCAAAGTGTGTTAAAAACTTCTCTAATGTATAGTTATATTATTGTTTTTTAATTATTGCAGCCACAAAATGAGTTCAGACAGCGAGTATGAAGTTGAATGTGAGATTGAAATGAGTGATGAGATGGGTGGGGGTGTGCAAGGAGAAAGAACAATAACACCTAATAGTTCACATGGGAGTGTTGACAAGTTTAGTTGCCCCTCCACAATGTTGAACAAGTATGCTAGAGGATCTGTTTGACAAAAAAAAACCTTTGAAACAATTTGCTCAAATTCTTGAGGGTCCTAAATCAAACATTTCAAGGGGGCACTAAAACATGGAAGTGCAATATATGCTCATTGACTTGGTCGGGCAGCATTACTAGGTTGAATGCACACTTATTGCACATCTCAAGGAAAGGTGTAAGCCTATGTGGACAGCTATCACTTGAAGAGAGGGCAGAAATGGTGAGGTTGTATAATGAAGATATGACAAAAAAAGATCTAGCAATTCATGCCCAAGGTGTTTGAATTTGTGGCACCCCTTCTAATTCTCACTCTCAGAGAACTAATAGTAGTTTCTCAAATACTACTAGCAGCTTATGAGGTGACTGAAGTGGATGTTTTTGGTAGTAGGTGAAGAGGAAGGTCATGGCCTCCAATCCAGTTGTGACATGTATGATACAAAGGCTAGGGAAGAGGTTGATGATGTCATTGGAAAATTCTTTAATGCCACTGGCATCCCATTTCATGTTGCTACTCTCCTTATTACAAGGAGGTTATGGCTAAGGTAGCCAAAGCAAGTGTAAGTTATGTGAACCCAGGAGACACGAAGTTGAGGACCACAATCTTGGATAGGAACTATTCCAAGGTTAACTTATTGATGGAGGAAATGAGGTGCACATGGGTCTCTCATGGTTGCAACATCATCATGGATGGGTGGACATATATCAGACACCACCCACTCATAAATATCATTATTTCATGCAGACAGGGTCCTTACTTTTTGAGGTCACTTGATTATTTGGGAAAGAAGAAGGATGCAAAGTTCCAATTCACCATTTTGCGAGATGCCATTGAGGAGGTTGGCCCTGACAATGTTGTGCAAGTTATCACAGATGCAGCTTACATGTGCAAGGCAGCATGTAAGCTTCATTGAGGCTCTCACTACCGGCATATATTTTGGACCCCATGTTGTGTGCATGCCATGAACAATGCACTTAAAGACATTGGAAAATTGATTAGGTCAAAAGTGTAATGGCAGATGCTAGAGATGTGCAAATGTTCATCTACAACCACCATACATCATTGGCACTCTTTCACAGCTTTTCGAGGAAGGAATTCCTCAAGCCAGTGGACACATGCTTTGCATCTTACTTTATTTTGTTGGATAGGATGGTTGAGTTGCAAGAGTCCTTGCAATGTATGGTCATGACATCAAAGTGGTCTAGGTGGGATGGGTCCAAGACAGAGCAGGGGAAGAAGGTGAAAGCAGTGGTGGTGAAAGAGACATTTTGGACGGATGTGAGATATATCACATCCATTGTATCTTCGGTTTTTAGTGTGATAAAATATGGGGATTTTGAGAGCCCTAACCTTGGTGAGATATATGAATGTATTGACAGTATGCTTGGCCAAATGAAGGTTGTTACTCGAGCAAGGGGCCCCACCTTGGAGTTCTACCATCACCATATTCAACCCATCATTGAGCGAAGATGGGAGAAGTTGAACACCCCTTTACACGAAACTGCATATGCACTAAATCCGAAGTGGCATCATGAGAGGCCTGACAGGGTTGTCCATATAGATGATGAGGAGGTGAGAAAGGGTTTCTTAAAAGCCCTAAAAAAATGTATAATGCAGAGGATGGTTCACGAGTCATAACTGATTGGCTCAAGTTTGATTATTTGGAAGTCTACAAAAAATTGGCAAAGATAGATAGGGCACATTGGCACAAGAGAGTCTAGTTAATTGGTGGCAATTGTATGGACCTCCAAGATTGCTACGTACACTTGTTATTTGCCTTCTTTCTCGAGTTTCTAGTTCCTCTGCTTCTGAGAGGAATTGGTCAACATATGGGTGGATCCACACGCTTAAGAGGAACAAACTTACCTTTAAGAGATCGGAGAAACTTGGTTATACATAGTGCCTTGCGTCTCATGGATTGCAAGCCACCTATGTACAAGGAGAGCCCGACATTCCAGTGAGATGTAGATCCTGAGGATTCAAGGCAAATTGATGAAGATCAAGAGCAACGAGGATTGGTTGATATCCCCTTTGCAGTTGTAGATGATGCTGATATAGATATTTTTAGTGAAGAGGACAATTCACAAGTATTCGCTCAGAGGACTTTAATAGTGATTATTAAGATGTCATTTTGGTTATGAACTTATGAGTTATGAGTCTATGACAAAATATTTAATAACATATGTAGTTGTACTCTTCTCATGTTGATTAATGAAGACTTGTTTTTCATTGTCATATTGATATTGTTGATGTATCATTGTATCTCTATTTAGTATGAAGTATCATTGTATCAAATTCAATGTATCTCGGATTCTTGGTCCTAATTTCTATGATAATGTTAATGAGCCACATTGAAATATGAACATTGAATATTAAATATAGCATTCTGGGCCTTGGCTTATTTGATGAATAATTGGATTACTGGTTTTACTTTTCAAATTTTCAATTTTAAGTCTTAGTTTATTGATTATTCATGTTGTATTTGTACTATATATAAATTTTATATATTTTTATTAGTCGTCCCCTTGTCGTCCACAAAATTTAAATAAACAATTGTCATCCCGGAGTCTTAGGTAACTCTAGACTCGAATATGGCTAGACTTGCCATATTTAAAGAAAGCTGATGGAAAGTGAATTACAACAAATTTTTATGATGTCTCTGGGAGGAGAGCTGCAAAGATCATCAAAATTTAAATTTCAAGTCGATTTAATTATTTTTTATTTTTAAATGTATTTCTATTTAATTTAATTGTAAGCTTGTAAATTTTAAGTTTAATTTGTTTGTAGGTGTCGAAGAAGCTTGTTAGGGTTTCGCATTTGGTTGATAGGAAGTAAAACCCAATGGGATACATTCATGAGGCCATGAACAGGGCCAGAGAGGCCATCCAAAACTATTCCAAGGGGGATATAGCCAGATTTGGTACCATTTGAGAGCAATTAATCAGAGGTGAAACAATCAATTCCACCAACCCATTCATGCAGTGTGGTACTACCTCAGCCCCAAGTTTTTCTTCTTTGATGGATTCAAGAACGCTAACGGGAAGGTTAGAAATGGCCTCTCAATATACATTTAGAGGATGACACCAGAGGTGTAAATGTCCCCTTTTTCAAACTAATTAATTTTGAAGACTTCAAGCCCATTCCACTTCCTGTGGGCGAGAAGAAGGTGAACAAGGGAAGTGTTTTTTGATGTTTTTTGTCTTTTTTGTGAACATTTACCTTTTTCTTTTTTGGTTTCTTGGTGTCTCCAGATTTCACCCTGAAATCTAGGACTACCCATTTAAAAAAAAATCTTTCTTTTTAAAATAACAGGTCTTTTTGTGATTTTATTGCCAATAGTCGTTTCTATTACGTTAAAATATTCCTAGTGAATCATATGAGCCAAATTCGACAAATACCCAGATGCTCAAACTCATTTTATCCCTCCGCCGGGTTTTGTATGCGGGAATTTTATTTAATAAATAAAGTCCCGTTTAAAGTTAATTGTGCTCCAATTGAACCCTATTGAAGTTTTCCATGCCAGTATTCCCACATTTCAGTAGGATTTTTACCAGGAATGAATTCAGAGTGATTGTCTGCAGCTTCTGGAAACGTTTTTCGTTTTTATTTATTTCTTTTTGCATTTGTTTTCGGTTTTCTCTGCAGTCTGTCTGTTAAATTCCCCTCGATCTAGTCTTTGTTCTGTATAGCCTGATTAATTACCTGGAACATTTGGAAGTCATTAATGGCCTCTGCAATGGAAGGAATCAGTCTCGGAAGGAAAACTTCTGACCAAAAAAGATGAATTTAAGTAGAAAAAGCCTCTCCTAGGCAAGTCGCGCTTTTTGGGATAAATAGATCTAAGCTGCAATGGGAATTTTGGCAGTGGCAAGCAGGTGGGAATTTCTTACTTGCATAGCAGGTTAATTTTTCCCATCAAGTCAAAGTCGCTTAAGTTGCAATGGGAATTTCAGAGGAGGCTAGAAGGAGGGAGTTTCTTACCTGCAACGCAGGGTGAAAATTCTCATTATACAGAAAACTCACTTAAAGCACCGGCGGAAATTTCTTGTTTGTCTAGCATGCTAACTTTTCCCATCAAAGAGGTTTATTCACCCATGCAAGTTGCACTTTTACAAAGAAGGCTATTTTCCATTCAAGTTGGACTTTTTGGGAGATGATTTAAGCTGCCAATGGGAATTTCGGTAGTGGCAAGCAGGCGGGAATTTCTTGTCTGCCTTGCAGGGTGAAAATTCCCACGATGAAGGACAATTCACTTAAGTGAAAGATAGGATTTTTGGAGCTGCAGTGCAAGGTGGAAATTCCCATCAAGTTGACTTCCTATTTTTAGTTGTTTCCCTTACCAAAAAGTGCGACCCACCTTGGCATTAAACCATGCATTTAATGATATTTATTAATTGTTTTTCTATCCGGTTTTGGCGCCATAAATAAAAGGAAAGTCAATGCAAGTACATGAGCTAAAGAGAAGTCAATGATACATGCTAAAAATAAATAAAATATATTCATAAAAAGCCACTAGAAGCATGCATACTTGGGCGCCCAAATTGGATGAATAGACATGGCTTTTAATTAATTAAATTGCCAAAAATAGGGAGAGGCAATTATTAAAAATAGCATGCAAATGGTTATATAAGCATGGGACGCCATAAGAGAGAAGCAGTTAATTCTTTTTGATGAAGTTTGCAGCCCAGACAGGTTTTTGCGCCAAAGGAAGAAGGATTTTGCATTAAAGATTATTTTCCACTGCCGGGAAGCTTCCAGTTTTGGCGCCTAGGGTTGGAATAGCCTAATTTTTATCATTCTAAGTGTTTGCATGTTGGTATATGTACCCAGGTGAATTAAATAATATTTTTGCTTGCTTTGCATGCAAGCAAAGCCTCAAATTTTAGGGCAGCATGCTTTATATGCAAATTTTGGTGATAAAAATCAAGTATTCGTGCCATAGACTCCATCTTTGTCTAAATTAATTGCAAGTATTCATCACAAGTGCTCGTATTAGTGAAAGGAAGTTCAAATCAATGTCAGATACATTGAAGATATCTTCTAAATCAGAAGAAATTGTCAGATCTGCACAAATTGATCTAATTACAAGGGATTCCGGCAAAATTAAAAGAAAAAGAGCTCAAACAAAGATTGTTTCAGCCATGATGAAGCATGATGAAAGAGAAGGATCAGTTGAATCATGCATAACTTCCAGATTTGCTGACATCAATGATACAGACATAGGCCCTGAACCCATCTCTGATTTAATTGACAGATCCAAAGCCAGAAGGACATCTCTCATGCGGGCAATTAAAAGCAGCGGAATTATTCAAGCTTCGGCGTTTCCAAACATAGCTCAATTGCCTGAATTTGTTATGGAGTGTGCAAGGTCATATCATTCTCTTTCCAGAACAATTTGGGATGCTGCAGAAAAGACAATAATCAGGGTAGGTGCACAATTTATTAATTATTGTCTGAAGATTCTGACACGACCAGTGGTGATTGCAATTAGCATGTTGGATGCTAGCAATAGATGGGAGAAGCACAAAGCAGATTGCGTGGGCATAGTGAATAGCAGATACATGAAGAAGCCCAGAGCTCCATCAAAATTCCCGAGGACTATTCCATGATCCAATTTGGTGCAGGAAGTTGATGATATTACTAAATTCTTGTGCAGGTTAAATGGAGAAGCCAATACTCATAAATTCTGCTCATGGATGTATGCTTTCGTGAGAACCATTGAGATCAATAGAGTTGATTCCATAATCAATTGGGCAGAGATCATCAGTGACAACATCGGTGAGCAGCTCCGAAGTGTGAGGCGGACGTTCAGCTTCAAAATGACTTCATACCTAGTATATGCAACAGCTTCGCAGGGTATATTTTCCAAATTAGATCGACGGGGAGTATTGTCGAAAGATCCTATTTTTGAGTGCTTCCCACAGTTGACAGTTCCTGAGTGCAACAAAGATTACAGGGTAGTCAACGATGGGTTCTTCTACAAATTCATCTGCAAATTGAATAGTGATCTGAAGACCAGCAGAGTGAGCAAAGAAGCTAGGGAAGTTGTATTCCAGCATGGTTGCATCTTCATCCAGTTTTCAGACTTCACGTATCTCAGGGTCAATGGTTTTTCAAGAGAACCAATCAAGTTGCCGAGGTATCCAAACGATAAGTGGGTCATCATGGAGTTGTGCAGGAAGCTCGTGGAAATGCATAACTTACAATCGAAGCGGCACAAACCTATAGGTTGTTTTCCGGTCACAATGGGTTATTACAGCTGCCAGAGCATCCATATGGCGAGGGGAACCAAAGCAGAAATGTTTTCCGGATTTGAGCATGAGTTCTTCCCAGAACGATTGAACTATGATCCATATGGGATAGCGAGGAAGAAAATCTCCCAGGAATATTCGCACATACCTTCGTTGGAAGACTTTTGGATGAAGTGCAGAAGCGAGTATGAAGTCGAGAAGAAATATTTCAGCGGGTTATCAGCGCGACAAGTGTCTGATTATGGTTTAGCACGGATACCTGCAAATCTCGCGGATGATGGGCATGTGATACTTGACACATACCATCAGATGGGAGGAGCTAGAGCTGCTCTTCAGGAAAGCATAGGTGGTTCTCAGACGATTGAGGAAAGGTCTTCCGCGGTTCTGGTTAACACCTCAAACTGGTTGTTAACAAAGGGGTATTTCCTAGACGAAGCTTTGATGAATCTGATCACGGGTAACTTTATTGCAAGAGACTCCAACAAAAGAAAGCACAAAGGTGAAAGCAACAGGAGGCTAGAGAAACTTAAAGTATACAAGAAGTCTCAGATACTAGAGAAGGTCAATTCTACAGCTATCATGCTAGTACCACTTTCAAACAAAGCTTCTCCGGCGTCAACTCATAGCACTTCAGTAGCCCCTGAACCTCAGGCAGATGTTGTCGTTCCTCCGTTGAATCCAACATCATTTGTATTTGCCCCTCAGCCACTCAAATCTTCACTCCCCCTGCGAAGAAGCTGAAAGCAAAGATGGCAAAGTTTGAAAAAGCATTGTCTTTGGACAATTCAGAGGATGGCAGCCACAACACTGTGGCAAATTCGGATGCAATAGAGTTTGAGCATGAGAGGGTGGTACACTCAGTGACTTCTCATTCCCCGAGAAGCAATTTTTCATCATGGTTGGCTTTGCAGACAGTTCCAAAATCCAGACGAGAGATCAACCTGAAAGAGCATGACTTGCAACTACTCCTGAGTTTGGGCGGAAAGGATAGAAGACCTAAAGTTGCCAAGGTAACTTCAAGGTTGATTATTGAAGAATCAGGGCAAAAGTTCGCCGAATTGACAGTTCTAGCAGACGGAAAGCAGAAGGGAGAGCTCACGGTTGCAGATATCTCAGTAACCAAAGTGCCACGGGGTCAAACTACCCACGGAAGGATTAAAACAAGATACACAGACACTAATAAATGCTTTACTCCTCAAGCTGGACAAAGAGAAGGCAGATAAAGACCAAGCTTCAAGAGTAGGTTTCCTAGTTAATGTGAAATCATTGCTAAGGTTGTCAAACCTTCCTCTCAGCCAGTGTTAGCACATGAGCAGTGTGAGCAACCATCTGATTGAGGAGATGGATAGATGCAGGTAATCAAATCACGGCTATCAATGAACAGAAGGAGCCAAATCATTCACCAAGCTTCAAAACAGCTCAAAGAGGTACCATCTAGTCTGGAAGTTATGACAGGTGCATTATCACAACTGAAACAACTGATGACAAGCATAGTGGATGAGAATACAATAGCTGAAAGTGCACCTGGACATTTTGGTTAAAATAGCAGTTGCAGCTGTCAGAGGAAATTTTAATTGTGGAACAGCTTGTGCCTGATGGACTGATTGAAAAGGGTAAGCAGCTTGAGTTACGCAGTTTCCTTCCGCATAAGAGATCCCTCAAGCTTATACTGAAAAGAATGCAGTTGCTCGAGGATAGGATATTGTCATTGCCAGGCAAGATAGTTGCTTTCACCGAGGAGGAAGGAGTTGGGGATGTTTCTTCTTGCATTGAAGAACCATTCTAGACAAGGTGATTGATTCTCTTGAAGGGTATATGCTTTTGATGGTTCACGAGAGGATTGATAGAATTGTCAAGACTTTCACGTTGAATTCAATCAACAAGTCTTGATAACACTTCAATCGGCCATATTAAAGAGTTCAGGCCTAGTTTGAAGGAAGTGGAAGTAAACATTGACATTTTGTCCAAAGGATTGCTGCAGTTCAAGACTGAGAAGGAGGTGGTTGCTAAAATAGATGGGAAATTGTTGAGTTATATGTTCGACAAGAATATTCAATCTTCAAAACAAGAAGAAAGCGTAGGGTGTATTGATGACGCTGGCAGATCTTCTTTCTTTTCTTCTTTCTCTTATTCCTTATGTTATCGGATGAAATTTTACGATTAAAGTTATTGGGTTTAAAGCCATTACTTTAAGTTATTTGGAAAAGTTCTCTTAAGATAAGTGGCAGATGTGCATAACTTTGGCTTAACCTCTGGATGCATGTCACTGGAGAGAGAAATTCTAGGAGAAAGATTGTCAAATGTTCCCTTTACAGCTTCCCACATGTGTTAGTTCAGTTGTAGTTTCCATTTGTAATTTCCCCTCTATACACTATAATTAGAGGAAAAGCCTATGGGCTGAAGGATCATAAATTTGTAATTAGCATTCTTGTGTTCCTAACTTTGAGCTGAAACCCTTAATATCTTTCTAAAAGCTAAGGAATAGAGAGGAGGCAGATTTCCGGGCAACTTTGTGTCAATGGTGCATTTGTTTTTTATTTCTTTTTAGATCTTTGCATAAATTGTGTTATCTTAGATCTGGATCTGAAACTTTCCTTTGCTTTGAATTTTGCCCTAAATTTCAAGATCTATTTGTTTCGTCTATGTGCATGTGACCAACTCTGTCAACTATTGGTTAGGCTGCACATCTTCTCTTCTTTTCTACTCGCATTCAATTATTTCCCTCTTCTGCATATATACATTTCTTGCAACTGCTTGCTACAAAATTGTCTAGCTATGGTCCATGACCTACGCAGTTAAAGTAAAACCAACAAATAGTTATTAGGAAATATAATCAACAAGATCTTACACGAGAGCCTCACCGGTAAATGAGGGAGATTTATCTCATGACTACCTAGGTTTTCACGTTATGCAAAAAATCTATGCAACACTTTCTCTTTTTCAAAGGAAGATCGACTGGGTTGGAGAGGTGAAAAGACAAGTTAAAAGTGATTTTAGGAGCAATCATCCTTAAGAGGTCTTGTCTTGGGAAAGACTCCCTAATTGACCGTGTTGGAGCCACCAAGATGTTGAAAATCATATTTTTGCGTCGCTTGGACTCATTTTGGTTTTTACATTGATTGCTCAATTCCATTTCCACTAGAGGAGCGATATCCAATCCTTTGGATGTGGCACACGAAGATTTCTGAAACCCTTCCTTGTTGCAAAGTTGGGGAACGAAAACTCTCCAATGGGTGGTTCCTAAGAGGTGAAAAGACAAATTAGTTTAGATTAAAGCAATTATCCTTATGAGGTCAGTCTTTGGAAAGACAAGATCCCTAATTGACTTTGGAGCCACCAAGAAGTTGTATAAGGGGTCGCTTGGAGAGGATTTTGGTTTTTGCGTTGATTGCTCAATTCCATTCCACTAGAGGGCGAAATCCTTTGGTGTGGTACACAACTTGCACAAAACCCTTCCTTGTTCAAAGTTGGAGAACGAAAACAACTCCAATCCAGGTGGTTCCTAAGAACCTCAAAGAAGGTGATGTTATTGGTTTGTATTGCTAGGGTTTAAAGGAGAAAGAGTTGTCTAAGGTTTCTACATTTATTTTGCACCCTCTCCGAGGGTAGTGACATGTGTAGAGGAAGGCTTTAGTGCCTTCTAGGGCACATTTGGGCCATTGAGCATTGTTCTTCACTTTCCTCATAATTTATAAGGCTGATTTCTCATTTCATTGGTATTTTTGGAAGGTTTTGGAATCATAATTTCCAACCCTTAATGTGAGTTGTACTTCTATTGATTATTTAATTAATTACAGTTGTGGTTTATCTCGTGTTTCTTCTTATTGTAAGTATATTGGTTGGATAAATATCTTCATGGTTGGATAAAATATTTGGAAGCATTCTATGCAATTTTCAGTTTGTTGTTGCATGGAAATAGATGCTATTAAGTGCCATTACAGTTTGTTGTCATAGGAGGTTTATACATTTCATTCAAGCTGGTTTGAAGGGATGTGTGTTGCCCGAAACATGTGGTTTTCAGTTATATATATATTTCAAAGTTGTTCCAAAATTCTGGTTTCTCTCATTTGGGTTTGAGGCCAAACCCTTATTTTCAGTTTCAGCCCTAGAAAGGAACATTATAGTGGTATCAAAGCTTCGATAGTCTCCCAACGTTGGAGGGTTTCATTCAAGAGTAGATAAATGGCAAACATACATTTTGATGATTTTAGGGTTGAGAGGTTTTTTATAGGGCAAGAAAGATTGGCAAATAGGATGACTTCAGTTGATCCATGCCATGCAAAACCACAATGGAGAAGGAAGTTCTTCAGGAATCCATAGTGTGAGGCAGCCCTAGGGTCAAGTTTTGGAGTTGTTGCTAGGCCATTTCAGCCTACCTTCCTCCCTAGGGAAGAAGCCATTCCAAAGATTGAGACACGAACATTCGGTGGGCCATAACATCACTACCATCTATGAGTACAGGGCTCTTCCTAGATGAGATTCATGATGCCATGTCACTCGCTGAGTTCATAGGGTTGAAGAATGGTAGATGGGAATTGGACCAAGGTCTAAACCCCGAGCTATACCCAAGGAAAATGGGAAACATGTTCCAGCCCTTGAGGGAAGCATGAATCCCTCCATTATGATCAAGAGTAGAACAGTGAACACTTAAAGTTGTTGAGCATTGAGAAGGGAGCAGCCCATGGAAGCCCTAGAATTACCTATCATTGTTCCTAAGGATGAGCCCTTGACTGATTTTCAAATACACAGTACAAAAGGGGCATGTGTTGGATGAAGAAACCATGGAGCAGCCCAAGAAAGAAGGAAAAATCAGACTTTACAAGATGGTGAAGAAAGCTTGATGGTTGAAGCTCAATTGCCCAAGGATAAGGATGATGATCAGCTCACTAGGAGTTTCCAAACAAGCAAGCAATGAAAACGAATTTGATGATCATTACTGGCAAGATTCATGATGTTGTTCCGGCATCTATTACAAAATGAGGCTTGCTTCAACAAATTCTCATAAGGCAAAGAAAGACAAACCCCTGAAGGACAACCAGAGGTATGAAGGTAATTCAGATTTGTTGTTTTCTACTATGCCATTTCAGATATGTTGTCATGGGCAATTTGTTGAAAAGAATGACCATATGGCAAGTTTGATGTTCCATAATAAATCATGGCACATTGGTGATCATCATGTTATAAATGGTGCTAAGAAGGAAGAAAAATCAGAATTGCAAGGGGTTTATGGGGCTGAAATTCCAAGTGACCTTGTTGGGAGGCATGCCCATAGAATAAGGGCCTCTCTAGATGCTCATGTTGATCTTCATCTCACTAGAAATTTCATGACATGTAATGTCCCTTTCTAGGGCTGAAACTTTAAATCTTCATGACAAGGAAATCTACATAAACCCAAATGGTAAACTCTTTGCAATTTTATATCCAGCCATACTCTGACAACTTTTGAAGATGACAGGCTATAAATCAACTGGGAAGAGGATCTTTACTAACAGCAGCTTGTAATTAAGTGAGAAATCACTTTAAATATGGCACCTTAGACATGACAACATGGAAAAACATTCCAAGAAGATTTTAATTCCTCCTATGTTGCTGCCATGAAACTTGATTAAATACAGCAACTGAAAATTCAATTTAGACAGCAAGAGGTACAAAACAGAAAGGGATCAAAATGGATAGATTCTTCCCCAATAATTCAAAAGATGATAGATTCCAGCCCTATAGAAGTTATGTCAATTCCGGGAGATATCAAAGAATAAATGCCACAAACTTGTGCTCTAGAAGACCACCAAATCCAGCTCTCCCCACCCTAGTCGCTCCCTAGAGAGGGGCTAACCAATATGGAAAAGGCATTTCTCACCCATGTAGGTCTTCTTTCTTGATGCCCTAGATCCAAATCAGCCAGAGAGTCTTCAATAAATGCTTTCAATTCAGCCAATATGGAGAGTTTTCATTCTCCACTATGCCACAAGGAAGGGTTTTGTCCTCCTTGGATGCTGCACAAGACATTTTTCATCCTCAAGTGGAAAGGTATTGAGAAATCAGCCCAAAAACCAAAATAGTAAGTGTATATGCACCTTTCTTATGATTCAAATGAGGCCAAGTGTCATCCTTTTATATCCCTTGGTTGGTGCCAAACGCATACAAATAGGTGACTAAACCAACCTCCAAGCTCCGCTTTATCTTGTTACATTCCTTGTTGGGAATCTCATAATCTTATCCAGCCAACCTGCCTTAGGGAGTAAAATGGGGCACCAAAGAAAAACATTAGAATCCAACAATCAGCAAGGTAACAACAATCACGAAGAGGTGAGCGTAAGTATTGGTATGCATTGTTTACATTCATAGGTTGGAATTCAACGATAAAGAGGAATGAAAACAAGTACTTCAAGATAGAGTGTTATTGTAATGTCCCCATTTCCGAGGCATTAGCCTAATAGTAAGCAATTTAATCATCTTCATTTGCATTTGCTACATCACCCTCATGTTCTGTCTTTACAATATTTTGGTCATCCTAAGAAGTATTCTAACCACTTTGTGAAGATGAAGGGTACCAAGTGGGAAGAGGATTCTACTTCAACCCTAAGAAGTGAACTCTTTGTTGGCAACCTTAGACATGACCATCATATTCCAAATTTATTGATTCACTCCTATGTCGCTGCCATATTTGTATCATGGAGGACAATATGATAAATTTGATAAGAGGAAGAACATGTTGAAGGACAATGGGCACATAAGATCCTAGCTCTTCATTGTGCTCTTTCTCTCTCGTTCGATTAGAAATTGAAGTAAATCTGATTTTGCTAAGGAACCATTTGTGTGTATGTTGCATCTACATCCTGTGTGGTGAATTGCCTTGGAAAAGTATTCCTAACCCTAGCACATTTATTTATGGTGCAAATCTGGTTATTGTCTGCACCCATTTGGTGAGCATACTTGTTGGTTTTCAGATCTGCAAGATGTGTTTTGTAATTACCATTTCATCCCAATTTTTGGAGATGATTTGATGCCCTACAATGTGTTGGGTGACCTACTTTTTAGGGAAAAATTAAGTTTTTGTGTTTGTTGATGCGAAAAATAATCTCCTTCGAATATGTATTCTTCATATTTTTGATGGCCCAAAATCCAAAGTTTCAGCCCATTTCGACTTCTCTAGCAAAAGATATGAATTTTTGAAGTTATGTTGCAGACAGGGTTGTTTGCATAATTTCCAGAATTATTTGGCAAATTTTTGAGTGACCATAAAGAAAGATCTGCGAATATGATTTGTTTATATTTTATTTCTGAGCAAGGGAGGTATTTTTTTGGTGTGTTTGGAGGCCGAGAACAACTGCTGGAAATATTTTATAAATTTATTCTAACCCTAGTGCCTAAATCTAAAAGTTTGGATGCTATTTTGAAGGGGTTTTAGTGCTCAGGAAAATCTGCTCTTTAATTCATTGCAAAGGGAAAATTCCCAAGTTTATTGTGCACTTTATTTCATGTGAAAAGGAGGAGTATTGATGAAGTTATGAATTTTAGAAGTTTTCAGCTTATCTGCAAGCCTAATTCTATTTAACCAATTACTGCTGATAGAAAATTTGAACTGGTTAAGATTGGAATTCAACAATTGATTCCCCCATCTAACCCACCACTTTGGCTACGTTCAATCCCATTTTGGGTTGTAATTACGCTAACATTGAGTTATTTGAAGTCGAATTGAAAGGATCTAATCCTTGGAACTCAAGTTCAATTTGGGTTGAAGTTGTAATTTTCTATTTGCCCAAAAACGGGACATTACAAGTGGATGGAGTTCCAAGCATGGCTATTACAAAGAAGGAAGAAGACGTGTTTTCATAGCACTCAAGGCAAAGAGACAAGCAAGGGTCTACTCTTAGACAAGGTACTCCATGGTGATAATTTTTGGTTAGTTCCAGGCATTCATAGTATTTCTTCCTTGTGGGGAACACTTGAAAAATTATGTGCAAAATGGAGCTTTCTTGTTGAAAGCCATTTTTTACACCAAGTTGGGGGTGTGGGCTGTAAGAATCGTGAACTAAGGGCCAATGTATCTTTTGTTTTCAATTATAGATTTGTTCTCAAAATTTTAGTTCTTTAAGACAATTTTCAGTTTCTACACTACTCACAAAATTGTCCCTTCCAATAAGATTTCAGTTCGATAATTGTCATACCATTGTCATATGGCTGAGCATGCAAAAATCAAAGTTGGGACTGCCATTAGCAGTCATGGACAGCAACAAGTATGTACTTTTAAGAAGGATTTCATCATTGGATGATGTGGAAAGAAGGATACAGCTGGAAGGAACAAATAAATCAAACCCGATAGCCTTGATTTAGATGAGGTCCCAAGTATTTTATGGTTGTTGTAACTTATTTCCACCCCATCCACAATCTGATTTGCATCTTGCAATAAGAGGAATAGCTGGTCAAGCTGATTATTCATCCATTTCTTGCTGGAACAAATAAATCAAACCCGATAGCCTTGATTTAGATGAGGTCCCAAGTATTTTATGGTTGTTGTAACCTATTTCCACCCCATCCACAATTTGATTTGCATCGTGCAATAAGAGGAATAGCTGGTCAAGCTGATTATTCATCCATTTCTTGCTCTATGATGGAAACTACAGCAGTTTGGAGGGATTTTAATGGGCAGTTGAGTATGCAAAGGAAGGAATTGTCACTATTCTTTTTGAAGTAGAAGATGAAGAGGACTTCAATGAAAAGAGGGGCAACAGAGGTATGACCTTGTTTGGGTTGAAGCTCCTTCGAAACGTCCTAGAGCATAAGTATACATGATAATAATGTATGGGATTTCAATGAATACAAAATATTTTGCAGTGTTCCTTCATCTCTTATGGTCTATGGAGTACAATTTTAAAATGAGTACTATATGATATATATGCTATTGTACAGACGTTTCCTGTAAGGTTTTGTATCCAAGGTTTTTTGAAAATTGAGTGTTTCCGCATTTCGTACCCTTTTTCAAACAACTTTCCGTTTCCCTGGCAACACTAGCTAGCCCATTCCACTTCCCGTGGGCAAGAAGAAGGTGAACAAGGGAAGTGTTTATTGAGTTTTTTAATCTTTTTAGTGAGCATTTATCTTTTTCTTTTGTGGTTTCTCTTATAAGGCAGGTCGTTTGGGTTCGAAGGGATGAAAATCCAAGCTAATAGATTAAAACAAACATCCTTAAGAGGACGAGTCATGGGAAAGACTCCCTAATTGACTTTTGGCGCCACCAAGAGGCTAGATAAGGGGTCGTTTGGACCCATTTTGGGCATGCATATTATAATAATTTTACACTTACTTGGTTTTTGGGTTGATTGCTCAATTCCTTTTCACTAGAGGGCAAAAATCCTTTGGTGTGGCACACAAGGAGGATGAAGCCCTTCCTTGTTCAAAGTTGGAGAACGAAAACTCTCCAATTGGTCGTTTCCTAAGGGCTTCAAAAAGGTGATGTTGCTGGGTTTGCAGCTAGGTTTTGAGGGAGGAAAAGCTACTAAGGTTTCTACATTCATTTTGCACCCTCTCCTAGGGTAACAATTTGGGTAGAGGATATGTTTTAGTGCTTGCTCGGGCACATTTGGGCCATTGGAGCTATTCTTCACTTTCCTCATAATTTATAAGGTAAATTTCTCATTTCATTGGTATTTTGGGATTTTGGAATCATCATTTCTAGGCCTTAATGTGAGTTGTACTTCTACTAATTATTCAATTAATTACAGTTGTGGTTTATCACTTATTTCTTCTTTATTGTAAGTATATTGGTTGGATAAATATCTTCATGGTTGGATAAAATATTTGGAAGTATTCTACAACATTGTCAGTTTATTGTTGCATGGAAATAGATGCTAGTGGGTTCCATTACAGTTCACTGCCATAGGAGGTTTAATGCATTTCATTCAGCTGGTTTGGAGGGTGTGTATTTCCCTAAAAATGTGGTTTTTAGTTTGCTGCTATATTAAATAGATGCTAGTGGGTTCCATTACAGTTCACTGCCATAGGAGGTTTAATGCATTTCATTCAGCTGGTTTGGAGGGTGTGTATTTCCCTAAAAATGTGGTTTTCAGTTTCAGCCCTAGAAAGGAACATTACAAGAGGTTGAAGTGAAGACCTCATTATTTTAGAGTTGCACAATTATAAACATGTTAGGGGGGGTCCTTTTCTTTGGTATTAGTTGTCCGAGGGAGAACCACCCAGCCACCAAGTAACAAAAATTAGAGTATTTACTTATATTTTACAAGTTACATATTTAAAACTATTAATTACTTACAAATTGTTGATTATCTTGTTTGTAAGTTCTTGGTGGGAAGATTGGGGTGGAAACACCCGAAATCTTCAAAAGCTAGCCCTCTGAATATTATCTCACCCTTATGGTGCTTCAGGATGTGAGCACAACCAGTGTTTGTTTGAATCCATTCACACGAAGTAGCACAAGTTGACTCAATGACGCCTCAATGACCTAGTTTTTGTATAATGTAATTTTCAGCTTCACATAAGAAAGGTGGAGACATTGCAAGAGCCTATTGATTTGAATGAGATTGATCCATACAGCGACTGGATTGTGCAAGAAGAGAAGATCCTCATATTCACAAAGGACAAGATTGTTGCGTTCGAGAGGGAAGTTGTGGAAGGTGAAGCGAAAGCAGGAGAAATTGGATTGGATTACATCTTGGTAGATGAAGTCAAACATGCAATAAAGGAGTCATTGCCATCCACTACCATGGTGGAGCCACAATCACAGCCTTATAGGAGGAGCAAGTATTCACAACCAACTGTGCGAACTAGAAAATGCACTAGACCCTCTCCCCATATTTTTAGTAGAATGAGGAAGAAGAAATTGTAAATTATTGTAATTTGTAGTTTGCATAGATATGCAATTTATGATGATATTTTTCAATGACAGTCATCATAAATTCATAAGACTTATCAATTGGTTGTTGTATTCACATGATGATGGGATTTTGTACTCTATTAACATTTAAACCTAATAGAAAACACTTCCCCAACATTTTACAAACTCATTCGATACATTTTGTAACTGTATATTGCATAAAATTTGTGTTTTTAAAGAGATTTAGGTATTTTTGAAGTTGCCAAGTCAGATTTTTGGTTTGCCGAGTACGAGGATACGAACTATGGCTAAAACTATGCCCTCCTGTTGGAAAAACAAGAATTCATGAAGAATGAAAGAGCTTATATTATTATTATTATATATTGAGCGAAACAAAACTAGCATCAGGTCGTTGTTGGTTTAGACATTTACGGCATGTAATTATTGTAGCAAGATTGTTGACAAAAGGCATTTTAATAATGAGCTTGATTGAGAATTGAGTCTTATCTGCAATTTACAAAAGTATAAGGTCCTCAACTCCCTCTCGGTGATGTTAAGTATCTGATGCAACTAGGATTTTGTAACACTGATTTCCATTATGGAGTTTGTGTGTATTATCCTTGTGATACTGTAGAGTCTCAGTTCACATGAAACATGTTAGTGCTTAACCATTCAATAAGTTCTCTCTTACCCATCTAGAAATTGATGAATGAACAGATGTTGTTTGTGAACATGAGATCTGGAGGTATTGTTTCTCATAGGACTGTATACGTAGAGTGCATTGGAAACCCCGTTCTCTCAGGGCGGCTTTACTTTTACCCTGAAATGACAGGATTGCGTGCTATATGGATTATCATTAGACATGAGGTTGTAATAGTGCAAAGAGAGTAGAATGTGAAGTACCATACTCATTGTCACCTTGACATAATACAGTGAGATGTGCATTATAATTAAATAAATTTCTAGAGACTTCCACAATTTGACATTGTAAAGATATATTTGGAAAAAATTGTGCTTAAAATTCTTGAAAACCAAGGTTTCGAGTCACATACATGGACCCATCGTCAAGGAAAAGGATAAGAATGAAAAATATTGCTTGATTTATCCCAGAATGATAAGCAATGAAGAGGCAAAATAGGTCGGCAAGCAATAAATTGATTAAACTTAGTTATTTACAAAGTTTAAGGACTATTATGTTTAATTTAATAATATGATTAAAATTAGATTTAAATATTTTCCTGGAATTAATTTTAATTTAATTTGATATCAAAAAGGAGAAAAAAAATTACACGCTGGAGAGACAAGGATACAAAGATAATTATTTAATTAATATTAAAATTAATTTATTTTCCAAGCTAATTTTAATTAAGAGGTAAATTAATATTTTAAAAACTAATAATAATGAGGAGAGAATTAGGGAGACAAGGAAAGATTAAACCTTGAATTAATTGAAGTAAAATTAATTTTAAGTGAATTTTAATTAAGAGGTAAATTAAGATTTTATAAAAGAAATTAAATAAAACAGGGGGGTGAAGGAGGAAGTTAAACTAAGGGGTACAGGATAATGAAAGCTAGATCAAATATTTAGGAAAGAAAGAACAGTTATCTAGGAAGGCTAAGAATAAGGGGTTTCTAAGTATTATTGATAAACCAACCATTATCCTCATTTAAATTTTCATTATAGTGCATAATTTCAACGTGTAATATCCCACTTCTATAATTTTAGAGCAAACTTGGATTCTCTTGGCAATCCCAACTGTTATGCACTAACAAGGCAACACTAATAACTCAACTTATTCTTCAATGAATTATATTTAATGCACATGACCTTGAAAAAGCTCCAACTTACAATTGGATCAGGCAAGGTGCCTTGAACTCATCTAGGGTCTGGATCTAATCAGGTATGGCTATTTAATAATGGCTCAATAAATCTAAAGAAAGGGGTTTAATGGTCTTAAACATATTTACACCAATATCCAACAATAAACTGAATGTAAACTGCTGCTATGGATTCAACATAACTGCTGCAATAATATGGATCACTGTGCTCAACATGAAGATAATAAATGTCCAACTTCCTTCATACAACTCACTGAATATTAGAGAGGTATAGCAAGGGCAAATGGATAAAGAACAGCCCACTATATAATTAAGTGTCAAATCTGCCTTTGAATTAATCGTGGGAAAGAAGACTGAAGATTAGCACAAACACTATGCAAAAACCCAATCGATCTAAGCCCAAACACCATAACCAGACATCAAAATATATTATCAAACATGCCACATGTAGATCACTGCCAATAAGACTTCAAACCATCATTAAATCATGTATTAATCCAGTCACTACACCCAGACATTAGAGACACTCAATATGCATGGAAATCGATGCCAAAATCAGTGCTTGCACGCCATAATGATGACGCTAGTCTTATGCAAACAGTACTAACAGCTTGCTGATCAAATGAAGCTCAAATATGCATTAAAACATTGAACATTCAACCCCAAATGAGGTCGCTGGTTTTAGGAAAGGACAGAAGCTTACTTCAACCCCAAAATCAAATCATAATACATCAAATATTGTCGCTGTAGCTAGCAAACTAATACCAACAAATTCGCTGGGCATTTAGAGGACTTAAACATGCAAAAGAATACTCAAAGAACTACCCAAAGAAGTCGCTGCAGTTAGGAGACAATAACACACAACCAGCTAATCGATTCACACTAAAAAATGCATTCAAATCAGTCCATAAACACCATAAGGCAAGTCGCTAGGGCTGGAAATGAAATACACCAAGTTGATTTGCAAAAACACACCAAAACTTCTCAATTAATTATCAAAAACCAGGTGCAATTAGATCTCCCATCCAAGAGAGAACAAGTGTCAAGGGTGGGCATACATCCCTACTCCAAGCATGGAGTCAAGTCGAATTCATCCAAAAACATAACCCTTACAAAGATCCCAAGACCTCCTTTTATAAACATGGAGCACAAAATTCAAAGCCCCTTGAGGAGGGAAATCACAATTTAAAAATAGTTTATTCTCCCTATGTGTGGCGTCCCCTTTCTAAGGGTGTTTTTGACATTTAAAAGCCACTTAATATTATTTAATTAATTCCCTTTTAACTTCATAATTTTGGGGAATTAAAGTAAATAATAAATTACATCAATTACTCAATTAAATATTCTTTTGTGAGCAATACTCCAAGGTGGTGGGAAAACCACTCGACATCCATAATTAAATAATTAAATGAATATTGTTTTATAATAACAAATGATTAAAATCACTCTCCAGGCAATATCATTTAATTACTTAACATAATTTTCCCCTTGCATCATCCCAAAAGCCCACGGGCAAAGATAGGCTAAGGGTCTTCAAAAAATGGGTACATTACACAACGTCTTCATGAAGACACCTTTTTGTGAAATGCTCTTCAAAGCCAATGACCATGGTGGAGTCAATAAATATGGAGAGTTTGGTGTTGAGAGAGTGCTCCGCGAACGTTGTTCTATCAACTCTACCACTCTTGATGTCTTTATCATGTTCCTTAATCTGAGTGTGTATTGACTGGCCAGTTTCACCTGTGTATGGTTTGCCGCAAGAGAATTTAATCATATACACTCCACAGTTAAGCTTAGGTTCAACCTTATCTTTAAGAGATCTAAGGTTGCTTTTTAAGGTGTTTACAAGATGAAGGAGGTTAGAATACCTTTCTTTTTTAAAAATTTTGCCAACTTGTTAGTGGCGTTTTTTATATAAGGCAAGAAGATCTTGTTGTTGGTGTTATATTGGGATGAATTGGATTGAGAGGGGCGATGCAAGACGTTATGAAATGTGTTAGTAATTAGTTTATCATTATAGCTATTAATCCTAAAAACAGAGACAAGGTAATTCATTTCATGACACAAGTGCTCACTATCTGAAATTCTCAATGCTTTACATGCCAGAATTTTGAGCACACTGATGTTTTGGGAAGGGTGATGATGGGATTCAACTCTAAGGTAAAAATTAGTGTGAGGCTTCTTTCTAAATACTTTACGTGACAGAGTCCCATTTTCATTTCTCTTTAGTAATATGCCCATGAATGGAATCGACTCATCAATCTCAATTTCCATTGTGACAAGAATTTGAGGAGAAATGTTAATGAGGTGAGATAGAAAATCATTAAGATTGTCCATACCATGGAGCCATAATACATTAGTATCATTGACAAATCTTTTTCCCCCATTGCGGTTTCGATGGAAATGAATTAATTCCTCTTTCTTCAAAGTTTTCTATAAATAGAATTGCAATTATAGGAGAAAGTGAGGAACCCATAGCAATACCTTTTGTCTATTCATAAATTTCACTGTTGAAGCTAAAGAATGTAGAGCATAAGCACAACTCAACAAAATTTGTCGTTTCATTATCAGTGATTTGTCTCAAAATTAGTTTCGCTTCATCTATGGGGATCTTGGTGAAGAGAGAGACTACATCAAAGCTAACAATAGATCCATGACCATCCACCTTTTGCTCTTTAAAAAAATCAACAAATGAAAAGGAATCTTTAATAAAGGAAGAGGAGTTTCCTACAAGAGGTTTGAGTTTCTTAGCAAGGAAGGAGGCAAGATGGTAGGTTGGAGAGTAAATGGTATTGACAATAGGACGTAACGGAGCACCAGGTTTATGAATTTTTGGTTGAACATAAATTATTAGGGTAATTTTCTTAGAAGCATTAATCTTTTTCTTTATATCATCATCCAATGAGGAAATTGTGATTGCTTTCGTTACAGTTTTTAAAATTTTACCAATGGGATACTTATTTAGCTTACGACAGCTTCCACAATTTAGGTGATCAATGATTTTCGCGATGTAGTCATCATGAATTAGGACGACCACTGCATTACCTTTATCGGCTTGTATAATAGCAAGGTTTGAATTATTATATAGGTTTTTTAATGCAAGGTATTCAGCTTTTATTATATTACTTTTGGGTGGTCTACTCTTCTAAGAAGGACTGCGCAATCTTGTCTAATTTCCTCGGCAATAATTTCCGGAAAACCATAAAGAGCTTGCTCAATATTGATGATAATCTCTTTAACCGGAATGAAATTTTGGGAGATGTCAAAGCCTAAGCCACGATTTAATAACTTAATTGTGGAAGCATCAAGTGTAATATTAGAAAGATTAATAATATTACCAAGCTCTTTTTGGGGCGAGCGGAAAGCTAACAATTCGGAAGAGGCGGGGCAATTTATAGGAACGGTTAAGGGGCACGTGGCATGGAGCGATTGGATCTGCAAGGTGGACCTAGGGTTGTCAGCAAGGTGATAAGGATGAGGGATGGTAAGTGGATTCATAGAAGTTTGGTTTAGAGAGTAGACAGCCAGCTTAAAACCATTATTCGGGCTTCTAAACGCAGACGCCAAATTGAACAGGGACGGGGGTTCGTCGCTGAGGTTAGGCTTCTTAGGAGAGATTGTTGAGTAAACCTTGTGATAAGAATTCTAGAGGACCTGGGGTAAGTTGTTGAAGTAACACTTGTGAAGATTTATAAATAACACTATAGAACTGTGCCATCTAGAACAGCATGCAAGTCATTAGAACTTTGGGTCTATGATCTATTAGTCAGGATAGCATTCTTGAAGGGCTGTTTGTATAAGAAAATATGAGCTACTAAGGTGTGTTCTGTGTAAATTGTAATGAACTTGTAGTATAATGACATTTAGGATTGTACGGTATGCCACTGTACAATGATGTTGGTCTTTGTTTGATTGTCTTAGAATGAGAAAAACTTCCCAAACTTTGGTTACTGCTCTGAGTGTGTTTTGTGTCCTATACTATCTTGTTTCCAAGTATTACCCACTTCTGGGAATTGAAAGAGATAAAGAAATTCTGTCTGGTGCTTACCCTTAGCTGGACTGTCATGAGTTGAATGACCTAGTGTGATTGGGTTGGTCTATCTCTTTGCGTAGCATGATATATTTATGGTGCCTTTCATCTCTGAGTCATGTGAGTATTTTACCTTTATTGCTTTGATTTAAAACCCAGATTGGGGGTATTCTGTATCAACCCTTGTTGTCTATGCTTAACTACTTCTGATCTTGTGGAAACAAGAAGCTTCAAATGGCTAGACACTAGCACACTTGATCTTCCATTGATATGTGGAGTTTCACTTGTGAATTTGGATACATGCATGAAAGCTTTTGTATTGATTAAGTTTTGTTTCATAACCTTATTAATAATCATATGGTATTTGTTGTCATGAAACTGAAAAATGCAAAGTTTTGCTCAAAAATTAAAAAAATTGGTTTTAAGTGTCATGATGGTCTTCTTTACAAATATTCATTTTTGGCACTTAATCATTTTTCTAAATTTTTGTTCTTGGTCTGCAAAGTCAGCTTTTGTTGGAACAAATGGAACTTTTCCTTATGTTCCATTCTTCCCCGTCGGCATCGATTAACTGGTCACTTTGAAAATTGGGTATTAGTTGGCAAAATCGGCTATGTTAGGAACTAACAGAATAGGTCCATTGTTCCTACTCTTCCCCAACCAGGTGACTTAGCCAACTAAACATCAAATTGGGCGTTGATTGGCTTAAGTGGCCACTAGTGACGCCAACAAAACTGTTTTGTTCTGAGCGTCCCCCGAAAACTCGACCCAGAGGCTAATTACAATCCTTAGTCGGCTTAATCGCCTCTGCGTGGAACAAGTGGAACTATTCCCCGGTTCCTTCTTGGCGCTGATTAGCCAACTAAGCGTGTTTAAAAGGTTGTTTTAAAGGAATTTTGCGGGCTTAACAAAATACCGACTTCACTTTGCAATATAGATAAAGTCACGCCCATTTTGAAATCATTTGTAAAACTTTCCCAATGCGTTTTGAGCTCTACCCATTGGCACTTTTGACATTGCCCTAACCATTATTTTGCCCCCCGTACATTTTTCATCCAGCCAAATTCAAAATTTCAAGCATCAACACGGTCACCATGTCAAGAGCTCCATTTTCATTACTTTTGTAGGTGTTTTCGTCACTATTTGTCTTATTTTAGGCGATTTCCTTTTCTGAGCTTCCATTTGCCCCTGAGTTGGTGAAATTTCTTCCATCTTGCCCACTTTCCCTCTTGATCATTTGTTTGTGAGTTGAAATTATCAAAATGAAGTTTCAACATGCTGGGTACAAGCCCATTTGTTCTTTGGAAATCACTGTCCCAAAAATTGAGGATGGTGACATCAAGCATATGGACTTACCCAAAATTCTGGACGCAAAATGGAAGACGATAAAAGAACCGCATTGGCAGGAAAGAGTTTTTAAACAGTGGGCTTAGCACATGTAGGCAGTTTTCCTAATTCAGTCTCAGTTTGTAAACACGGTGCTTGATGGCTTGCACTTCATGTTTTCATGCTCAGACCAAAGAATTGAAGGATCCACAAGGACATGTTATCACTCATTTAGATGCTCACCACATCAATACGGCCCTTGGGATTGCTCCTCGTTGCAGATGGCTAAGGTACTACCTCTCGAGATGGAACAAAAGGAATATGAACTGAAACCCAATAAATATCAATCAATGATTACCAAGTCTTGGCTGAAACAAGAAGAAAAAAGGGCTTTCTAAACTTGGCTAAAACTCTTTACAAGAATGATTTCATTAGAAGAGCTATCAAATATTAATCACTCTATTGTTGCTATAGTAATGGGATCTTCCTTCCACTAAAGAATTTCACAACTGCAAGAGCGTCTTCATCAACCTCATTTGTGAAGGAAAACATGCCTTGAGCTTGGAGAGAAATAATTTGTAAAAACTTGACCAAATCAACTCGCCTCAGTTGAATAACACTAAGTCATTCTACATGACTTCATAATTTAATGTATACTATCACAGGGTATACAGAATATGAATTGGTATTTTAGGGCAAGGGAGGCATAATCTATCCAAATCACATATATCACTACTATACTCATTTGACCTATAAGAATAGCAAGATTCACTTTAGAAGGTGAGTGATCCACTCACCATGTTTATTGTCAGATTTTTGGAGGGATACACTACTAATCGGATTTCTCAATAAGCCAAGCAGTTCAGTGACCAAATCTGGCAATCTCTTCATTCTGATTTCAAATATTTTCTCCTATTAGGGTTTGCAAGATTTGAAGGGATTCCATACAAACTTCCATATCTATATTGTAATGATAAAACTCATCACTCATTGAATTATGCAATTATGTAGGCAACTGGATATCCTGCACAAAACTTGCACAAATAAAAAGGTACAAAAAATCCAATTTCCCATTGCTCTTGAAAATTATATCTGTAGATCAAGCATTAATTCACATTATGTTGAAAGAACAATTGCTCCTTTCAATATGCATCCTGTTCTCTAAGAGATCATCACTTCATAGCAATAAGAATTCATCAACAACAATCTTTGGCTGCCAACAACATACTCTCATCTGCCTACCATTGAAGACTATTGGAAAGATTGTGATGATGAATTTGGGGTTAGCAAAAGATCATTTGCAAGAATGACTCTTCGGAACAATTTAGGAATTTCAAATTGTACATCAAGTTCCAAAAGTGCATGGTTGATGATGGACTGTGACATGTGTGAGCCTGAATTTGACAAAATCTATTCAACATCATTCAACATACTCCTCTTCCTATTATAGATTGGTCTTAGAAAGGAGAGAGCTAAGTATTGATGATATAATAGAACCAGTGCCTCATCAGAACTAAAAAAAGGTACCACAAAAAAATACACAAAATTGAGAGGCTTCAGAAAAGGTTCATTTTTCCTCAAGGCCATCAGGACATGCCTTCCTCTTCACGCCCAACAACCTCACAAGTACAAAGGTTTAAATACACACTCGTAAGAGTTAACCCTGTGTCAGAAGAAGAGGAAGAAAATCAATCTTATTGAAGTCCCCTTTGGAGAATGTGGATAGATGAAGTAGCTCAAGATAGAAGTTTGGCTACAAAGTGAGCTCCCCTCTCTCCACAGGTATCGAGCTAAAAAATCTCCTTCTATCGAAAATTATACCTGTGCACAAGCTCCTTCCCCTCCTCCACTCACTTTTAATGTGTCTGTCACAAGTTCAATTGTTGAGTCGATATCACTAATACTTGTTTCGCATGGGTCCAACCATCTAGTTGAAAAGAAAAGAAAAATCACATTCAAAGATTGCTGTTCCTAGATTACGATGTTGTGGCCACTCTCCTCCAAGGTACTCCAGCTCCAAAGAAAGCAAAAAACTTCTCCACTTGTATCTAAGACATCAGGTCAGCAGTTTGTTGAGATTGCAAAATCCACAGTGGATGAAAATGAAAATGAGATCATTGCGCCTGACTTTGAGTTGGCAAGGATATCACTTAGAGAAGCCACTCCTCAAAGAGATGTGCATAATCTGAGGGAGACAGTTTCGAGAGTCATTGAAAGAGTTGAAAAAGGAAAGCAGACACGGGAACAATTAGAAGAACAAGTACAAACTATTTCAACTTACATCAAAGCCTTTCTCTCTCCAAACCCCACTCTTGCATCCCTTCCATCTTCCACCTCAGTAAGTGATATAGACATCAAAGCCATTTCTGAATTTCACAAGCATACTCAAAGGGGTAAAGTTACGGAAGGTTGGGTGGAGAAACTACTGACAAATGGCTTGAAATTCATAGATGAAGGGTATAAGGTATATGAATGCTTGGTAGATGATTAGAAACAATTGAATTCAAAAATTGAAAATGCCGAAAAAGAGGCCAAGCTATTGGCTGATATGATCGAAGACTTGAATATCATGGCATTGACTGATGAGAAGGTTCTTCTATCAGAAAATATTTTTGATAATTCAAAAGACAATCTCTCCTGAACTTGCTCCCACAGGGTTGAGTGGAGACTTAAAATATTAGAAGAAAGCACAACAGATCTGCAAAACTACATACAAAAAGGTGAATCTCTAAAGACTGAGATTTTTTCTGATTTAAAAGATCTTCGTTGTGATCTTTTTCAAGAAAACTCCTCCCAATTGAATACAATAAATGATATCAAGGAACAATTCAACAAGTTGGTTAAAGAAGATTTGTTCAATGCGGATGATTTTAGCCAAGACAACCTAGATGAAATTTCTGAATTACACAATCTAATAGTGGAGACCTCAAAGAACTTGGTTCAATTTGAAGGAACTAATTCTGAAATGGTTAATGCTATGGGAAGTTGGTTGAATAATCTTGCAAACACTATCATCCCGAAGGAGTCAGACATTGTTAGAGCAGTGATCAAATTTAAAATGCATGTTCTGAAACTCAAACTCCCAGCATCTTCACTTTCAAACTGAGTTTCTAAATGAGAAAAATGTTATATTTTTACGTTGCACTTTTTGGATTTTCTTTTCTTGAGTTATAAAAATTTAGAAGTCATTGTTGGTCGTTCAAACGTGCACCCGTGTCTCGGATCCAGAAGGGTCTAGCTGTTTGAGACAACAATGGAACCGTCCCCAAGTTGTGGGACCTTGCGCGCTTGGGACAGATCTCTGGAGAAGGCCAGTTCTTCTATCTATTTCTACTGCTACTGCTACTCCTAGTGCTGAAAGGGAAACTAAGCTAATAATGCCAAGGGACCAGGGATAGAAGGATAACATGAAAGGAAGCTACACTAAAAGGCGATAGCACCAGAAAAAGAGGGATGACCACTATTTGTTCTGAGCGAAAATGAAAGGAAATGCATGAAAGAAGGCTAGGCACATGTAGCACAACTTAAAACATATTTACCAGATCAATTCTCATGGAACACAACTAAAAAAGGAGCTACAAGGGACGTGAAATGGCACAACGAGCACACAATGCAAAAAAAGACAGGAAGAAGGAATGCAAACACGTTAGGATAGAGAATAGTCACAAAATGATGCTTCTATTACTTCTAGAAATGCACAGAACTGTTACACTGGCGAAAGAAGCCAATATCCACATGCGAGAGCCAGATCTAGAAGTCTGCAACTCAAAATACAAAAAATATGAAGTCCCTAGCAAGATGCGTAAGGAATCCAGAGTGTCCAACATAACAAATGAGCCCAGCTCTTACATTTATAGATGAATCCATGGAACAAGAAGAGAAGGAGGGAAAATCCGAATTTGAAATACAACCACCAATAAGAAGCTTTCAATGCCTACAAATCCGCCTGCAAATCTGTCAAATGCGTTTCCCCAAGTTTGATTGGCGTGATGGAGAAGGAAGGAGGGCGGATCACATCAAATCGGGTGGTTGAAGCAATCCGATCTGCTCATTAGTGCTCAGAGAAACGTTTACCCATTTCTCACCTACCAGATCTGCCAAGAATTTGAATTTGAATGTCTAGCACTGTGGCCCACGTCAGCAGCTATTGATTGAGACTAGGCACGCACCGATCAGAGCTTTGTAGCAAAAGATACGGTTGTCAGAAGTTTGTCAGAGTCACCTGCACACGCAAAACACGTGGCGCGCACTGATTGGCTGAAAGGATGGCCAACTGTGCAAATGTTTTGTTGTTTCTGCCACATGTCACTCATTGATTTGTTGCAAGGATTCGGCGCCCTATTGGCGTGCTTTGACTGGTTGTGTGTGGCACGTTCAAGCATGTCAAAAGATGACCTGGCACAAAAGGGCACGAGGGAAGGGCGAAAGATGTGCACGCGGGAGAAAACAGAGGAAGGCAAATGGAAAAGCGCACGTGACGCGCGCGGGGAAAAGAGGCGAGCTAGAGAACGCATGGTCAAGGCGCAACTATTACAAGATAATGTGTGGGCGCACGAGGGACTTAGCTATTTGAAGCAAGTGTGAGGCGCGTGCGGGATGAATAGCTGCTATGAAGGTGGATGCACAGGAGATGCGCGCAAGGGAGGAGTGGAACAAAGAGGGAAAGGAAAGTGCGAAGGGAGAAAGGAAAGCGCGCAAGGGCACATGAGGAAAAGAAGGAGGGCGCCAAAGGAAAACTGCAACCAAGGGAATGTGCCAAGTGAACTTGAGAGCGCGCAACCTTTAATGAGAAGCTCAGAGCCAGAATATGTATACAAGTTACCAGAATAACTAGGAGAGTTATTTGGATAACAATCACTTAAGTGACTTAATTAAGAAAAGTACAATGTAAAAGTAATGATTAGTTATTTGGAGGTAGTTAAAACCTTTTTCACCATAAAAGGAGATCTTCTCTATTATAAAAGGGTTAATGGTTGCTGATATTTTCCATAACAGAATACAGAAGAGAATTTTTCCCCTTTCTCCTTCTCCTTCTCCTTCTCCCTCTTTCTCTTTCTCTCTCTTTTCCAATTGCACATTTATAATGAAATCTTAAACTTTGTGTTCATTCTTGTCTATTATAAATTGTTGAACTTTGTGTTTGCGTTTATTTTGAATTAGATACATTCATCTATAGAGATATTTGATTCCTAGAAAAGTGTTCTTGTTATGAAATGTTGCAATTCTCTTTTATCATTGACATGCATGAGTAGATAAAGATTTGGATTTGTTTTTTCCAAAAGTGTTGTCAGCCTTCTTCTTTTTAAACCCTATTTCCTAAATTTTATTTTTTTCTTTTCCTTCCTTCTGGAAATATTAGCACATGGAAATTAACACCACGCTCTGTCAAGATAGCTTTTAATGTAACTAGTGTAAATATCTTGAGTTTCATTTTTGTCTGTTAATAAGGGAACCTCCCCATTAAAGAGGAGGGACTTTTAGTCCCCTAAACTGTGGTCATTTTGTCTGATACAAAATTTCTCGACAACAATATATGTAACGGGTAACAATGCATGAAGTTACTAGACTACTCAACCTCATTATGGATAAATGATGCCCTCGTTAGCAAGGCCTCTGAGGAACCTGACTTAGAAAGTGATGGTGCTTGTGCAAATGCTTAGGCGCATGGTTTACCAATAAGGGTGAACCAATTGGTCTGGTAGGTAAATCAACAAATTAATGAGTAGATAAGATCTTCTATAATAAGTAAGACCATATAGACCCTAGTAGAATAAAGGATATCCTTTTGGGCTCTTGTGATCTATACTTTGCTTTACTCCTTTATGGAACACCCTAAATTGTGTTTTACCTCATAGCTCGGCAACCTATGAGTATGTGTGGACTGAAATTGGTGAAGCAAACCATGGTTTGCTACAATAGTACTAAGATGCCTTGGTTGTCTTGAAATTCAGATTACTTGCTTATTGAACGTCCTAAGAAATTTGATAAAAATGTTATGGATTCGACTTGAGAATAAGGGTAGCGTATAGCTCTCCTAGTCATATTTAACCTTAGAGGTAATTCGATGGGTAGGTTAGGAAGACACAGTGAGCAAGACCCCTCAAACATGACAAGTAACATGGACGTTGCTTGACTGTAACTATGAACCTCCTCATCAAACCCTAGAAGACTTCCTAGATTATATAGGTTGACTATGGAACATGACCAAATATTGCAATGCTGACATGGATATCTTGATGAAATGTGATATGAAATCTATCACCTCGTGGCATGAAAAGATGCTTGGTAGCTACATTTACAGGGTTTGGATCACAAAGTGCTTATCTTATGTTTTGATGCTTCGTTGGGAAGAGACCCTTGTAGCTGACTCAAGGAAGAAACATTTATTGCCTGAAACCCCTCACAATCATCAATGAAGGCTTAAACTAAAACTTGTAAATCCGCTTGGTAAAGGCTTTTAGAGATTAGGAGTTTGACCCGTAGTTACCTAATACTTCAGGATACGAGGCCAGGGGGACATAGGGACAGGGTTTTCAGGATTGTCAAAATTTCTAGAATTTCGGGGACAACGGAGGAGCGGCTATTAAAATAACATATATAATTACAAATATTAAAAATATACAATTAAATTTAAATAAAAAATATTAATAGTACTTTGTGACAGTCCACGATCCACATTTGTGCTCAAAAATTTTTGTACTCATATATCACTCTTGATTCTTATTATATCCTTGTAATACAATACAATCATGTTATGGGTAAATGTTTTGATCTATGCCTTAATACTTTTATCATCTACACAACCTTTCTCTTCATATAAAATTATATCTATATGATTTGTTAAGTGATTGGAGCTTTTATACATATTTTTCAAATTGAAATGAATGGCTTCTAGAGACAATCTTACTCTATAGGAATACATGAGGTCCTCCCCAAATTTATTTCATTTTCAAGTGTATTCGAGCCCAATGCAATGGTGCAACTAGATTGAGACTATCCATTATCAAAGAAGGTGATCGGGTCATTAATCAACATGGAACCCTTCAATGGTGGTACCATGTGACATATTCAAGATAAGCGCCTTGATATAGATACATATTGGTGTTTTGCGAATAGCTATATTGAGGATATCTGAACTAGTATTTAAATCTTTAAAATAAAAACAAAAATGTTAAAAGAATAGAGTGAATGTCAAGACGTCCCCTAAATAAGGGGACGTTTCGGGGACGTCTCGAAAATGTGCCTTGATTTCAAAGACGTCCTAGAGACATCCCCCTTGAAATGTGCTAAACGGGAAATGTGGGGGGGACATTTTCACCTTGTCTCGCCATCCCCAGGACATCCTAGATGCCTTTTTTGGTGGGAACACATCCTACATAACACCGGTCTAGCCTAACCAAGGGGGTAAGCCCAGAGTTGAGGTTTAAGGAATCAGAACATGAGTTCAAATTGATAAGATCAAATTCTAACAAGAGAACTTGATGGTAAACCGATCATCTCGTAGTAATCTTGCTACGTGTACCTATGGTAAGGTAGATAGGTCAAGGTACGATAAAAGGTTGAGCTATTGAGCTGCGCAGAAAGAAGCGCACACTTGGGTCCATTACATGCAAACCAGCAACTGGAATTTAGTTAAGAGAAACTATCAACCAACTCAAACTAAAACAAAGTTTGTTAGTAGTGAAGTGAATTGGGTTAGTGAAGAAGGGAAGAGGATTGGTTATGACTTTTCTCTCCGGGAAAGAAAAAAAATCTGGTTGTCTTTCTAGTGACTGGCGAGAGGGGTTGCTACATTTCCTCAATAACTCTTTATTGGATTGAGGTAACACATAATGAGTGGAGGAACAACCCAAATATTTCACAGAAAGTTCAGTAACTACAAAACTCTTCAGATATCTCCAACAAGATTTCATGCATCAGCAACAGCAGGCCACTCGGGGTTTATAAAAATGTAACAAGTCAAAATAGCTTTTGTAGGACATCGTAAAAGGATATGCGCAAAAGATTTATCTTATTAAAGGAACAAAATAGCTTTTCATAGGACATCGTAAAAGGATGCGCAAAAGATTTATCTTGTTGAAGGAACAAAGATTAGATTGTTAAATCTTTAGGAATGTTACAAATTTACAACCCTTGGCTATTCCATTTCAACAATGGGAAGAGATTTCTATGGATTTCATTATTCCAAGGCAAGAGTGCCATATTAGTGGTAGCGAACAGACTTACCAGGCATGCACATTTTTGCAGTATGCATTTCTCTTCCATGACATGTACAGTGGTGTTGATTTTCTTGGGGAATATTCATAAGCTTCATGAAATTTTAAAGTCACTGTCAGCAACCATAATCTTGTATTTATCAGCAACTTCTGGAAGGAACTCTTTAGGCTATGAGCTCGTCATATCACCCAAATGAAATGGACAAACTCATGTGCTTAGAGGGTTATCTTTGATATTTTACATCAGACAAACAATCCCAATGGCTCAATTCGTTTCCCTAGGCAGAGTGGTGGAATAACATGAATTTCTAGACATCCACCAAAATAACTCCATTTAAAGCACTAGATACTAGATGGTTATCCACTGCCAGGCAATATTTAATAATTGAAGGGCCCCTCAAAGGTTTAGGAAAATAAGACCCATGTGCAAGAGCAACAGAATATTCTTCCACTTCTCAAGAAAATTTGCACATGGCATAAGATAAGATGAAAGAGCAGGAGGAACAACACAGGACTGAACACCAATTTAAAGCTAATGCTTAGATCTTCCTCGTGTTCCAACCCTGTAAAAAATCATCTCTCAAAGCAACAGAAGGATCACAAGTTATCACCCTAGTTTTACCCTCACTGTGAGGTACTCTCAAAATAGGTGAAGTGACTTACAGATTGAATTGCCACCTTCTTCACAGGTTCACCCAATGTTTCATGTATGTTGCCTTAAGAAAGTTATTGAAAAACAAATTCCAATGCAAACAGACCTTAGTGAATTGGACAAAGAAGGAAAGATGATCCTAAAATTAATAGCAGTATTATGATTGACACCCCATCAAGTGGAAGAATCTATCTGCAAAAGATGTTACCTGGGAATATGAACAGCTCGTGCAGCAATGCCCACAATTACCAAGCTTGAGGGCGAGATGTTAAAGGAATTGCCAGGACTAAATATTAAAAAAAGTGAGAATAGCCACTGGCATGTTTGATGGAGCAATGAAATACAATCCAGGATTGTAGGAGCAAGGAGCTTGCTGTGGAAAGAGATGATTTGACAATGAAATTTAAAATGAGGTTGGGGAGAGAAACAATAAAACATATCAGAAGTTTCCAAGCTTATAGAGGGATTGAAACAATAAGCCTTACATTGAGAACTTGAAGTGTGTGGAAGATAAAAGGTGATCAATGAACTGTTAAAACCAGGCCGGACAGTTAAGAATCCTCCACTTCAGACAAAACAGAAGAGGTAAAAAAAATCAATGGGAAACTAAATAGAATCCAAGTTTTGTAGGTGAAACCGTGAAAATGTGTTGGAATGCAGTGGTAGATAAGCTAGTGAGAAAGGAAGTCAACCTTAGTGAGGAAAATTTGAAGTTTTAAAAGCTAGCATGGTATGTCATAGAAAAGTCGAGATTTAGAAAACTCGGAAAGTGACAAAATATAGTCGTTATCCACTTGGAAATTAGCCATCTGCAGTTAGGGCATCGGAATAATATGAAAGAAGATACGGCATGATCCTATTATCCTGATAACTTTGATGCTTTCTTCTTTAAATACCAGGTAAGATAAGAGCTATTCAGATACTTTTAGATAATCTAAGAAGTAACATAGAGTTGAGTTGGATGGCTTCTAAAGTCATTGTGGGTTTCATAAAGAGTCTGTCTTCACAATTATCAAGAGTTATCAAAAAAAATTGGGGTAGTAAATGGGAGGATCGAGTTACAAATAAGACATTAAAGCTGCAGAAGAAAAGATGTACAGAAGAGAGTAGTTGATGGAGACAGTATGAGAGGTAACAACACTCAAACCGGACCATGCCTAGCCATATTTCTGTTTTGAGCCCCCTGAAAAGGTCAAAGTTAAATTATCTGTGCGATGAAAGCAGGAACATGAGAACCAAGATTGGAGAGATATAGATAGCTATCAAAAAGTGTGGGCACGCCAAAATTGTGGGAGGAGAATCTCCTGAATTTTATGTCCGGGAAGTCCCAAGATGAAGAAGAGAATGACTGAACTGGCAGTATTTTCAGTGGTTCTTTTTTCTGCTGTTTTTAATTGTTTGTATAAGGTCATGGTATGTATAGCTTTATTGCGGAAATGGTTATTTTAATTTTGAACCTCCATTCCAAGTTGGAAGAGGAGGTACAGGGTCTTGCTGCCTTTCAAAGCAATTTTTATACTCTTTGCAAAACTAAAACACAAAATTGAAATTATGAGAGATACAGAACAAAAACAAGAAACAATAAACAAGAACGTTAGGAGTAAACTCACAGGCTGTCTCTGCTGCAAGAAGAACAGGATCTTCATATCCAGGTGGCCGCTCAGTTGTCTTGGAACCAGCGCAGCCCATAACAAAATCTATTGCATAATACAATTGCAGTACAAGTCTCACTGTAGCTGGCACAATACTTCGTATGATTCCAAAAGTTTTTGCTTGCTGCACGTAAAAAAAATTATTTACATCAGTCAGTTTCACTTTTCGTGGTATCTTTCAAGAGTTCTCTCCTATTTCATCCACTCACAATTTTCAAATTTTGATAACTGCCTCTAACAGAAACAAAAGGGAACCATGGCAAAACCACTAAACTTTTTTTCACCCACTACCCAATTGAAAATTTTCAGTGGCAGACCATGCCACTCAGTTTCCATTTTTACGACAAACAGTGTTATGGAGAATAAAGGGAAATGTTGCAAAACCGTGTTGGCGAGTCACAAGCACAGAGTTACAGTCTGCCACAGGCATTGAAACTCATTTCTGAATAGACCATTATGTTGGTGTACATATGAAATGAGATGAGATGAGATGACTTTTAGTAACCTCTACACCAAAATGGTCTGCAGGATCTGTCAAGGTTATCTCTACTTGCTTAGATGATTGTTTCTATTGGTGGTCAGTCAAAAATAAAGTTGCCAAGTTCTGTTTGATTCGTTTAAGACTCAGTGTACTAGGTTTTGACTGCAAATATCTGCAGATTTGTGTTTAATATTATTATATAAGCTCTTGGTGTAGGTGGATTGGCAAGGCTTGGTCGCATGTTCAAAACCAAAGATGTACAAAATTTGACCTTTAAATATAAGGTAAAGTCAAAAGCTTCCCCTATTCCTGCAAGGGGAGCCTCATACACCAAGTTGCCAAGCTAGCAAGTCTCGGAGCTAAAAAAACACCTTAACCTTTCCCCTTTGTAATGGGCAAATTAAAAGGAGTTTGACTCATCTTCTACTACATCAAAGTTATACCCCTTACAAATTCTCTGTTAACAAGGTGTTTTGGGGAAACGGAAAAAGAAATCGCTTGTAATTTCCACAAGGGGGGTCTCATACTCGGAATTGGCATGTGGCTTGGCCATGATTCATCTTCTAAAACATTCAAGTTATACCCCTTACAACTTCTCTGTTGGCAATGTGTTTTGGGTGGTTATATATGTGTGTGCATGCACGTGCAGGCATGTCGATGTATACAAGAAAGGTAAAATCCCCTTGTAAACTTTCAGGTGGGGTCTTATACTCCAAATTGAAATTGGGCTTGGTTGTGACCAGAGAAACAACCTTTACCGCTGCCTTTTTATATGCATATGTGTGTTTGAAAGGGAACTGACCTTACCCAGGAGAATTTTCTCAATTCCTTGTCAACACTCCTAAATCTTGACAAACTTGAAAGCTAACACGCATAGCACCATAGCAGACTATAATTCAGTACCGCAGTAAACATGACCGAACCTTATAAACAATTCCCAACCCGAAACAAACTCCATTCTCTCACCATCAGGTAGCTGAAATTCATAAAAAGGACACTGCCAGATTTCATTAGCTATTGAGACAGTCTGAACGTCTTCAGCTCCACTACGGTGAGCGGGGAGGAGTCTTCTTAAAACGTTGCCTCTAAGGGGCCATGGCTCATATCGTATCTGTGCAATATTTATGTAATTTTTCAATTCCTTCGACGTAATATAAGTTGAATTTCGAAAAAACAAGAAATTATGCGACAAAAAACGAGTACAAAGCAGATGTTTACATGACGCCCACCAAAAGGTATTCACAGACTGATTACAATATGGGCATTAATGGTCCCCTCTAAGATTCATGTGGGAATACCATACTTTGGCAGATTTGTCCTAAATTCATTGGGCCTTCACGTATTCTCGTAATAATTGCCCTAAAGATTCCAGAACACATTCAATACCAACAACAAGAAACCGACCCAAAAAAAGATCAAAATATATTCAAATATTTTGCTAACACTATTAGCATTTTTACTAAACTGCATTACCCGGGTGTGGCGGGTTATTGTTGGATTATCTGAGAAATAAAAAAAAAATCTGATCTGAATCTAGCGTGCTCCTGAAATTGCTTCCTCCGTGCGATATTCTGCTGAACATGAAATCTTCTTTATTGACTTCAGGATTGCTCTCTTGTTGTATTGTTTTGTAGAATTGACAGGTTAACAGCTTATTACGATCAAACAGTGCGTTCTTTGTTTTTTAAAATGCCTGGATGGACCCCCTATTTTATAGTCAACCTCACTTTTTTCAAATATATTGTGTTGAAAGTGTCACGGTAATATTCTAAATACATTCATCATTTTTTTGTCAACTTAATTTTAAAATATAACTCTTGATCACCCAAATTTTCAATGTAGTTCTAAACATTAAAAATATGCACGGACCACAAAGAAGCTTTTAGCAGCAAAATTTATATTTTACTATTGGAAGTGCCCATTATATTAATAAATATAAGAGAGTTACATTAGCAGGGACTGCAGAATTCACGGTCCCACAAAAACTTTACGAATGCCACAACAAATGTTCAAAGGACAAACAAAAAGCACAAGAGCTACAAAAGAAACACCTCCGCCTTTCCACCTCATCCTCTTTGGGTTCTGTCGAGGAAGAAGGGCGCTCTCCTCTTAAATTTCTATTTGTTTTTACTTCCACGACATTTAGTGTTTTTTAGTCTATTGCATGTCGAGCATGTGAGGAAATCAAAACTATTTAACACGAATTTATTGTCTTTACCAACAAAGGACAGAAATAAATAAATAATTATTAATGCATCTTCATATATATGAGGGCTATCTATTTTATTATTTTATTATGTCCAATAAATAGCCTTAGCATTTACATTTGTTTTTTTGTTTGTTCAATCATATGTCAACACCTTCCCTTTTTTTTACATGAAGTTTGTAAAAAATATAAACATTTTCCTAAATTTAAAATAAAAAATTTCCTTTTTTATTGGTGGAAATAATTTCTTAATCAAATGAGAAATTTTGATTAGTTATAAATAAGTACTTTTTTGTCGACGAAAAAAAGGTTGTATGGAATTTAAATTCACTTACTAATAGTTTGAGTTAAAATAAAACTTTTAAAAGATGTTACTAACCATACATTTAATGATTTTAGTGATTATTTTAATGTGTATTAAAAAAAGCAAGAGCTTCGACATAAAGCTATAAGTAATGTTGATATATATATATATATATATATATATATATATATATATATATATATATATATATATATATATATATATATATATATATTGTAGTGCCCACCTTTTTATAGTTCCAGTTATCTGTTGGTTCCTTTATTCCTAGGCATGTTTTGATTGAGACTCTGATAGACTTTGGACATTTTACTATGATATTTTATCCTCAATGGACATTATGGCATTTTGGGCGCGTAGCGCCAATTGGACTAGATTCGTATACTGATATATTTCTTATGATGTTGATGACACTAACATGATTATATGATAGACTTATTGGTTAGATGTTAGTCTCTTGTGGTTGATTTGATTAATGATATAGTGTTTTGGATTTAATGATGGTAATTTTCATGCTAACCTAAGTGTATGTCGTTGCAATTTCATTTGTGGATGATTCATGGCAAACTATGTGGGTAATTGTATGCATTGCGCTATCAATTGTAAATTATGTTCGGACATTATAAGTTTGATTGATATTGTGATGTATAGATGATGTTTTATTATATTGGACAGATGCGGTTAATGTGTGCAATGAGTGTGCGGGGTGACAAGTATAGGAGAGCATGGGTTTCAGGGCAGCTACGCAATTGTGCACAAGCGGCCCACGAGCTGAGTCTTAACCATGCTAAATGTTTGAGGCCTTATATTAGATGTATTTAATTGGGCACCATGGGTGAACCCCTCAATTGTAATGTAATTATGTTTTGTAAAATTAATTAGGTTTAGGGTGTGTTTTATTAAGTAAACTAGCTTAGGGGTTTAATGATCTTATCTTAAGTTAAGTGTTGGTTTTGGGAAAGTGTGTGTGTGTTGGTAGAAGGGATTGGGGACCACATGTGAACCTTGGGTGGACCCCACACCCTCTACCCTTGTGCCCAAGCATGTCAAACTCGAAATTGGGTTATTTTGGGCAATTTTAGGGACCCCTTTTGAGTTTGGGGGTTCCCTTAGCATGAAAATGGGCCCTTGAACCCTACCTACCTAATAGGTAGGGGGCCTATTTCCAAGGTTTGGAGGGAGTTTCCCTCCCATTTTTCCCTCTTTAGTCACCATCCATGTAAGATGGTTGGGTTGTGTGAAATTGTTAAAAGTTGCTCCACTTTGTTTTATTTTAGTTTTTAGTAGTTTTGGTGATAAGGGCAAAAAGGTGAGTTTACTCTTGCTTATTTGGTTTTTGGAATCTTTGACTCTTGAGATGAGAGGGGGGTGACACTTGTCACTTTCTCATTGGTGAGGAAACTTTTGGGTTCCTCTTTTTATTTTTCCTCATGTGGAAGGAATGAGTCTTCTTGGTTCATTTTTTTGGAGCACTTGGAGAATTTTGGGAGCTTGGAGGGGAGCTTGGACAAAAGGGAAAAGCTTGGAGTCTTGGAAAGCATTATAGAGGTAGGGTTCTTAACCTTTTTTCTTCTTAGTTGTGCCTATCTTATTAACTATGTTTAATCAATGGATTAATGTGTGTGAAATAATGTGTTGAGAAGTGTATGATAAATGTAGTTGTTTGTTCTTGTTGTTTTCTTTGTTTTCTCTCCACCATCATTTGGATTGATGGTTTTTGGAGAATGTAGGGGAAGAGAGAGGGATTTCCCTCTCAAACCTCATGGTTGTTGGTCAAGCCATGAAGGTCCCTTCTCATCCCCTCATATGGTTTGAGGTGGGAAAAAGGTTCATATGGCTTGAACCTTTCCCCATTCTTGGTGAGGAAACCCTCTTGGGTTTGAAAATCCTCCCAAGAAGGATTTCTATAGCATAAAGGAGGAATAAGGAGGATGAATGATTAGGAGGTATAAGGAGTATTGTATATATGTATTTGTTAGTGCTCCTATGGTTGGACACCTTGATTTAGGCATCCTACTTCCTCTCTTCCCCCTTGTGAGGTTGACCTTGTTCTCCTCATGTTGTGGTTTTCATTGTATAGTAGGTCTAAGTGGTTGAATGGTCTTATGTTTTCTCTTGTTGTGTGTTTAATCCCCATTATACTTGTGCACATTGTGGAAGCTAGTTCCTCTCTCCCATGGGCTTGGGGGAGGCTAGCATGACTTCCAACCATGGAAAGGCTTGTGATGATGCCTATTGGTTGGGTGGTAAACAAGCCATGTTCTCTTGGAGTTGGATTCTTGTAGGAGTATTGGAGTTGGAGCTCAAGTTGGAGATAGTAAAGCCTCTTGCCATCTTGGTCTTTCCCATCTTTGGAGGACATTGTCTTCACTTTGTAAATAAATGTGGCTTGTAAAGTGTCATACTTTTGTAAAGATCCATTTTTATGTACTTATTGTTTCTTGAAAAACATAGTCACTACTAAGAAAGTTTTTATTTTATTGTTGCTAGAATCTTGTAATATTATCATTTGAGATCAAAATGAAACCATAAACTTTTTACTTCAATGTCTCTTGTTGGAAGGTGTTGTTTTGTTTAGAAATCTACTCAATATATAGTTATGCAATATACACTAGAAAACTTGAAATATTTAGTTGTGCATTGCATATAAAATCTGAAAATTTAGTGTGCTTGCATTTGAAAAAAATTATGGCATTACATATATATATGAACAATAATGTCACTACATTGGCTTAATGTTTTCATTAATATTGTAACACCCATGTTATGATTCATCCAAATTAAGGGATTTTTTTTTAAAACAAACCCCTTAAGTTCAATTAATGATTATAATGATTAACATTATTATTTAGCTTGCTGCTAAATAATCCAACATTGTTTAATATTCTAAAATTCATTTGATAAAATGCAATAACCATGTGCAAGTGCAAGGGTCTATTAGATCTACTTGATCTCCCTTGATCACTCTAACTAAGTGTGTATACTATGTATACTTTGGTTAAACCTTTTATAGGTTGTGAGACCATGTACATCTCTTTAGTGCCTATCGGAAATGTATTTATGTAACTTCCATCTCGATCAAGACACTGTTGATTTAGGGGATTGGTGAACAAGACAATGTAATCAGCATTTACATTACTTAAACCAAAGTTTACAAGCATTGTTTTGCAATATTAGTTTCAAGACTGCACATTAACCTACAAAACTTGTCTTCCATCCACACACAACCGTCTCAATATAGTCATCAAGAATCCTTTTCATTGTTTAAGACAATAAATTTCAATTTTGAAGAAGTAAAGTCCATGACTCGCCCTACTAATTGAAAGGATCCTATCAGTTACTCCTTAAGATCCTTATGGGAAAGATAGTGACCACGTAATGATTTTCATCATTATGTCATCGCTACCCCTCATGTAGACATCATAAGTTGGCACATGTAGGATATTATCGAGAAGATGATGGGACATAGCACCTACACTTCATTTCCATTTTATGTTATTCATGGAAGACGAAGTAAATAAGTTTTTCTATACGACATTAGATTCTTGAAAGAGGATTACAATTGTAAGCTAGGAAAAATGCACTACTACAAGGAAGTAAAATACCAATAATCATACCTCCTCCTTCACGTTCCATAGCAAACCTCAAAATGGGCTAAGAAACTTGGATTGAACCCCGATTGCGTGATATGTAGGTTCTTTTCTTCAAGATGGAGTAAGGCCTTCCTGCAACAACGATCCACTACTTTACACCAAATGGGTGAAAGGACTATGGATTTGGGGTGCTTCAGAATGAGGCTATTTGGGAATTAGAACAAGGTAGAAGGATGTTCTTTGCTTAAAGGATGCAAGAACTTAGACAGGGCATTCAAGCTTATTCTTCATGTCTTTAGAGGGGAGAGGTAAGGTTGTATTTATAGCCTGGGGGAGTGATTAACTTAGAATAATTTAAGTAATCATGGTTTGAAAATTTGGGCAAGATTAGATGAGTGGGGACCACAAAGAATGGGTGAGGATTTGATTTTAGATTTTTAATTTACAAGTGGAGGATTTTAGGTGAGTGGGGACCATGAAAATTAGGTGAGGATTTGATTTTGAATTTCTGATTCAATAGTACAAAAACATGGAGATTAATGACATGTGGTGAGGATTGGGTTATTTTTTTAGATTTTGAAATGGATAATTAATCAAATTATATTTGATTAATTCAAAGTGTATTTTTGTGGGAAATGAGGAAGGGGAATTAATTGATTTATGATAGATGTGAAATTAGGGTGTCTACATTGGCCCCTCTTTGGAAGGGTGCTATGAAAGTAGTGTCCTTTCAAATAAAGTAGACGAGAAGGGGGAAGAATTCAATCTACTTTTCTTAAGCAAAAAGTAGAGTGAATGTTTGTTGGGGAGAATAGAAAATGGTGAGTGACAGATGTCATAGTATCCTCCAAGACAAAAATTTCATGAGAAGATGTGATTATGGACAAATATGATGATGCCCCCTCGAGAATGGGATATACGATAGAAATCTCAAAAAGAGGAGAGATTAATTCGACGGAGAAGAGAATGATAATGGAGTGGAAGAGACTGGAATGACCACACGACGCAAATAGATAAAGGATTCAATCAGCCTTGAATGCTAGGTGTGAGGGGGTGTGTGGGAAAGAGAAACGGGAATGGATAGGATTGGGGATTGATTATGAGAAGAGTAAGGGAGATAGGGGAGGGGGAAAAAGGAATGAAATAGGTAGAAATAAGAGAGAGGGATGATAGGGGAAGAAGAGAATGATGAAAGACAAACAAGGAGAAAACAGGAAAATGACATAGTAGAGGATGAAGGGATGAAATAGAGATATGTGCCAAATTAAGGAAGCAACAAAGATAATAAAAAGGGATGCATGAAAGTGAAAGAAATGATAGAGCTAAGAAAAGTAAAAAATGGGGAAGGATAAATAAGAAGGAGAAGACGAGGTGGGAGTAGGGGGTGAAATCGATGAAAATTGAAAGAGGACGAAAGAAGAAGTAGAACGAAGAAAAAAAAGAATCTATGAGCGGCAAGGAAAGTGTGAAAAAGATTAGAGAAAAGAAGAGAAACATATACAGAATGAACGAAAAGGTAGGGGTGGTAGAGAAAAGGAGAAGTGGTCAGAAGAAACGTGAAAATTAGGGGAGAGGAAAGGAAGATAGAGCGAATACAGGGAGAAGATTGAAGGAACCATGTCATTGCGAGGAAGACCAAGGCAATGAATATGGAGCAGACCATATGGAGATGCATGTGGAGGGTGGTATGATAAAAAAATAAAGGACAATGTTGAAGAGCTAGGTTATCGATGGGGAAGTAAGGAGGAAACGTGATGGAAAAAGGGGAAGAAGAAAATACAAGGGAAGGGAAATAAGACAAGGGGTGGGAGAGAGAAGAGGATAACAAATAAAATCATGTAGAAGGAAGGGAATACAGAAAGGGGATAATAAGTGGAAAGGGAACAGTATAAGGAATGTAAAGAGAAAAAATAGGGGAGGAATGACATCGATTAGAAAAGATGCGGAGATGCATGAAATGAGGATACTAGGATTATGAGAAAATAGACAAAGGATGTATGATGAAGACAGTAAAGATATTGAAGAGGGCAAAGGGAAGATGGAGAGATGGGTAAGAAGCGATAAGAAAGGGTGGGATTGGTGGAAAATAATAGGAGAGAAAAGAGAATGGGGGATAGAAGAGGTAATGCCAATGAGGGGACGTTAGGGAAATTCCACTAACAATGAGTGGTGAGGAAGGGTGAGAGAAAAAATAAAGAAAAGGAAAAAGGTAACAAGGATTGGAAAGGGTAATGCCAACAAAGGGACATTAGGGAAAGCCCATTGACAATTAGTGGTGGACTTAAAGGAGGGAAGGAATGAAGAGAAAATCTAGAAGGTCCAAGGGAGTGAACGAGGTCATGCAGAATGAGGATTGATGATTTTTAGGGAAATTCCACTAATAATTATTAGCACAGGAATAGAAGAAGATGATGAAAGAATGATAGAGAAATGTTATCAATACATGTGTGGGTAGAAATGTGGGGGGATTTGAGAAGATGAAGTGGAAAGAGTAAAGAAAATGGAAGGGATGAGTTAGGACTAGGTGAAAGCGAGGAGAGGATGCGAGTGATGAGGATGAACGAGGTGAGGATGAAGAAACAAGACATGAAAAGAATGGGAAGAAATGGTATGAAGGATGATGGATTAAGAAGGGGAAAATGGGGGAAAAGAATGTGATTGTAGGTGGAAGAGATTAGACATATGCTATAAGAGGATAGGTGGAGAAAGGATAATGGTAGGAGGAAAAAGTGGTTGGTAGGATAGACCATGTGGAAGAAGCGATCAACAAAGTGAACGAAGAATGAGGCGAGCGAAAATTTCACAATTAGGAGTTGAGCATAGGTAGGACCCTGACATAAGACTATCATGTGATGGAAGTGCTTAAGTAAGATTGCCAAGTGAGCGAAACTGGAAATAAAAAGTGGGCAAGCGAGAAGTCGTGTTTGTGAGAATGAAAAAGGAGGTGAAAGGATGTGATAATGAGGAATGCCGAGAAAAAGTGAAGGGTAAAGGGTGTGTAGTGATGGGGAAAGACAAAAAGACAGATCATCCTTAAGAGGGACTCTTAAGTGAGATCGTCATGCTAGGTGAGTGGTTAAGTAAGATTGCCAAGCAGAGGATGGTGATAGTGGTGGTAAAAATATGTGATGACGAGGAATGAAGAGGAAAGATGGATGGTGAGAATCTAGAGTGATGGACGAGTGTAAGATGACATTTCATGCTTAAGAGAATCTCTTAAGTAAGATCACCATGCTACTAGAGTGGTTTCGTAAGATCACCTGACTGACATGGATGATATGCAAGGAGAAAGACAAAATTGTATTGGGTATAGGGCTGGAATGGTTAGTTGAAGAAAATGATCACGACGAGAGGCGAGAGAAATAAAATGGGGGAAATATGATGGGATGGGGGAAGGCCATAGGGCAGATCATCCTTAAGATGAAGTCTTAAGTAAGACTGTCATGCGTCCGGAATGGTTAAGTAAGATCACTAAGTTGAAGAAGAAGAAAAACGATGATAGAGTTAGTGGAAGAGGGTATGACAAAATGGACTAAAGGGGAACCCTCCAGTGAATTTGACATACTACGAGAGTGTGTAAGAAGGATGACCGAGCATAAGATGGATTTGGGGAAGGATGAAAAAAGATGATGTATGTATGAGTGGAAGAGGATACGAGATGAGGTGATAACAAGAAAGAAAGGAAACAAAGGAGTGTAACATGAATGGATGAAGGAATATATGTAGTGAAGGGTGGAGAGTGTGAGGGGAATCCTTAATTGGGATGTCCACGTGGTGAGAGTGATGATGCAAGAATGAGAAGCATAAGAGGTGGAATGGTAAGATGTGTGCAGTGGTGAGTGTTTTTTGATGAGAGGGGAGGTGGTGAAGAAGCTTATATAGTGGAAAGATCTTAGGGAGAGGGTAAACCCCCATCGAGGATCCTATATAGAAGGGGTTATTAAGTAATATTGTCAAGCGGGAAGCAGAAGAGTGAAAGGAAAGAATACAAATGGGTGAGAGGGGACAAGAATGGTGAGAAGGGTAATATGGGGATAAGTGGTGGAGGAGTAAAAATGAGGAGTGAGGATGAATGGATCAAATACATGGTGATCATGGTGTGGGAGGAGGAGCTATTGGATAGTGAATGCTACTTGAGAAAGATCTTCAAGTAGGATTCACAAACTGCAATGGTGGTCAAGTAGGATTCTCAAACCGAGGAATGTATTAGTATGGGTGAATGGATGGGGTGCAAAGTAAGATGTTGATCATGTAGGAAGATACTCACGTGACGAAAAGCTTCTTAATTTTAATATAGCACATAACAAGATGCATCGTGATATAAAAGATCAATGATGACTATACTGTAATAGGTTTGTGATAGCATAGACAGGTGCCATAAAAAAGGTTTGATGCCCCAGTACGATATGCAAGTGGAAGAGAACATAGGAAGAGGCCATCAAGAAAGTATGATGCCCCAGTATGAGGATATAGTAAAGTATTGGGTCATTATCTTAAACAAGGAAACAATGAAAGCTGGATTTGCCCCAAGTGAGGATTCACGCGAGAAGAAGTGGTTTGAATTTGGTAATCATAAGGTGATTAGATCATTCATTGGGGATAATAGTTCAAAGGTTGAAGTGTGTTGGTTATTTTAGAGTTTTTGTGATTTTGTGGAGTTTACAATATTTTAATTTTTGTGTATGATATATATATATATATATATATATTTTCCAATGTTTTTTGGAGTTTTTGGGATTTTTGACAAGTGTTTCTAATGTTGTTGGATTTTGGATGATTATTTCTAATGATTTTTAGATTTTTGGAGTGTTTTTGGATTTTTACATTGTTATTAGAAATTTATGGACCAGAGTGCAGACTTATTTTTGAGAGGTGATAAACCAGGATATTATCTGCATGTATTATGTTCCTTGTGGTAACTTATGCTCGAAATAACACAAATTCTCTTTCCATTGGCAGGATATGGTGGTGATGATATGATGAAAAGAAGTCTAGCTCCATTCTTGACTCCACACAACTAGTAAGATGCGTGGGCTCATCACCGAGAATCAAGAAGGACGCAGGAGGTAGATAATGAGTATAGAGACAAATGCTAACAAAAATCCCTTTGGGAAATTGTGACTCAATTCTTCATAACGAGACTGAACCAGTTTCAAAAATGGCTTTCACTTTATGAGTCACGTGCTAGACTTAGATAATTATGTGGCCTGCTGATTGGTAAGATATGAGGTGAAGGGATAGTTCTCTCTTCACTTAGGCATCTAAATTACTTCTTTGGGGATTCTATAATTGCAAGCATTGTAAGATTTTGTATTTTTGAAATGACTCCCTATGCCTTGCCCCATGCTACTAGTGAGGTACAAGGGCTCATCACCGAAGGCAAAACATATGCGAGTGAATTCCCTTTTTGTCTTATTTTTTTGGTTTTTGATTTTGAATTTTTGAATGTTTTGTAATATTTTTATGCTTTTATGAGAACGACCCTCTATGCTTTTCCCCATGCCACTTGTAAGAGGCAAGGGTTTATCACTGAAGACAAGACGTAAATGAGTAAGGCACCTTCCTCCATTCCCAATCTCACACTACCAGGAAGAAGTGTGGGCTCAACACCAAAGACTATGAAGGATGAAATATGTGACAATGAATTATTCATAAGTTATTGAATTGATGGATTTTTAAAATAGTTCTTTGCATTTGGGAAGGAACATCTACCCCCAATCTCAGCTCCACACGTCTAGTAGGACGCGAGGGTTCAACACCGAAGAATGAGATGGACGACCAAACAAACTGGGTAAAGAAGTTTAGAGCTTTGTTATGAAAGAGAGAATGTCTTTGAAAGGAATATATTACCATCAGTAAGCTTCTAGGTATGACCATAGGTGAAAGCAACTGAAAATGGAAGATATGATAAGAAGTATGATGCTCACAAACTTAATAGGATCTATATTAGCACTTTTCTCTTTATGATAAATATAAAGATATGATTTTGATAAAGAAAATATCTACTAATGGAAATAAATAAATTTAAATTATTCGGAGATAAGTAAGATAGAAGGAACACTGTACATGTTGTTTCCCGGAATAGTGAACATCTCAAGGATAAAATTTCTTTAAATGAACTGCATTCATTGGTTCATCAAGATCTTGACCATCTTTAGTGGCCAACTTATAGGCTCCAGTGCCAAATTTAGCTATAATTACATAGGGTCCTAACCAATTAGGCTCAAATTTTCCTTATTTTTCTCGTTCTTTAGTGGTATTCTTTTGATTTTCTTTTAAAATGAGGTCACCAATTTTGAATTCTCTGGGTCTTACCTTTTTATGATAACTATGTTGTAGTCAGTTTTGATAGACTTGAAGATGATTGAGAGCATTAAGTCATTTTTCATCGAGAAGCTCAAGCTCTTGAAGCCATGACTATCAGTATTCATCCTCATTAATTACATCTTTAAGGGAGATCCTCAAGGATGGGAGTTCTATCTCAATAGGTAAAATGTCTTCACAACCATAAACAAGGGAAAATGGGGTGGCTTCGGTAGGCGTGTGGTAAGATGTACGGTAAGCCCAAAGAGCGGGGTAAATTTGAGTATGCCAATTATATCCATGGGTGTTGAAAATCTTTTCCATGATGGATTTTAAGGTCTTATTGATTGCTTCTGCTTGACCATTACCCTGAGGGTAGTAGGGAGTGGACCACTTAAGTTTGATGTGAAAACATTTGGCTAGGTTCTTTACATCCTTGTTTTTAAATGATTTGCCATTATCTGCAACCAGAGAGGATGGAATGCCAAATCGATAGATGAGATTATTAAAAATGAATTTCGATATTTGGCTATCAGTAACATAAGTGAGAGGCATAGCTTCTACCCATTTAGTGAAGTAATCGGTAGCGGTAATGATGAACTTATTTCCATCAAACGATGTTGGTTTGATTTTACCAATGAGGTCAAGTCCCCATTGAGAGAAGGGCCATGGTGTGGTTATCGATTTTAATGCTTGGGAAGGTGCGTGGATAAGATTTCCATACTTTTGACATGCTTGAAAATGTTTGACAAAATGATGTGCGTCACTTTCCTTGGTGGGTCAATAATATCCAACTCGCAGGATTTTCTTGGCTAAGGCTATACCATTTGTGTGCACTCCACAGATACCAGAATGGACTTCAGCTAGGACACTCGAGGCTTCTTCCTGATTAAGACATCGGAGCAGGGCACCTTCATATCCTCGTTTATAAAAAGTTTCTATTAAAATGGTGTAACGAGAGGCACGTTGTGCTAAATCACATTTATGCATTGGTTTCATGTTGGCAGGAAATGTTTTATCATGAATGAAGGTATAAAGATCATGGTACCAAGGATTATTCAGACCCACGATCTCACATACCATAGTGTTTTCAGGAAGATCATAGGCAAGCATTAAGAGGTGTTTGATGAGAACATGTGCCTGGGTTGATTGGATGCGATTTCTAATAGGGATCTGATGGTTTCCATAGCTTCGACAAATTTATTACAAATTATGGGGATTTGATCAAAGTTAATTAATCGAAAATATCTTCGAAGACTATCCACCATGCGTTTATATGGGATAATTTTTTCATCCTTGACCTGGTATTCATCAGTAACTTACTTGATGATAAGTAAAGAATCACCAAATACAACTAATTCTGTAATATTCCAAGATATAGCCAGTTTTAATCTTGTGATTAGAGCTTCATATTCTGTGATATTGTTGGTACATGGGAATGCTAAGCGAAATGATTTGGGGATAATGTGTTTGATGGGTGTGATAAAAAAAATACTAGCCCCTGAGCCATGGAGATTACAAAATCCATAAAAAAAATAGAGTCCAAGCTGGCGCGATGTCTATGTGTAGAAGATATTCATCAGGAAAAGAAAAATGAAGTGGTTATGTGCCAAGAAGGGGTGCCTCGGCAAGTTGGTCTGCAAGGGCATGTCCTTTAATTGCCTTATGCAGAACAAATTCGACATCAAATTCACTAAGTAATATGACCCAACTAGACATTCTTTCTGTGAGAATGAGTTTGGACAACAAATACTTGAGAGGATCAATCTTGGCAATCAACTTAGTTGTGTGATTGAACAAGTAATGACGTAACTTATAGAATGCAAAGGTGACTACTAAACATACTTTTTTGATTTGGGAATAACGTATTTCATGCTCAATAAGTGTTTGACTAAGGTAATATACATCATGTTCTTTTGCTTGATCGTTATGTTGTGCTAGTAGAGCTCCTATGGCATGTTCAGTGGCAGATGTATAAAGCAACTTGGGTTTATCAGCAACTGGTGACATAAGAACAGATGGGCTAGAGAGATATTCTTTTAACTTAGAAAAAGATTTTTGGCAATCGTGGTTCCAGTGAAATTATGCATCTTTCTTGAGTAACTGATTAAAGTGATGGCACTTATCAGCCAACTGTGATATGAAATGCCGAATAGATTGTATTTTCCCCTTAAGACTGTGTAATTGTTTTAGGTTTTGAGGAGGCATTTCCATAATGGCTTTGACTTTTGCAAGATCCACTTCTATGCCTCTTTGTGAGACAATAAACCCTAATAATTTACCAGAGGTTACTCCGAACACACATATCTTTGGGTTAAGACGAACCTTATACTCGCGTAATCTATCAAAAATGTGTCTCAACACACTTGGATGCCCTATTCGTGTTTTTGATTTTGCTAATATATCATCAACATAATCTTCCTTGATATCATGTAACATATCATGGAAGCTGACAGTCATTTCTCGTTGATGGGTAGCACCAGCATTTTCAAGCTGAAAGGCATGACCTTATAACAGAAGGTGCCCCATGGTGTAGTAAATGTTGTTTTATGTTGATCTCCTTCAACAATATGTATTTGATTATAACCGGAAAATCCATCCATTAAGGAAATCATTTCATGGCCTGCTATAGAATCAACAATCATGTCTATATTTGGCAAGGGAAAGTCATCTTTGAGACAAACCTTATTGATATCTCAGAATTCTATGCATATTCAGATGCTGGGGGTTTTCTTGACGACGAGGACTATGTTAGATATCCATGCCGAATAATCAATAGGTCTGTTAAAGTCAACTTCCAAGAGTTTCTCAAGTTCAGCTTTGATAAACAATGCAACTTGGCGATGCATTTTGCGTATTTTTTGTTTCACAGGTTTTACATCCGGATGTACCACAAGATGGTGTACTACAAGAGATGCGTCTAGGCATAACATGTCCTTATATGTCCATGCAAATATATCTTGGAATTCAATAAGGAGTGTTGTGAATTCCATACATTCTTGGTCAGATAGACTAATGCCAAGTTGTAAATTTTTTGGCTATTCAATGGTGCCAATGTTTATGTCTTTAGTTTCTTCTACAAGCATTTTAGATGTATAATTTTCAGAGAATGATGCTAATGGTTGATGTAGGTCATCGGTGTTGGGTGTTTTAGGTGAGTTGGTACAAGATTTTGGTGTGTAATGTTCAGACTTTTTATTGACGTGTTTGTTGGATAGGGTGGCAATGAGATTTCAACTATGGGAGATCCTCTATTTGCACTTCTGATCCAAATTTTCTGAGGGTGAAGGATCTGAATATTTTCTTTGTTCACCAAAATAGGTTGATTCATTTAGATTGATTTCAAATCCTTTTCTATGGTCAGAAGTAGGGATTTGGTTGCGAGTTCCAAGGAATTCTTCGATGGCTTCATCATTTTGGAACATGTCCATGGCCGCATGATGTGGTTGGCCATGGTCTATGAGAGTTGGATGTGTAGTCTCAAAATTGATGACATTAACAGATAAATGTTCAAAGTAAAGATGTGTTTCAACGAGGTCCTCAAAAATGCTACGTGGAGACCTGATGTCATTATCAGAATTGGTGTCATCATTATCACTTGAAATTATTACGGGAGCAACATCAAACACCTTGAAACCTAGACCATGTTTACCATGATGTTGTGTGTAATTGATCGGGTCTAAATGACCTTGTTCATTTGGACCAAGTCCTTTACCCTTCCATCACATGTTTTTCATTATTTGGTGAGCTTTGGTAAATTGAGGGGACTCATAACATGGAGCAAAGTCATCATTATATAACCAAGATCTTGAAGAACTTGGAATATGTTCATTGTCAAGATAACCAAATTTTTTTTCCAAACTGACTGTCCCATTTGGTAAGTGGGATGGATTCTCAGATGTGGAGCATTAGGTTTGCCATAGCTATGTGGGGATTTGTTAATATAAAATGAGTCTGCCATCTTTTGAAATTGATATTCACCGCATCCTGTGTCAATGATTTTAAATGTGTGGAATGGGGGACCAATAGGTACCTCATGTGGTGGGGAAGTCAGTTTGGTAGTTTTAAAAGATGAAGATAATGGGTTATAAGAAGAAGGGGGTGGATTGAAGGATGAAGTTTGGTTATTCACAGGAGAAGGTATCTAATAGAAGAGGTGTGGTTGGATGAAGAAGGTTGGCTAGGTGAGGAAGAAGATGGTGTGGTGGAAGAATAATTGTTGCTAGAAGAAGAAGCTTGATTAGTGGAAGAAGATGATTGATTAGTGGGAGGAGGACTGGTGGAAGATTGTTGACTAGTGGAAGATAATGGATTGGAAAATGTGTTTTGGTTAGAAGATGATGGTTTTGGATCATTATTAGGGAGTGTATCAGGATCGATGCGTGTTTCATTAGGGATTATGTGAGGTGGAGCATACTTATCTGTTGATGGACAATAGTGATCATGTCGATACCATCCTTCGAGGAATCTACAATACTCAAATGGTTGGGGATCCGCACGTAATGTAAATTCCTTGTCCAAATGAGGAAATTTAATACATTGGTGGAAGGTTGATGGGATGGCTTTCATGGCATGAATCCATGGTCGGCTGACGAGAATGTTATATGCAACTTCTACATCCACCACATGAAATATTGTGTCTAAGGTGATGGGTCTAACTTGGAGAGGCAACGTGATTGTGCCTTCAGACTTTCTCTCGCTATTATCATACCCATGAATGGTTATGATATTGTTTTGTAAATAATTTTCAGTGTAACCTAGACAACGTAAAAGTTTCATGGAACAAATATTCAATGCGGATCCATTGTCGATTAAGATGCACTTGATCTTACGATGAGTTATATAACCCTCAACATATAAAGAATGATTATTAGCGATGTTGGGATTAAGAAGGTCAATGGGACCAAAAGATAAAATAGGATTGGGGACTGTAAGATGTGCAATTAAAGCCTGTAATTGTTGTGAATTGATGTCCTCTAGGACACGAGTGTTATTCAATGTTTGCATAAGGATGCATTGTAGTGTGGGAGAAGAATTAAGTAGTTCCATGATGGAAATTTGTGTTGCAGTCTTCTCCAATTATTTGACAATATTGAATGATGGTGTAGGTTGTGGAGAGGAATTGGTGGCGGAATTAGATGGTGGATTAGGAGGTGATGCGGGGGATGAAGTGGTAGATTTTTTTGTTGTAGGGACCCACATTTTTTTGTCTAGTGGTGATCGCACAGTCAGTTCTGATCTTTATAGTTGCCACTAAGTCTTGGTCATAGTCTATGGTTGAGATGACTGAGTCATACTCAACATTGCTTGATGATTGACCCTTATCTTTTGAATTGTTATCGTGGTTAGGGAAGATATTTTTGAACATGTGAAGTTTTTCATTAGGTGTTTTTGTCTCAGAAGTATTTTCAACTTCTATGTCTCCACGTTCAATCAGGTCTTGGACGTAATGGCGGAGTTGCATGCATCGATATGTAGAGTGCCCTTTTATGCGATGGTAATCACAATATTGTTGTCCTTATACCAATTTGGTTTGGGTTGTCCTTCTTCAAAGGGTTTGATGATGGGATATGTAATCATATTGGCATTTTCCAAATGACGAAAGACACTAGATAGACTTTCTCCGAGAGGAGTGAACTGTCTTCATCGGTCTTGAGAAGGAAATTCCTTTCTAGGGATAATGATTGGTTGTTTGGATTTTAATGTATTGATGGGATGGTTTTGAATGTTTCAGACATGGAGGGAATCAGTAACGCCATCGTTGACTATATTTCGATTCCAGTTAAAGAATTTAGATTTGTCCTGGTTCTGAGGGGTGTCTCGATAAGGTTGGTCCCTAAAGGGTGCTTTAAGTAAGCCCTTAGAAATGAGGGATTTTTTGATTTGTGTGCCCTTTTCGATGACTTCTTCGAAACTATTCAGACAATGCATTTGCATGTGGAATGATAATTCGGCATTGAGATTAGGAACAAAAATGCTAACTAGTTGTCTCTCGGGTACTGAGCAGGGAAATCGCTTGCAATTCCTCGCCATCATTGTAAAAAGGAGGCAAAGTTTTCGTTTGGCCTTTTCCTAGTGTTACAGAGATCAAGCATGGTTATTTCTGAGTCTAAGTTATAGGAAAAATGTTTGATAAATTTCTCCGATAAGTCTGTGAATGTCGTGACCGACCCTTTGGGAAGATGGAAAAACCAGTCTAAAGCCTGTCCTCCTAAACTTTGGGGGAATAATCGTAAAAGGTACGTGTCTCGATAGGTAACTTCCTGACATTGCATGTAAAATTCCTTGACATGTTCACGGGGGTCACCTTTGCTTTTGTATTTATCAAACTTTGGGATTTCGAAGGATGACGGAAATGGTAAGCGTGATATCTCTGTATCAAATGGATAAGGACACAATTCTTCAAAGTTGAATTGTTTTGATTATTTTGTAGTCCCTAAATGGTGTCTTTCATATGTTTCCATTCTTGTGCGAATGGAGAGGCGGGGGATGGTTTATCAAGAATGTCGTGAGTATTGGAGTCTGGATTGGGGTCTTTTAAGCTTTCAACTCTAATAGTTGCTTCCTCAAGTTTCTTTGTTAAGTCTTGGATTTTAGTGAATAACTCATCAGAATGAAGAGCCATTTGGATTGTTTGGTATTTCGTTGTGATAACTTGATTCACTGTTGTCTATAATTTTGTTTAAATTTTAGTCCCTAAAGTCAGGGGTAGTTTTGCCCCCATGGCTAGGATGCGTAAATAGATATTCATTTTTGTTTTGTTCTATCACCCTATTGACTTGTTCTTGTTCTTCATTGGTGAGTTCTGGTTGTGCGACTTCTTCATCGTCATTTTCATGATTGTGACTACGTGTGAATACCATGATGAAATGTGTCTGATTAAGCTGAAAAGTGGGTAGGAATTTTGAGCAGGTGTGATTAAATGAGAACTTGATTACTTTGGATTTAGCTCGAATAAGCTCGTGATGACTGATAAGGAGAGTAACTCAAACAAGTTATCTCAATATGATGGTGATGTAACTCGAGATGAGTTATTAGGGAATTTGTTACACGTTGTGTAGATTTAGCTTGAACAAGCTCTGGATTGTTGACAGGGAGAGTAACCCAAATATGTTAATCTCAATATGGTTGTGATATAACTCAAAATGAGTTATGAAAGGATTTGTGTTGGCTGTGATTTGGATAAACGTGATGGTGGACAAAATAATGAGTGAACTCAAACAAGTCACCCAATATTAGTTTGATATAGCTTGAAACAAGCTATGAAGGATGTTTTGACAATTGACGATATGGGGAGTGAATGTTAGTCACTCAATATCAGTTGGATATAGCCGAAGATGAGCTATGGCAGATGTAATGTTGGCTGAAGCAAGCTAATGAAATTGGTGCGATGTTTTGGTCTGTGTTGTTGGATTGTTTGGATGTTTTTGCTTGGTATTGAATTGGTCGAGAATTGATTTTTTTGTGGAACACAACTAGGGTTTGAAATTTTACAATGAACACATTGATATCAGCCAAGTTTTATGATAAAACAATGCTAAACTATTTTGTTTACAAACAACAAGCAATCATGTGGATCCAATTGTTTTGGCTTAGGAGGTAAATTCTTCAGGAATGATCATTGTTTCATGCAATCATACAAGTATGTTGTGGAATGATGGATGCAGGCTCTTATTACTCCAAAAAGATGCGTCCTCTGATATACCCTAGTCCTGATATACCTAATTCTGTATGGGGACAAAATTGGTACGGGGAACCCTTAGAGCACTAGAGGAGACTCACCAATTCTTACTTGTCTATTTTGGAGTGAATCACCACGTCTAAAACAGGTTTTGTGAAAAGGTGGAAGGTGATGGGGGATGAATGTGTATGGTGTCCTTATAACTCCCCGAAGATTTACAGGGACAATGCCCAGGCTTCATTGTTATAGCTATTTAGGCGTGACTCGCATGCGCCGCATGACAACATTACCTGTAAGTGAAGATCATGGGCGAGGTAAATACCGAAATGTTGTGATGAGACTAGGTCTCAAAGTGCAATGCAGATGCAAATGTTGTTGGTGCGTGGTAGTCAAGTCCACGTCACTGGTGTAGCTTTGGTGGTGATGAAATCCACCTCAACTACGTGCAAAAACAAAATGATAAAGTGATTAAACGCAAGGTTCTTTCCAACTTGAAATAAATCACTAGTAGAAAATAATTGCATACCTGAGTGTGCTAAAAAATTTAAATTTGTTTCAACAATTTTCTTTGAATGGTGGTACTTTTGCGGGAATTTTTTGTTTGTTTTTGTGTCTTTTTTAATAATATTCTAGCGATGTGGTCCTGCAAAGAATAAATTAGTAGTTATCCTGCAGACGACGTGTTAGAAAATTGATCATGGTTGTTTTTGATTTTCTAGATCACTCGAAGGCACAGGAAAAGAGCATACACAACCAACGACCGAACAAATATTAATAATGTGACGAAGTAAAATAATGATTGAAATGACAATTAGAAAACAAGGCTAGAGGATCCTGCAATGTTAGAACAAGAAACTAAACAATTGCGAACGTTTCTGATTTTCCAGATCGCTCGAAGGCGCAGGAAAAGAGCATACGTGGATACAATTGGAATAGAGATTTTTGTAAAATTTTAGTAATTATTGCAATTAATTGTGATTGCAAAACAAAAATAACAATTATCTTCACAAAAAAAAAGAAAAACAACGAAAGAAGAGTTAAACAAAAAAAATGTTACCAGAAGTGTCGTCTTGGAAAATTGGAATGTAAGGAAATTTTTTTTGTTTTGTGGAGTTCGGGTGGGTCTCCTAGTTGTAAAGGATGACTGGAAATGCGATTTTAATAATTCTGGCTAGATAGGTGCGATAAGGGCTTGTATTGTTGAAAAAGGTTCTGCAAGAAAATGATTAGTAGTTTGTACCAAAAGTTATCGTCCACGGCGACCCACAAGTAGCTAGAGCAGGGGATGAATGTTCTTTCTACCAGACACTGAGCACTGTGAAGATCAAAGAGATGACGAGCATCGTAATGTCATTGTTACTACAACCTTTAGATGCACCACAAGACATTGCACAACAAAAACACTACCCACAACATGAAGGTTAACCAAAGAAGGCCATAAGGCATGGAAAAGGAGATAATAACGAATAATAATAAACAAAGAACAAATAAAACCACTAATTGGGAAATTAATGGTAACAGATCAAAAGTAACCGGGCGTGCCAGAATGTAAGCTAGGAAAAAAACACTACTAACAAGGAAGTAAAATACTAATAATCATACCTCCTCCTTCGCGTTTTGTATCAAACCTCAGAATGGGCTAGGAAACTTGGATTGAGCCCCGATTATGTGATATGTAGGTGCTTTTCTTCAAGACGGAGCAAGGCCTTCCTGCAACAATGATCCACTTACTTTGCACCAAATGGGTAAAAGGATTATGGATTTGGGGTGCTTCAGAATGAGGCTATTTGGGCATTAGGACGAGGTAGAAGGATGTTCTTTGCTCAAAGGATGCAAGAACTTAGACAGGGCATTCAAGCTTATTCTCAGTGTCTTTAGAGGGGAGGGGTAAGGTTGTATTTATAGCCTAGGGGAGTGATTAACTTAGAGTAATTTAAGTAATCATGGTTTGAAAATGTGGGCAAGATTAGGTGAGTGGGGACCACGAAGAATGGGTGAGGATTTGATTTTTAATTTTTAATTCATAAGTGAAGGATTTTAGGTGAGTGGGGACCACGAAGAGTGGGTGAGGATTTGATTTTGAATTTTTAATTCAATAGTAGAAAAACATGGAGAATAATGACATGTGGTGAGGATTGGATTATTTTTTTGATTTTGAAATGGATAATTAATCAAATTATATTTGATTAATTCGAAGTGTATTTTTGTGGGAAATGAGGAAGGGGAATTAATTGATTTAGGATAGATGTGAAATTAGGGTGTCTACAACAGTAACTCCAAGAGCTACTATCTTTCATTAGTTCCTCTTATCGAACTAACACAACGTAGTATTCATCATTAAGTATAGGTTTACTAACCATGTTCTGCATGACATTGTTCCATTCATTACTCATTAAGGATAGTCCTTAATCTCATAAGTTCATTAATTTCCATTATTATTCAATTTAACTTCATAAGGGTACAATGATATCTTTACTTTGTTTTCGTTATATTGTTTTCCTTATTGTTCTATGTGTCGACATTCACATATTTGATCATTTCAAATGAATCAAAGAAATCAACAATAATTATATAACATAAGATTATTAAACTTTATTTATGCTCAGTTGTATAACAACATATAATTTATTACATATCCAACAAGATAAGCTATAAATCAACCAAATCATATAACCAAATTTAATAAGGATAATCCTTTATTTTCATGAATAATGATAAACAAATCATCATCATAATACATTAGGCAAAATTCCTATAACAACTTACGAAGATAATTCATTTGCATTTATCAAATAAATACAACAATCCTTTTCGAATGTATAACACATATCACATGTCGTAAATCAAGTGTAAACAATCCAATCACTCACTTCACAAATGTCATTCCTTCCTGCAAATTATAGGAGAGAGAAAATGTATATATGGGTCAATTTCAAAGAACTGGGATGAGTTCGCAACTCATATTCATCATTGTAATTAAAGGAAATAATATAATAAGGTAAGGTTAATTTATTGAAAACAAATTAACATCCTAGTTTATTAATAAGATAACTAGCTCATGCACATATGAAATGATACTTCATATTGCAATAGTATATTTACAAATAGTACATGAATTCAAACTGATAGTAATAACTATTAAATTATTAAAGTGACATACTATTGCAATTATTTATTACAATAATTAAATAATAGAGTTTATATTTGCATCATTCAATTCCTTTAATCTTTTGGGTTGCATACAATGTATATATTCTTCAAGAATAATATGAACAGAAAATACCTTCAATTGTGTATAATTGTTATTCTCAAGTAGATTATCATAAACTAACTCATTACCCATTTCATGTACTTACTAATGACTAAAACAAAATAGATCATTTACCATTATAGTCAAATAATCAACCCGATGTATACATTTCCCATTTCTTACTCATTAATTTATATTGCTGTAAAGAATACAATGGAAAAGGAGTAGCATCAAGACTTTATAAGAAAACCATACAATAATCATTACTTGACCAACTTTCATTCCTTTAAGCAATAAGTCAAATAGACATACTTATAAGGAGCTAAATCATTGCTAACAATCAAGTACATTGATGAGTTTATTATCAAAACACTTTATTATGCAAATAGTAACTAATTCTCACTAGTTATCTCCACCAACCAATACTCTAGAGGGAAGGAGAGTTCAATAGTTCATGTTTTAAGAAAATTATAATCATAACATCAAATCTATGAATGAACTAGAATACACATATGCAGTTAAACCCAATGATAACTAAATGGGAATAGTGCCTGCACCATCAATCACAATAACCCACATCCAAAAACCAGTGAAACATTTATAATAAGAGAAGATAACAACATGCTCAAGATGAGCTAGAACAATCTATGTCAACAAGCTCTATTTGGGATGTGAAAATCCTTCCTTCAAATCAACAAAAATAATTTCAAGTTATTAATGAATACCCAAATTGAACACACTCAAGAAAAGAGAGAGAAATCAATTTATTCTCTATTGAAAGAGCTTAATGATAGTCGATAAAAACAAAGCTCTTAGTGAGCTAGAATCAAAACTGTCGAACCCATTAAGAGCTAAGCAATACTTATAAGACCAAGAGAGAGTTGACACTAAAATATAAACAACACAACTCAAAATCATATGAGTTAAAAAACCATTGAAATAAAAAGATCAATTTGAGTTGTAGCAGTTATCAAATATTTAAACATCTTAGTATTCCAACACCAACCCAGATCAAATCTCATTATAAAATAAACCCATTACATCAAATCAGATGCAAATACAAATATCACATTTTCAAGCAATGCCATATCAATTTTCAAACTTTACTTTGATTTATTTTCCAAATCTCACATTAAGAATAAGGAGATGTTCCATATTTAGAACAACAAATAATCAAGGTTTTATTTCAAAAAGAAAACGTTTAACAACAAGCTCTAACGAGTTTTTTCAACTTAAAATACCCTTTCCAAATTTCCTTGTTAACCTAGAAAAAGGAGAAACAAATTTCAACAAATAATGACATGCATTTCTAGATTTAAAACCGATCTAAAAACCAATTCGTATTCCTATAATTTAATGTTAAAAATAGCAAGGAACAGGAGAGAGAAAACCCATGCTAGGTTTTGCCTTTATTTTCCTTATTCTTCCCTTGAAATATGTAATTTGAATGCACCCAAAAACTCCACAAATATGCCATTAATTCGGTGTTAACAAGTTCAAAACTTGCATGCATAGACCAAAAATGGATTTCCCATAATATCTCCTCCAAAATCTCCATGTTCATCTCTAAATACCAAAAACCAAATGAAATGTAACTTATCTGTAAACCTCTACTTTGGAAATTTACGAGACCAAAAAATTACTATTTCTACTTCCAATTTGCTTGAAAATGAAAATTCTTAATGCCAGTGAATGAAATCTGAAACTTAGAACTATTTTGCAGCAATGAAAAGATAACAATTCAACTCATAACACAATATTTAATCCTGGAAACCATCAATTTGAGGGAAAACCAGTCAAGAAGGGAAATTTCTCTTTCTTCCCAATATTTTATAGGCCAATTCAAATAATATATAGATTACAAGAAGCTAAAGTAAGGCAAACAATGTCACTTCTTCCCTTCTCTATTTGTTTGCTTTGTTCTCATACCTTGCGTCTATAAAAATAATTCAGCATCAATGGTTTCTTGCTCACTTCTCTCCATCGAGTATTCAATGATCCAATTTCCACACCTTCTCTTGATTAATTAGCTTTCTCCCCATGTCTTCTTATGTACTAGAGAATGGGAAGAGTTGTCCAATGAAGAGACACAACCCAGACGTTTGAAATTCGCAACTGTTTGTGGTTTTTTTCTGTTTTCATTAGTGAAAGGACCGTCGGTGAACGCAGACTGATAATTACACAACCGTTGGTCTGTGTAGAGGGGCAGTTATGTGACCATTTCTCTACACAAGGTGGTAGTTCTGTAACTTAACACTCTACTCTCTCTTTTGATTAATTTTCCTTCTAATTTGGGTTATTCTATTGAAGTGGTGTTTCTTTAGATCCCTATGGATCGCACCTCCCCTGCTTGGGGGGCTTTTGGTCCAACAAAAGCTTAATGGGGGAGTAGATGAGGAAATAATTCCCTCACTTTCTCCTTTGAGTGCCATTGGGTCTGTCTTAATGTATTTCCCTTGATTCCAACCTACCAAGGTTCCTGGGGACCTCTCCTTGTTTATCTAACCTTTTGTTGCAACACTACATCCTCCTCAAGCTTTCCTCGTGAATCTAAGACACAATCTTCTATGGAAGGTAGCAATTGACATTCTTCTTTTTCATCAAGCATGGATGGCTCATATAGGTGCAAGTTCTCACAATTTACTACTAAGTACATGCACATGAAGGATGATAAGTCAATTTTGGAAGCATTTTCTCCAACTTGCTCTAATATGGTGAAGGGTCCATACCGTAGTGGCTTGAGTTTCCTTGTTTGACCTTATAGTATTTCCTTGCTCAAGTAAAGCCAAACCTTGTCTCCAACATGAAATTTGTGCTCTCTATGATGTTGATCATGTCTAGCTTTAGAATTGGATTAGGATTTTACCAATGGTTCTTTCACCTTGAGATGGATTTTTTGAATCCTCTCAACGAACTTCGCTGCTGTAGTCACTTTTGAATCATGTATATCCCCTTCTTTCTGTTGTACCACCGCAATATCCATTGGATTGGTAGGTATATGCTCTAATCATGCTTCAAAATGTGATTGCATATTGGATGTGTGTACCGCCCTATTGTAGGAATCTTGAATGTAGGCTAAGGACTCATCCCAAGTTCATGGATATTTATTATTATATCCTCTAATCAGTTGCACCAAATTCCTGCTCACCACCTTTGTTTTCCCATATGTCTAGGGATGGAAGGTCGTGCTTCTCTGTAACCTGATGTTCATCTTGTCCCATAAAGTAGTCCAAAACTTCCACAAGAACCTAGAATCTTTGCCAGAAATAATAGACTTTGGCAAACCAAAATGCATCGATACATTAGCAAATAAAATTTCAGCTACCTCACATACTTTTATTATCTTTTTCCATGTCATAAGAACCCACATTTTAGTGAATCTATCTACAACAACATATAGATAATTATGGCCATGTTTAGACATAGGTAGTCCTCCTACAAAATCCATAGATATATCCTCCTACGAGTGAGTAGGGATCGGTAATGACATATATAAGCCTTCCTTCCTGATTTTAGGCTTGCTTGTACAACAAAGTTTACATCATCTTATGAGTTTAGATACTTCTTCTTGCATATTGGGCCAATATACATACCTTTTCATGTGGGCCATGGTCTTTCCAACACCAAAATGTCCTATTAATTTCGAGGTATGTGCTTCCCTCATCTATATAAGCCTTTCTTCTTTCGACACACAAAGCTTCCTCCATCAATAGAGTAGCCCATCTTTGAGATAACAATCTTCAATACCCATGTTTTTAGCCCCCTTAGACTACAACTGTTGATATGTCACCCCAAAATATTTTAGTTGAGCATATGCCTCTCCATAAGCTTCCTTCGTGAAGGGATCAAAATGAGAGATAGTGGCCAAACTAGAGATCTTCTCCTATGTGGGCGGTCTAGACAACATGTCTGCCACCAAATTTGTGTTATATTCCTTATACTTGATCACCAAATGGAATTGTTGAAGGAATCCCATCCACTTGTAGTGTCTTGCCTACTGTAATTTATATTGTTCTTGCAAATACTGGATAGGTTCCTGGTCTGTGTGCACAATAGTTTTTTTACCCAATAAATAATGTCTCCATTTCTTAATTTCATGAACTAGTGCAAACATCTCTTTACCATATATTGAATATCCCTTAACTATTGAAGTGAAATTTTCATAATGATAACATACTAGCTTACCTCCCTGGAGAACCATTAATCCCATAGCATAATCATTGGCATATGTCTCTACTTCAAAGGGCCGCTACAAATTAGGAAGAACAAGTACTAGAGCATGACTAATTTTGCACTTTAATAACTCAAAAGCCTTGTCTTGTTCCTTACCCTAGTCAAAACCCTTACTCTTTGTGGTTGTTATGTGAAGAGGTTTTGCAATAGCAGAGAATCTCGGAATGAACTTTTACATGTATTGTACTGATCCCACAAAAATCCTATTTTTTGTGGCTCTCGTCGGTGTTGGTCATTTGGTGATGGCTTCCATTAGATCCACTTGTAGCTCTCCTCCTCCAAACATGTGCCCAAGATAGACAAGTGGTTGTTTGGAAAATTCACACTTCTTCATATTGCATAGCAGTTGTTTCTCCTTGATAACTTGAAAAAATTGCTACAAATTTGTTATATGTTCCTCCCATGTGGTACTAAAAAACATAATATCACCCATATATACAATGACACATGAATCACATAATTCCTGCAATACATCATTCATCAATCTCATAAATGTAGTGGGTGCATTACATAAACCAAATGGAATTATTAACAACTCGTATAAACTTTGTTTTGTTTTGAAGGCATTCTTCCATATATCCCCCCTTCATCCTGACTTGGTGATAACCAGACTTGAGATCCAACTTGGTGAAGAACTTTGCATGTTGAATTTTGTTCAAGAGATCATCTATGCATGAGAGTGGATATCTTTTCTTTATGGTAATATTGTTCAAATCATGATAGTCGATGCACACTCTCTAAGAACCAACCTTCTTTGACACCATCACAATAGGTGAACTGCAAGGCAAGGTGCTTGGATGTATTACCCCTTGGTCTAATATCTCATGGAGTTGTTTCTTTACCTTTGTAATCTTGATTAAAATAACATGTGAATTTTATTCCTAATCTGAATGTTATTGCAACAATAAATAAATAAACAATTAAGTATAGATTATTGGGTTAAACAAATTAAGAAATAAAATGTATAGGCATTTTAGATTGCAATCTAAAATGAGGAGAACAATTGAAACTAAAATAGTTCATAGTTAAATCACTAATGTGCCAAAGTGTTGATGATTAAGATTAATATGGGAAGTAAATTTTAAATCAACTTAGGAAATAGCCTTCAATAAACTTAGAAGATCTTTAAATGGGATAAAATAATGAGATTAATTAGCCAACAGTTTAAAATAAAAATTAATGGAGACCTTATGAAAAAGATTAAATCCAAAAATGATTTTGGCAATTAATTAATAATATTTAATTGTTAATTTAATTATGACCACCTTATGAATGTGTCGAAATTATTAACGGGAACTTAATTGATTGCAATTAATGCTTATCACCCTTACAGACCTTTTTCTGTTAAAACAAAAAGAAAAATGAAAATTGTCCTCAACTACCATTAATGAGGTTTGACATGGTTTTGGTGATTCGATTTAGTGTTGCATTACAACTATGACCAAATGTCATGTTATGTGTGTGTACGAAATTGTGCCCTATGGAGTTCAAATTGTACATGTACGCACCCAAAACAAAACATTCAAGAGTATAAGGTACTCATTTAAGGTTTAACCATGTAGTACATGTGTGCATGGAAGAAGAATGCTTACCAAAATACTGAAGTGTCCCATGCAAATTTCCTCCCACTGTAAAAGCTAAGATGGCCTAATATCTATGCCACACATAGCTCTAAACCCTCTATCATGCAACCTTAAGGAAATAAAATCTCAAGTATTAAGCATATGAACCTGATTTCATTATGTCTTGATGGGTATGACTACACCATTCCTCTAGCTTGAATTTTGTAATTAACCATAAAAGCTCACCACGTTAACTACTGACAAAGGTGATTAACTCCTTCCCTAAGATTATGGAAAGCACTTTCCCTTATGTCCTATAGAGGTATTACCTCTACGGAGGGGTTACAACTTTATAGACATATCGGCACCTTTTTGGTGAATTACACTTCTGATCACTAGTGGTTAGTCATGATAATGGGACTTGAAATAACTTACATTGGTTATTATGCACTATACAACCGTTATAAATCCTTCCCAATTAGTACACTCAGGTTAAACTGGGATCCAAAAGGATGGATTTTTTTGGTTCAACCTAACAGATGGGTTCCACCCCAAATTCTTTAGTTTCTAAGACCATAGGCCATAATAGTACCATTATAGCATATTACTAAAATGTTTTCCATGAGTATCGCAGGATATCTAAATTCAATCCCTTTAATTGGGTGTACCTGGAAATTTTTATAAAAGTACCCATTACAACATAATTAACGTGTTACTTGAACCTTAAAATCCCATAATGCACAAAGTATGGTAACTAACAACTAAAGAGATGTAATGCTTCCTAAGATTTCAAGCCATAAGGATGCAAGGTTCTTCATAACCTAATATGCATTGCTGAAATTAGGGCAGAACTGCTTACTTGGGTGTCTATTGGTTATCAAGCCTTTCCTTAATTCTACTTCACATGGACATGTTTCATTACACACATCCTTTATAAGCATCTACATCCTCCCTTGTGGGTAAAATTTATTTACCACTAAGTAGTTCTCAACTTGGATCTGTAAGGCAAAATATGACACAATGAAGTCATGAAGGTTACTATAAATTTTTTTCTGAAAATGTGCAGTAAGAGCCTAATAATCATCTTACACACGATTAAAAAAATAATCCTAAAGGGATCTAAATGGGGTATTAGGGTATTACATACTAATCTAAGTAGGAGGACTAAAACACTGGATTCCCTAAAAAGGCTAAACAATAATAAACAATAGAGAAACTAATATGCTGAAGCGATGTAAAGTAATTGCATGATTTGATCTAATGGAAATCCACCCTGAATACAAGAGGGGAGTAAGCATCAAAATGACCAGTTGATTGAAGGTGGTTGATCATAGGTACATCCAAGAAATCTGGCTAACTGGAACTCGGTAGTGAAGAAAGGAACACTCAGGCCCTAGGGCTGCAGAGGGCAGATTTGGTCTGAAACTGAAAAGTGATACAGGCACCTTAGGGCGCTCTGGTATACAATCTGTGCACTCAGAACAATATAAATGCTTTTGGTCGTATGTGAACCAATTTGGCACAGTCACTGGAAATGCCCTCAATGAAATACTGCTGTGCCTATCACACTAGATTCATCAGATGACTTGGAAAATGACGCCCTAGATAGTTAGAAGAAGAAGAAGAAAGGGTCGGACTGACCTCAGATGTGTCCAAACTGGTGGACTTATCGCTGAGCACTTCACTACATATGGACCCTGATTAAACATAGTTCACAGTGAGTGTGTGACTATGTCGTTACCCTAGGTGCTCTCGTGTACAGTTGCACTTTGTGAAATAGCCCGAGAATGGGAGCTATAGAAAATGATAGATGCAATGTAAAATAGAATGAATAGAATCCCTCCTCCTCTAAGAATGCCATTGTGTGACCCTTAGCATATTTTCCTAGCTTGAATGTATGGTGTTATGGGGATGTAAGATGGTGCAATGGATGCATCCCTAGATGGAGTGATAGTAATGATAGTGTTGGTAGGAATCTCATTATGATCTTATAAGCTTTATATTTATAGGGCTCCCAAGTTTAATTTCGTAATTAACCTTGAAAATGCCAACTACCAAAATGATATTTTCAAGATGACTCAAACAACTATAAGTGACCCAAAAAGGAGCAAATAAAGTAAGCATGAGATCATGGGGCACCTAGAGTGGGACCAGGGTGCCCCAATACATGGGGCACCTGGAATTAGGCAGTATAATGTCAGAGGAATGATAGAAAATGTGCCCCCCGATACGTATAAAAGTACAAATGAGCAGGTAAGGATGTAAGCCCAAAAACAATAGAAAACAAAGAAAGGTGGCCAAAAATGGGTTAATTGGTACTTTGTACTTAGAATCATATGAATAGTAGTATAAGATCAGGACTAGATAATTATCTAATGTGCAATGATTTGTGTCTAGAAAGTTTACATTACCTACCATTTTATGTTGGTGAGTGGACATGCATTGGTAACATAAAGTAGATAAGAATGGTAAGATAAGGCATTAGATTGATGCTTAAATTGTGCACGATTTTTATTTCTTAGCATGTATGTTTAAAGTGTATACCATCTGGATGCTAAGCAGGAAAAAGTGCAAAAAGTGATGTGAAAATGAACCTTTCACAAATTGCATGTTTAGATCTTTCTTGTCCATTATTCATTAATGTCAACATGGTATTCTCTTATGATGATGTTGACACCTCTTTTTACAACTGTCAAGTATGATCTATTGAGAAGAGTTGAATAACAGTTAAATACTCATGTATAAGACTTCTTGTGTACACCTAAAATCCATGTAAGGGAATTATTTAATACTGAAAATGTGAACTAATTACCCTCACATCGTTCCGTAGTGATTTCCCACTAAGAGTGTAGAATTTCCCTCCATTTCGATCAATGTAACAATGACTTCGTTAATTAACTAGTCCTTCACCCACTCTGAATGCCAATGTAACAACACTTCATTAGTTATAATCCTCTTCCAATTAAATGGAATTAGTGTAGTTAGATTAATCCTTTTTAACCTTGTATTTAATGAATAAACCCTTTTATTGGTTAAATCCCCCTCTTAAATCATTCCAGTCCTACCTATTTCCCTCTAAATCATCTCCAAATAGCTTTCTAAGCTGTATTAATTAATGCCTCGTGTGAGTTAATGTGAATCAGTATCCAACTCCCATGAGTTGATAATCACCTTGGTATATTCTTCCAATCAATATTATTTCGTTCTAAATCTTCTTTATCCTTTATCCTACATGCACTAGATTATGCAAGCTTCTCCAAAATTTGAAATGCTATATAAAGGTACCCTCCTACCTTCTTTCACACTGACACCAGACTAATTACTAGTGATTACTGATAGTCATATTGATAAGAGATGTTCTCCATTATTGGAATTGCTTCTGGTCTTCTTTTGCATCCATTCTCTCATAGTATGTGAGTAGTAAGGGAAGATCCAAACATGGCCTTGTATCCATTTCTTGGTGAGATACTTTCCACACTTTGGAGACAAACATACAAATTTGATTTCTTATGATTTAAATAGGCTCATACTTAATAACAATCATACATTACAATAGTAGGAATGATTTAGCACTAGATGTTTCATTCGTGTTTATGCATTAGAATAGTTATTTCCTTTAAGCTCTTATCATGATGTTAAGTATATTAGCTTTGTTATTTGATACTACTTGGTATTATTTTATTTTAATTTAGCTTAGTTAGTTTAACATACATATATTTGGCATGCTCGGTGGGACTTGCTCCATTGTCCTTTACATTAATTTCAAGTTTTTTTAGTTTAATTTCAATTTTTGTTACTAACCATCTTTTCAAAAAAATTAGATAAATCTTGAGTTTCTTAACTAAATTAGTTGAGTTTGCTTGGTTTTAGTGCTCTTTTCAGGAATAAAGAAGGTGAGGTGCTACTAAAATTGAAGTTAATTGGAAAAGATTTTATATTTTTTGACATTATTTTTGTCAAATCTCGTGTTTTGATGTTGCACAAGTGTTGAGTTGTGGAGCTCAATTACTTAAGTTTAGCATGCAATTTATCAACTTGCTGGAAAATACAGTAACTGACATCGGTTATGTAGGAGACATCAGCTCACCGACATCGGTCAGGAAAGGAGGAACATCGGTTAGGGCTAACCGACATCGGTTACCTGTGCATGAGGATTTTTTATTTAACTCATCAGGAATTATATCTAATTTTAGTATTAAAGTAGATCTATTGATTGTAATTGCATGACTAAGTTCCCTAAGTTTATATAACGTATATATAAGCTTAAAAGCTAGGGTTAGAAGTAGCAGGATGAGACAAGAATTAGATGATTATTGTGTAAAATAATTGTGAGAGAAAATTCTTGGTGAAGAAGGAGAAGCTTGAGAGAAAGAAAGTACTGTACATCGTGAGAGGTGTGGAAGATTGTAAATCTTCATTGTATATCTTCTCAAAGCTTTGGATAATAGATTGGCTTGTTTCTTGGTGGACGTAACCCACATTGGGTGAACCATGTTAAATCTGGTGTTGATTTATATCTCTTGTTTTGTATATTTCTTCTGGTAGAATATCCACTTTTATTTGCATGTATGCTTAGATATGATATATTGTCTGTACAACCGGTGTGCTAACCCCAACAACTGGTATCAGAGCTTTGTTTGAGGGTTTTGTGTGTTAACAGATTTACTCACAGAGGGTTTTCTGATTGAGTGGGAGCTACAACAATGGCAGAAGAAAACAAATACAAGGTAGAGAAGTTTGACGACTGAAATTATCAATTATGGAAGATGCAGATTGAGGATTATCTGTATCAAAGAGATTTGTACTTACCGTTGGATGAGAAGTCTAGACCTACGAAGATGATTGATGAAGAATGGAAGATTCTTGACAGAAAGGCTTTGGGATCTATAAGATTGAGCCTAACAACATCTGTGGCTTCCAATATTACAGAAGTGACATCTATGGTAGAGTTAATGAAATCTCTTGCTAATTTATATGAAAAACCTAGTGCTTCAAATAAAGTTTATTTGATGAAGAAACTATTTAGTTCTAAGATGCATGAAGGTGGATCTACATCTAGTCATTTGAATGATTTCTGATCTATTGTAAATCAATTAAAATCGGTTGATATACCATTTGATGATGAAGTGAAAGCACTCTTATTCTTATGTTCTTTGCCTGATAGTTGGGATAACTTGGTAATGGTTGTTAGTAATACAACATCTGCTAATAATATTTTGAAGTTTGATGATGTGGTTAGTATAATCTTGAATGAAGAAATTCATAGGAAAAGTACAGAGGAATCATCATCTGGAAATGCTTTGAATGTAGAAAGCAGGGGTAGGCAGAAGGAGAGATCCAAGAGTAAGAGTAATGGGAAATCAAAGTCAAGGGATGGAACAGATCTAAATCCAGAAGTAAGGGAATTACTTGTTGGAAATGTGGAAAGAAAGGACATGCAAAGAAAGATTGTTGGTCAAAGGATAAAGAGAACCAACACCCAGAAAAAGGTAAAGAGGCAAATCTTATTGCATCAGAGGTAATGCAAGATGCTCTTATTCTTTCTTTAGATAATAGAATTGAATCATGGGTTTTAGATTCAGGAGCTTCTTTCCATGCAACCCCTAATAAGGGTTATTTCAAAAATTATGTCCAGGGAAATTTTGGGCATGTTTATTTGGGTGATGATGAACCTTGCAGTATTACTGGTAAAGGGGAAGTTCATCTAAAATTGCAGAATGGAAATACATGGGTATTGAAAGATGTGAGGCATGTGCCAAGCCTCAGGAGGAATCTTATTTCTGCAGGGCAACTAGGTGAATCTGGTTGCATGGTTACATTTACAGGAGACTCTTGGAAAGTCACCAAGGGTGCTTTTGTTGTGGCAAGAGGTAAGAAGGTAGGAACATTATATTTATCTACCTGTGTTACTGATTCCTTTTATGTATTATCTACTTCAGATTCAGATGCATGCATGTGGCATAATCGGTTGGGCCATATGAGTAAAAAAAGGAATGCAAATCTTAAAGGCTAAGGGTAAGTTATCAGATTTGAAAGATTTAGATCTTGATTTCTGTGAGCATTGTGTCTTTGGAAAGTAAAAGAGAGTGAGATTTCTCAAAGTTGGGGCAACTAAGAAGGAGCAAAAATTGGAGCTTATACACTCAGATGTGTGGGGACCAGCCCAGGTAGCTTCTCATGGAGGATCCCAGTATTATGTTACTTTCATTGATGATGCTACAAGAAAGGTATGGGTTTATTGTATTAAACATAAATATGATGTTTTTGAGACTTTTAAAAGATGGAAATCCCTTGTTGAGAATGAATCAAATTCTAAGTTAAAGTGCCTTAGATCTGATAATGGTGGTGAATATTGTAGCAAGGATTTCAATGATTATTGTTCAGTGAATGGAATACATAGAGAAAGAACGGTTCCAAGAACACCACAGGAGAATGGTGTTGCAGAAAGAATGAATAAGACAATCATGGAACATGCTAGAAGTATGAGGATACATGTCTGGATTTCCCTTGTAGTTTTGGGCAGAAGCAGTTGATACAATGGTTTATTTGATTAACCGTGGGCCTTCAAGTTCACTAGATGGAGGAATACCAGAGGAATCTTGGACCGGAAAAGAGGTAGATCTTTCTTTTCTTAAAGTTTTTGGTTCAGAAGCTTTTGTGCATGTTGATAAGGAAAATAGAAAAAAGTTGGATGCAAAATCCAAGAGATGCACTTTCATTGGTTATGGATATGGTGATTTCGGATTCCGTTTTTGGGATTTAGAGAATTCTAAAATTGTTAGGAGTCGTGACATTGAATGGAATGAAAAGAGAATGTACAGGGATCAAATTTTGGTACCCAAGGATGAACTAGTTGAGAAGTTTGTGAATGAAAATGAACTCTCGGATTTAAAATCCATACCTACAGGGTTACACAGTAACCGGTGTCGGTTGACCCCTGACCGACATCGGTCAGCTGAACCGGTATCGGTTATAGAAGATCCAAACTGATTAGCATGTAGTTACAGGTGACTGACGTCGGTCACTGTCAGAATTGGAAACAAATGTCTAGGAGGTCCAGAATGAGCCTCCGGTACCCCAAACTCCTGTGAGAAGGTCACAAAGGGTAAGTAAACCTCCAGAAAGATTTACACCTTCTCTATCTTATTTATTATTAACTGATAATGGTGAACCAGAAAGTTTTGAAGAAGCAATGCAGGATGAGACCCATGTATAGTGGGAGCATGACATGGATGAGGAGATGGACTCCTTGGAACAAAACCAGACTTGGGATTTGGTTAAGTTTCCAGCAGGTAAGAGGACATTGCAGAATAAAGTGGGTTTACAAAATCAAGGAAGAAAGGGTGGACATAAAAGGTACAAGGAAAGGCTTGTAGTAAAGGGATTTGCACAGAAAGTAGGTATTGACTTTGGTGAAATATTTTCTCCTGTTGTTAAAGATGACTTCTATACGTACTGTATTGAGTTTAGTTGCAGTAGATGATTTGCATTTAGAGAAACTAGATGTGAAGACGACTTTCCTTCATGGTGATTTGGATGAAGAGATTTATATGCAAGAAGCCGCTTGGGTATGAAGTCAAGGGTAAGGAGAAATTAGTGTGCAGGTTGAAAAAGAGCCTATATGGGCTCAAGCAAGCTCCAAGGCAATGGTACATGAGGTTTGATAGTTTCATGCATGAGCATGGTTACTTGAGATGTGAATCTGACCATTGTGTTTATTTCAAGAAGCTTGAAAATGGGAGCTATATTATTTTGTTACTGTATGTGGATGATATGCTTATTACAGGATCTAGTATGCAAGACATTGGTGAGCTTAAGAGAAAGCTAGCTCACACATTTGCTATGAAGGATTTAGGAGCTGCAAAAAGAATCCTTGGCATGCAAATACATAGAGACAGGAAGAACAAGAAATTGTATTTGTCTTAGGAGGATTATATCTACAAGGTGTTAGAAAGGTTTAAAATGTAGAATTCAAAACCTGTAAGTACACCTATGGCTGGACACTTCAAATTGAGCAAAGATCAGTGTCCTTCATCACATGAGGAGGTCAAATACATGACACAAGTGCCATATGCTTTAGCAGTTGGGAGTCTCATGTATGCTATGGTTTGTACCAGACCAGACATTGCACAGGCAAGTGGGAGTTGTGAGTAGATTTATGGCCAATCCAGGTAAAGAGCATTGGAAAATAGTCCAATGGATACTCAGGTATTTGAGAGGGACATCTAGCATGTATTTATGCTATGGAGGTTTGGATATTTCATTATGTGGCTATGTTGATTTAGATATGGCTGGAGATCTGGATGGTAGGAGGAGCACTACTGGATATATTTTCATAGTAGGTGGGATGACAGTTAGCTGGATTTCAAGATTGCAGAAGGTTGTGGCTTTGTCTACTACAGAGGTAGAGTATGTTACAGCTACAGAGGCTAGCAAGGAGATGATATGGATGAGTAGGTTCATGAAGAGTTGGGAAAGGAGCAAGATGATTATAAATTATTTAGTGACAGTCAGAGTGTAATTCATTTGGACAAAGAACTCAACATTTCATTCTAGAATGAAACACATTCATTTGAGATATCACTTCATATGGTAGGTATTGGAGGATGGGTAGTTGAATCTGGAGAAGATTCATACGAGTGAGAACCCTGCAGATATGCTAACAAAGCCATTAGCAAAAGAGAAGTTGGAGCTACACTCCACTTCTGTTGGTCTTCGAGTTTGAGAACTTGAAGAGGAAGAAACAAAGCTAAGGAAAGGATCCAAGAATGATGTTGTACATGTATAGTGCAGTAATTTATCTCCAAGTGGGAGATTGTTGAGTTGTGGAGCTCAATTACTTAAGTTTAGCATGTTTTATCAACTTGTTAGAAAACATAGTAACCAGACATCGGTTATGTAGGGACCGACATTGATCACCTAGGACCAACATCGGTCAGGAAAGAAGGAACCACCATCGGTTAGGGATAACCGACATTAGTTACATGTGCATGAGTGTTTTATTTAACTCATGGGAATTAGATATAATTTTAGTATTAAAGCATATCTATTGATTGTAATTGCATGGCTAAGTGCCCTAAGTTTATATAGGTATATATAGCTTGGTAGCTAGGGTTAGAGTAACAAGAGGAGAGAGAATTGATGATTATTGTGTAAAATAATTGTGAGAGAAAATTCTTGGAGAAGAAGGAGAAGCTTGAGAGAAAGAAAGTATTGTACATCGTTGAGAGGTGTGGAAGATTGTAAATCTTCATTGTATATCTTTTGAAAGCTTTGGATAATAGATTGGATTGTTCTTGGTGGACGTAGCCCACATTGGGTGAACCATGTTAAATCTGGTGTTGATTTATATCTCTTGTTTTGTATATTTCTTCTGGTAGAATATCTACTTTTATTGCATGTATGCTTAGATTTTATATATTGTCTGTAAAACCGGTGTGCTAATCGTAATAGAAACAATTACATTTGAAAAATAGAGGAACCATTACATTTGCCCCTAGGAGCTTATGTGAAGGATTTAGTGCTCAAATAATTTGAGAAAACATCCATTGGCAGAGGTTCCCCTATAGATCTATAAATATCTCCTCCTCACAAATGAGCAAGTGTTTACAATGATACGTAGCAAGAATGTGGGAGAGAGAGAGAGACAAAAGAGAAACTCAATATATCTATGCTACCAAGCCATAAACAAGATGTGCATGTGAATTTTTTGAAAAGTAAGCATGGGTATCCTATTAAGGCAATTCCAAGATATGCATGTCTTGCTATGGCTGGAGACAGAAATGGGTTTCATACTTCAGTGTGAATTCTAGTGAGTTGGAATGCCCCTTGAGTGAATGTGTACTTTTTGGAGCTGAGGTATCATTTTTCTTATTTTCCACCCACAGTAGTCCTCACCATGAAATATAAATGAGATACTTCAGTGTCTCTATCGGCGTATAGTATGATTGAGACCTGTGTCCAACGATATAAAGATTTGATCATCAATTTCGCAGAACCGTAGAGTGGGTGAGTTAGTGCCTGATTTGAATGATTTACATTGGGTGATCTGCACAAGTGAGAATGTGCGTAAAATGCATTTAAGATGCAAACCCTTAATAGTCCCAGTATGGCCCGATAGTGAACAAAAGTGCATCATAATCTCCCAATGGCTGCAATAGTGTGAAATTAGATGTGAAACAAGATCCCAAATCTTGATATGTGTAGAGTTGATGTTGTGAGAAGGAAACTCCCAATATCCCGACATGTGAAAAGTGTGTAATGATCAAGATGGTTGAGGTCCAAGTAACAAGTAGGGTGAAGAGTAATTTAGTAACAGTAGTGATGAATGATGAATGAGAAATATGATGATCAAAAATCCACTTGCTCCAATGTGCAATGTGTCAGTACGTGACACTATGAGGTTCATGCAGATAGCTATTGCCCTCATTTCAGTAAGTTGTAGAATCAGTAAGGGACAGAGGAATGCAACTCCTAGTTCAAAAGTAAAGGACGAACATGGAGCTTGAATGAAGATAGATGTCATATTGTCTATGAGATCAAGAGAAGGTTGCATAATGATGTGAATTTTAGATCTTCCTTCTACTTCACCCTTCCAGAGGGGGGAGGATCTAATTAACTGGAGGAATATTGAACTCTCAAGATTTATATTCTAAGTTAATCTACACCAGGTACAAAAATGTAAGAAAATGATAGGGAATAAGGAGAATACTGACAAGATAAATATTTTATTTTTGATATTAAAATGAAATGAAATATATGTAAATAGAAGGGATAAGGTACTAACTGGAAAATGAATTACCTTATTGTGTGCTAGATCATTGATCCTCCAAGTATGATGATCCTGCGACCATAGAAGTAGAGTAGTGGAATGGCATGACTCACAATAGCCCTCTGGAAGTCCATAAAATGGAAGAATTGAATTCTTAAATGAGGTTTCATTGGACAGAGGATAATGGGGCCCCTGTGGACACCATGGTCTATATTATGGGTGCTCTATCAAGTAAAAAATCTTGGTTGATATAGATCTGCAACAGTGTTGCTAGATCTTCACAATATCTTAGTCCTTTGTCACATAGTTATTGCAGAATACCTTTACTTATGTTGGTTTGAATGCATAATGATGAATATATATAACTGATCAAAACTTTCCCCATATAAAACAATCAAATCACTTGGAAAAAAGAAAGATCCAATCATTGGGTTATGCCTGACCTTAAGAACCATAATGGTGAGACTTATAGCACTAAGTGTTGCACTAAATTCAAGACCCAATGTATTTTTAATGTGCTTGTGTGAGGCAATTGTGTTCCTAGGGTTCCCTAATGTTGAATAATTTAAAAGTAGGGGGTAATAACTAGATGTAAAATTAAAATGGTGGATGGAATAGAGTGAATACAATGCCATTTCAAAATCTATGATTGTGTGATGCAAAAATTTGAGGAAGAGGCCCAAATAGTACTTCCTTTGCCTTAGTAGATAGCTAGATCTTGATAGTCTTATTGTCCTCCAGTTAGAATAGTGAGTATGTTTATGTTTATATAATGATCACTTGTTCAAACACTTTGATGACTAATGACCTGACATGTATGACTACCTTCTAGGGGAATGAGAGATTAAATGATAAAGACTGACCTTGATTAACTCTTAAATTAGTCATACATGTTACCGGGGAAAAGGGCACCTAAAAAGAGGACTCGGGGCACTAGAAACGGGCACCCAGTGTTACCCTAAGACACCCTTCTAAGAGACTAGAGATGACAAATGACTAAATAATGACAGTTGAGACTCCCTTAGATATGACCGAAACTGTGTAAAACAATTGATGACTGTGACAAGACTAATGATGATGAAAACCGACTAAATGATGATCAGGACTAGGGGATGAGGTCATTAGTGAATACTTTTCTTACCCAAGATCCCATATATAAAATAACATATTTAGTGGTATAAATGTAATAGTAAAGTGTGTGATTTTAATAGCACTAGATTTTCCCCCACTTTATGTTGGTGAGTGAAAGCTTCAACATTAACAAGAAATTAAATCTGTAGATGCATACCTAAGAGAAAGGCAGAGAAGTCAGATGTCTATAGTAGAAGGTTTACAGATGTGGGTAGTCCCAACAAAGCATGATTCTGAAAGAACCATAAAATTGTGCTTAAAGATGGATCAATAGGTTTTATCCATGCAATGTGAACTTGAAATTTTCTTATTAATAGTTGATGATGAAGTGCACTAAATGAGAGTGATGGTTGCAATGCAATGATGATTTCGAATGTTGTATCGATGATAATAAGATGGGTTCAGGGAGTGATTAGTTCCTAAGAGGACCCAAATGCATGTATACATAATAATCAAACTGATCAGATTAATAGGGATCTCCCCACTATCGCCAAAGGAAGACCCCCCTTGGGAGAAATGTGACATTATCATCGAATATCTAACTACATCCTAACAAGATCTAGCCATTGCGGATGGACTTAGATTTGCAAAACATTCAGTGGTTTTGGATACATACAATTTCAATCAAATATTTGACCCATATAGTAGTGGTATAGGAAAGGAACTCTTTTCCCCTACTCCACAATGGGTTTCTACAAGCTTTACATGAGTCCGTTCATTTTGGAAGTAATGACGGAATAATAGGCTTCCAAGTTAGGTCATATAGAAGCAAAAATGTAGATGTATGAAGTCTTGGAAAATTAGGTCATCTGGGTAAGAAATGAATGTAATGGTCCTAAGTTAGGTCATCTAGGAAGCTACACATAACTCCCAAGTTAGGTCATCTTGGAGGCCGACTGTGTAAAATTTATAGTGATACCTGATATGACTTTTAGATTGTTATCAATGCGAAGCATTGGTTGATTGATTAATTCGATTTATTACTCATATAGATATTTTACGCTAGTTTCCCCTGAGGCTACTCGATCATTAGGGGGGAATTCAATGGAAATGTAGATGGATGATTGCATGTAAATGATTTTAATCACTTGTTTCCCCCATAGGTTAGGTCATTAGTGGGGGAAGTGATGCTCGACGATGACTCGCATAGAAAAAATTTGTATATTTGTTGCCCCCATATTAGGTCATTAGGGGGAATTAATGATGAAATGTTGTGTAATGAACTAGTAAATGTTTTGGAATTATCACATTGGTAGTGTTTTAAATGTGTGGTGATATAATGTGGAGTATAGGCTCAGCCGTAACGATAGTCGAGGGCTATCAGTGAAAGGGGAAGTTATGGGCCAAGAATGAACACTTGAGCTTGGAGGGACAAGGGGCTTGGGAATAGTTAGTGAGTTTGATAGAAGTCACAAATAATGTGTAGTGATTAGATGGAGAAGTATGACATCTAATGAGAGGTAATGCACACTTAAGGAGTCTTTTACAGTGGTAGGTTGAAAATGACGTAAGTAAAAGCAATGTCCAACTATGGGGTGCAAATTAGGGTAGAAATGCTTCGGGCAATGACAAAAACAGTGGGTTGTGTATTAGTTGCAGTGAATAAGCACGAGGTCCATTACTTTTTAGTAAAATGCACCCCCACTCAAAGTAAGTATAAGTAGTGAAGTGAAAAAGTGTTTAGTCACTTTTTTTTTGTTTGTACGATCATGAGATTAAACATGAAGTGAGTGAAAATGCCATAAGTGAGAGCAGTGCATCCTAGTCAGTTTGAGAGGGTAGAAATTGTCGTAGCATTGTGCATGACCGTGGAATTGGTAAATGCATCATTTTTTGAAAAATGTATGGTGTAATAGTCATTTTTATTGAATTTTTGAAAAATTGAGAATTTTAATTTTCTCGATGTTTTAGATCTCAATAATAGCAGTGAGGGTGCTAGTGACCCTGGGGACAGGAGTTCCTAGATCTGGGCGCTATTGTCCTCCTTCTGGGTGCCCCAGTCCTACATTTGGGCGTCATGGTCTAGAAAGTGTGTAGGTGGCCTAGAATGGTGAAAATTAGATGTGTAATGTATATTAATGTGATAAATGGGTGTGTTTGGATTTTTGTAGTGTTCTAGCATTGTGTTGATTGTCATTTTGTATTGTGTAGAGGGATATTCACTCAAGGGAGTTCTGCGGTGGGCATCACATGAGTATGTTGCTTGGATTGGGCCTGTTAGATGATGAGTGGGATGTGATGGCATGTGCCAACCTGCGGAACATAGCATGAATGAGGGATGTACCTCATAATATCGCTATGTTGACTGCATTATGTGAGAGATGGTGTGCATATACTTGCATGTTTATGTTGTCTACGGGGGAGATGCCTGTGACGTTGGAGGATGTGTATTCTATACTGCAGTTGCATGTTGTCAGTGAGAGAGTATAGGTGATGCCATTGGAGGATATGGAGAGGCACATGTGAGTGAGGAGATGATATTTTGTGGGGACTCAAGTACCTGTTGAGACCCATATCAGTCTACATGTTATTATGAGGTCTGATGTTCTTCACTTGCGGAAGTTCATAACAGTTGGTATTGCTTCATCTATAGCGATGAAGGGAGGTGGTGTAGGCATCGTGTATAAGATGTATGATATATGTCGGCATATAGAGGAGGAGAATACTAGATACGCATGGTCTGGATGTGTGTTGGCCCACCTATACCAAGATCTGTACCAATTTACTCATGATGAGCATGGAGGGGGGTAGGATCTACTACGTTGTTACATGTGTGGGTGTATGAGAACATAAAAGTGTTGAGGCTAGTTGGGGGTCCACAAGAAGAGTGGGCTAGACCTGAGATATATTCGAGGAGGTGGGTCAATATCTATGAGAATAAGATGGATATAGATACCCACGATACACTAATAGACAGGATGGCGCCCGAGGCAGTTACATGGAGGCCATACTGCGACTATAGTGGATGGCCCGAGGATGCTGTAGAGTTACAATGCATTTAGAGGACTATTTGGTTAGAGGATCGATTTCTAGGTGTGGTAAAGTTTTTCCAGGTGGAGAGGGTATCATGTCAATTTGGTATGGCACAGGATGTGCCCTCGAAGCCATATATATGGTTGATATCCATTAGGGCACCGAGGAGGGATATGGTGATACTAGGGCCCACAACAAAGCAACTAGTACCTCCTGGGACAGATGATATAGACACAGTGATAGAGGTGATAGACTAGGGTGATGCTGGTATCATAGAGGATTACCATACATGGTGGGCAACACATACATGGGTATTGTTGTTCCCGTCATTTGCAGGTCCAACAGGGTTACCACATTTAGGAGGAGGCGAGGGGGAAGCACATGCCCTGATGATGTGGAAACAACTATAACAGATTGTGAGTATCTATATATAGCTATGTTATGTATGTTGTGATTGGTTAATGTTGTAGAGATGGTTATCTAAGTAGTTGTGTTATTTGTTTTGTATGTGATGCATATTGGTCCCTGATAGTCGATATGTCCATCTGTACATTGACGTGGAATGTGCTAATCGATGTAATCGATAAAGGGATACATGAGCAAGTAGATGAGATTGCAGGTGAGCATGCCCATTTATTTGAGCCAATGATCGTGGCAACAGTGACATGTATTGTATTGTTATTTGAGAGGGAGGAGGCATGCAAGGAGAATTGACGAGTTAGAGAGGCATTGGGTGGTGGTCTCCTAGCGCGGGATGTATTTTCTTGATATGTGGATTTGCAGTGTCAGTTCTTAGAATAATATACAAAGAACACATTATTACATAGGCAAGTGGAGAGGTACCGAGGTCACAAACGGTGGCACCGAGTTAGTGGTGAGACATCTAGTTCTAGGGATCTCATAGTACCAAAGAGTGATAACAATGATGAGGTGTGATGTGTATGATTATATATAATGTAGGGGACTTGTCCCTCAGTGACGATTGTATTTGCTATGTATAGACAATTGTGACTTATATATGATGAACTTATTTTGTGTTGTATGATTTTGTAATAAGAATATCACTAAGGATGTTATTAATAGGATCATCAATATAAGGTGGAGTATGCAAACTAGCAATGTCAGAAGTGGTAGAATCACGAGAAGGAACTATATTGAAGGTTGGAGTAAAATAAGAATCAGTATGTACATGTGAGTGATTGTCAATTCCAAAAAGTAATCAATAAGAGAATCATCTAAAATTTCCTATGAAAGATCAAAAGGAGGATCACAAGTAGCCGTATATCATGGTGTACAATGAGTGAAGCCTATTGGATCCTCAACAATGCTAATTCCTATAGGAGAATATTCAAAATGAGTAGGCACATATTGTTGGCCATCTAGAAGTTGTTGTTTGATATGATCGGGTGTAGTAACATGAGTAATAAATAGAGACTTTAGCTCAACAATGACAACCTCATCATAGATAGGGTTAACGCTAAATTGAGACATGATGGGTGAAGAAGATGAACTATCCTTAGCCATTAGGGTCTGATTGGAACCTAGGGCAAGATATTCAAAATGACGGGTTCACCAACATGATTAACTAAAATATGAAAATTAAGATTTATATTCTAAGTTGATCTAAGTAGGTACAAAATGAAGTAAAAGATACGAATTTAAATACTAATGCTAAATATTTTATTTTGATGTTAAAATGAAATGAAATAAATGAAATAGAAGGGATAGGGTACTAACTTGAAAAGGAATTACCTCATTGTGATGCCAGATTGAATAGGATGATGTGTAGACGATGTAGAGTGTGATAGCATAACCCATGAAATTGTAGTAGGTGAAGATCTGACTGGACTGGGGCACCTGGAAGAGGACTGGGGAGCCTGTGGGTGCCCTAGTCTTAGTCTGGGTGCTCTGGTCTACAAAAAATCTTAGGACCTGAATCTGACAGTGTCGTTAGATATTCGTAATATATTATCCTTTTTCACGTAATTTTCATAATACGTTCACTTATGTCATCATGAATACATGATGAAGATCTACCTGCAAAACCCCATACAAAGCATCAAACCCCTAAAAAAGAAAGATGCATATGAAGGGGTTGAACTTACCTTAGCTGCCACAATGGTGGAATTATAACTAAGCGTTGCACTAGATTATAGATCTAATGTAGTTCTATGTGCTTAGGTGTGCAATTGTGTGCCTAGCATCAATGACGTAGAAGTAGGGGGCAATAACTAGATGTAAGATGAAGATGGTGGATGGAATAGAATGAATACAACCCTTTTCCCCTATGCTTGTGTGATGCCCAAATGCATTCCTTTTCCTTAGTAGATATCTATCTCTTGAGAGTAGATATTCTTCCCATAAAATAGTGAGTATGTTATGTTTATATAGGGATCTCTTGTTCAAATTTCAACACTAATGACCCAACATGCCGACTAGTACTTAGGGGAATGAGAGGGAAAATGATAAAGACCAACCTCGAATAATTAAATCATACCTAAGTGTTACGGGGACCAGGGTGCCTAAAATTAAGGACATGGGCACCCATGGGCTCCCCAATACTACCCTAGGCTCCCTAGTCAAGGACAAGAGATGAAAAATGACTAAATAACGACACCTGATATTCCCTGAGAGATGATTAGAACTATGTAAACAACTGATGACAGTGCAAGACAAATGACGATGATGAATGAATAACTGATGACATGACCATGGGATAGGTCATTAGTGAATACTTTTCTTACATGAGATCCAAATATAAAATAACATATTTAGCAGTATAAATGTAATAGTAAGTGCATGATTTTGTGATTATAGGATAAGTGCCATGCCCCCCAAGTGTACTATGATGGAGGAGATCTCTGCAGCGAAGAAAGAGGTGTAATGCCATCGTGGAAGATCATCATTTGTATCATGATAAGTGAGAGAGCCAACACAATGGTAGTAATAATAAATAGTAGGACCATGTGATGGTGGCAAAATTTGAAATGTGTCCTACTCATCAGTAGGAATAGTTTCTTTGATAAAAGTGATTGGTTAGAGTTTATGTGGGATTGATGGCGTTGCAGAAGACTTGATAGGAGAAGAAGGTGGATTGATTTTTAAAGGAGGGTTTTTAGGTTGATGTGATAATGTCATAAATTCCCTGAGAAGAGGGGGAGTGAGACTAATTTTGAGATGTGGTTGCTTAACTTGTGAAGATTACATAGGCGACGCTTGAGTGATGGAAGAATAAACATTGGAATTCATGAATTGATGCTCATTAGCCATAAACGAATCATAGTTAGGAACCCATTGAGATGTAATAAGAGGAGAGGACCATGTAATAGAATGTTTTGTAGTGAATGAGATAAAACCTTAACACTCAAGATGCTTGATTATTCATTGTAAAACATAGCAATCATTGTTGTTGTGTCCATTGATTTGATGATACTTACAATATGGAAGACTTTGATATTTTACAAGTGGATAAGGAGGATAACAATGAGTAGATGGTAAATTGATTAATTGATGAGTTATGAGTTTTGGAAGAATATCTTGTTTCTTATCATTTATAGTAAACTTGAGAGGTGCGGGAAGCAACAAGATTTGAGGTTCACTAATATGAGCACATGTAGAAGACATAAAATGAAGATGAGATGTAGAAGGAGAACAAACATGAGCCTGAGAAATGCCCTTAAGATGTTATATTTCAGATTTTAGAGATGTAATTATGGATTCCATAGCATCAAATTTATCTTGAAATAATGAATGAAGAGTGTGAATGGATTTGTAAATAAATTGACTGGAATTGGAACCAAGAGTATCATTAGAAAGATGATTAAAGATATCATTGACTTGAGTGGACAACATGTTGATAGAAAAATACATAACGTCTAAGGTTTTGTGGAGAGAATCTTTACAAGATGGGTGCATTTGAAGTAATTAAAGTAAAGAGACTTGACAGACCTCATGAGCCATGATGGAAGAAAAATAAGGAGTATTCAAATGCGGGTTCACCAAAATGATTAAGATAAATATGGAAATATATGCCTAATCTGAATGTTATTGCAACAATAAATAAATAAACAGTTGAGTATAGAAATTAAGCTAAATAAGATAAGTAATAAAATATGAAACCCTAATTGCAAGGAGGAGAATAAGGTACTTAGCTAGTTCCCAGTGAAATTTGGACTGTGGCAAAGTCCTGACCAGATAAATAGAGAGGGATGAACATAACACATAACCCTAGAAAAGTGTGCGAGCTAATTATCTACCTAGGCTAGGGCACTTAAAGAGGGACAGGGGTGCCCGTTGGTGCCCTAAGCATGTTTCTGGGTGCCTCTGTCTGCGAAAAATGCTCAGGAAACATCCTTTGAGTGGTCATAAGGTGTTCATTTTTGTTCTCCTTTACGTTGCTATGAGGTCACACAGTGATCGCCAAAGCCGTTAGAAAATTGCAATGAAGTAAAGACCTGCAAAACCCTCAAAGAGACATCAAATCCTAAAAAAATAAAGATGCAAGATGAGGAGTCAGACTGTCCTCAGCTATCACAATGGTGATCTTACAAATGAGTGATGCGTTACATCTCAGACCCAACATAGTTTTGTGTGTGTGTGGAATTGTGCCCTAGGAGGCTCTTATATGTGTTGCACTTGGTAGCGAGAAAGTACGCTAGATGTAAATAAATGTAATAGATGTGTGCATTGAATAGAATGAACTTCCCTCATATAAAGTGTGTATGCAGAGTAAGAATCCCTTGTGTCCCTTGGATGGTGCTAAATGTATGTAATGGAGATCTTCTATGCTTGATGGATGCAACCTTAGGTGGTGATAGCTAATGCTTAGTGTTTGGTCATTTATTATGATCACATAAATTTATATTTATATGATTCCCTTGCTTTAATTTTGTAACTAACCCTAGAAATGCTGACTACCAAAAAGATATGATGCTCAAACGACTATAAATGATCCAAAAAGTGTGAACAAAGTATATTGAAGTTAGGTGTGCCTGGTGCTGGCGTCCTGTCTGGGCCCTGGTGTCCATGATGATAAATGCCAAAGTATAAAGAGGAAGACTAAGCAAGTAAGGGTGTAAGACCAAAAGTGGCAACAAAAAGTAAAAAAAGGTTGCCAAAGACATGGGTTAATGAATAATTTTCTTACTTAGGAATCACATGAATAGTAGTATGTAATCAGGACTAGATAATTACCCAAAGTGTGTGATTTTGTGTCTACAAATATCAAACAAGGATTGCCTATACAACCCAATATTTGGTAGTGGGGACTCTGATATTAGTTGAATCTCATGCTATACTTCTCATTTTGGTGGTAACCAGCTAGGAGTATGGAATACTTCCTGAAAATATTGAATTATGCTATCCAAATCCTTTGTCCCTTTGTTAGAAATATATGAAATTTCTACTGCATCTTGCTTATATTTCAATAAAAGTAAAGAAAATTGATTATGATTTTCCCGAATTAGTCTTTTTGCTTAGTTAACACTTACCATGGGAAGTTTTCACTTAAACTGGTGTTCCTGGATGTTATAACTAATTCCATCCTTGACCCATATATATCGGTTCTCCCCTCTCAAGAATATACCATCTATGATATATATATTTTTATTATTGGTAAATAGTTTTGAAGGGACTATATCCTGTTACAATAGGGGCTCAACAACCAAATAGAGCTATAGAGGGACAACAAAAGAGGCTAAAAATCTAGATAAAGCATTATGTCCAGCAATAACCAAAAGATAGTTACTAGTAGAAAGCTAAACATAACAAAAACTGTAACAAGACAACAAAATAGCAGCTGAAAAACAACAAAAAGACCGAAATATAGCAACGACTAGAACGAGGCCCTCTAGCCCGAGGGAGATTATTTCTTGGAAGCTCTTTCGATCTTGGATTTGATTGTTTGTAGTGAAGTGAACAACGCCAAAGCGGTGATGTGCGTGGGGTCACTTGCATTCAACTTTGATATGGTCTAACTTCTCTCCTTTTCAGTCCCCCAGATAGTTTCAGGGACCCCGCTAAGCATGGAAATGCTGAGAACATGCTGTTCCAAGAAGTCACTAATGGCATTGAAGATAACTATGTTATGATCATGTTTGTCTTTAGATCTCCCCAATTTATTTTCCAAAGAGTTCAATTTCTTGTAGATGTTAGCAATTTGATCATTTTCATGATCAATATCATCATCAATATTTCTTTCGCCCTTATGTTTGGCCATGTGCTTCAATTCCTTCTTTAACATCATCTCATTTTCTAGAGAATCTAGCCTATGAGGAATATTATTCCCCTCCTTTTGTAGGGCCGTATCCTAGCCAACATTACTAATATGCATCAAATTATGTGCAAATTCCAACTCTTTGGTGCTTCTAAGAACCCGGGTAGAGTGAGGGATGTCAGTTTTGGGAAGTTCTGGGTTCTTAGTCTTGGGTTTGAAAGAGGTGTTCAAGATGGAAGTGGGAGCAATGAAGGTAGGGATGTGTGGATCACTGGGAGAGGGTAGGAATCCTAAGAACTTGGAGACACAGAGCTTATGAAGTTGAAAGATAAGGCCCCGGTGAAGAAGGATGGCACGAGATTGCTTCTAGAATTCTAAAATGGAGCGTTGAAGGGAATTTAATAGGTAATGCAGGAAGCAGACCGCAAATTTTCTTCTAAAGTGCTTAAGAAAGACCAAGTGCTTGACAGGGACTGTTTTATAGTGCCCTTCTAGTGAAATGTACGTAACCATTATTTTTGTAACCTCATCAAAAGGTTTGGGGATAGAACTTACCCTAACACCTGTAGAAAAAAATTCGAGTTCCTCACTGTCGTCAGAGAATTTCTTAGCCTCGGCGGTCCTATCAATCCTTTTGTTGAAAAAACGATATCCCTCTAGCTTGAGGCTTGTTGCCTCAGCTATCAATTCTTCATTAATAATTACTCGGTGATCACCATACTCCACCTTTCTGTCCTTCCAGTCCATTGCAAAATGAACCAAAATATTTTGGACGTGCCCCTGAATGTGTTCTATGAAATTGGAAATGCCTCCCTTTTGAAGGAGGTTCCATATCTCCTCATTTTTCTTCTAATCCGGATCACTGCAGGGCTCCAGTTGGCACAGGGCACCTCCCATCTCCTTCTCCTTGCCACTCCTACAATTTTTCCACTCGAAACCCTCATTTGAATTGATACTTTCCTTATGTCTGTCCTGGTTTTTGAGAACCCATCCACCTATTTGAGAATCATGGGAGTTATTATGGCCGTAGTTAGGATGATATTTCTCACATGTGTGATCTTTCACACCCGCTAAATCCCACGCCATTTCATTATAATTTCTACTCCATGCATGATTGCCCATATTTATCTGCATTAATGCTATTATATACCTCCTTAGGGATGTAATTTTCATTATCCCAAATGGTTAAATTATTATTGATGCCAAAATTAGCCAAGGTATCCGCTACCTTATTCACCTCCCTATAAGTATGCCTAATGATGATATTCTTGAAATTTTGACAAATATTTATGGATTCCATAATGAAGTCCTTAATAGTCCAACTAGGAGGAGAAAGCTGATTGAGGTAATTGATAATGTTTAGTGAATCTCCTTCCAGAATTATTTTCTGTATGTTATAATCCTTATCAACCCTTAGCCCCCATAGAGCAACTAGGGATTCTACATAATGATTTGTCTGAATCCCCATTTTTCCAACATATGCAACAACTAAGCAGCCTTTATGATCGCGAATTACACCTCCCCCTGCAGTAATCCTAGGATTACCCTTGTAGGCACCATCAAAGTTTAGTTTGTGCTAGTTAATCTCAGGAGGGATCTAATGAATCAAAGACCTATCAATGTTTGAAGTATTCCTAATCTGTAGATTTACAACTCCAATCTTCCAGTTGGAAAGAATATATTCTTCATTCTTAGGATATTTCTTATTCTTGGGAGGTTTTAATCTCTCAATATTTTCTTTTATAGCAAGATCAATCTTAACTAAGCTAATCTTGTAATGTTGTTTATTGTTTCTGAAAATGATGTAATTTCTATCTTTCCAGATCCTCCAGATAATATGGGACATGACTAGTTTCCATAGACTTCTCACAACATAGTGCTTAAAAGGAGGATTCCATTGGGTCCAAAACTAGATGAAATCCTTTGGCACAGTCTAGAAAACATTGAACTTAGAAAAGGCATAACTCCAGATCATTGAAGCATACTCACAGTGGACAAAAAGATGCTTAATATCCTCATATTATTTTTGGAAAGGTGACATCTATTTGGCATTATGAATCATTTCTTCATCAGGTTGTCATTAGTAATAATTCTACCTCTGAGAAAAAGCCAAAAGAAAAAATTAATTTTAGGGGTTAGTTCAGTCATCCATATCTTGCTCCAATTAAATTCACTCTGGATATTTTCAATGTAAGAGTTATAACCAGATTCAACTGTGTAGTCTCCATCTCTAGAATTGTGCCAGACAATTTCATCCTTAACATCCAATTGATTCAAGGGAATGGGGTCCAGTTGTTCCTGGAGAGAGGATATCATGGAGTTCAGTTCATTCCTATCCACCGAGAGTTGTTTCCATCTCTTCTTATTACCATCAATTTCCATGTAATCAATGACCTTAGTACCATACTTATGTTTAAGGCTATCTTTGACTGCACCAAATCTGTCATTGAGGCTGAAATTAGATGAGTTATCCCCCAAAAAATTTATGTCTATGCCATTTCCCACTTTCCATCTACATCCTTGCTTGATGAAATTCCTGACTTGAATCAAGTTATTCCAGAAAATGGAACCTTGGGGAAATTGTTCATCATGAAGGAAAGAGATAGTTGTTTGTTGATCAAGATACTTGGCCTTAATTAGATCAATCCAAGGTTGTTCCTCCGAGAGCATTCTCCAGTCCATTTTTACAATTAAGGCCATATTCATTTTTCTGACATCTTTTATGCCCAGTCCCCCAATTCTTTTAGGAGTGCACACTTGATCCCAAGCTACCAGGTGATATTTGAATTTTTCTTCCATCCTTTGCCATAAAAAAGTACTTATGAATCCTTTCAATTTTTTCTCTGAAGGCAGAAGGAATATTATAAAGAGACATAATGTAAGATAGGTAGATTTTGAAGAGTTCTTTTGATAAGAAAACCTTTACCAGCATTGGAAAGAATGACCCCTTTCCAACCAGCCATTTTCTTTTGGAATATTTCCAGTAGATCATTCTAGACTTTGATTTAGACTTTTTTAGTACCAAGGGGGAGCCCCAAATATGTAGTGGGAAGTGAATTGATTTTACACCCCATTATCTTAGCAATTCTCTGATGTCTTTCCATAGGAGTGTTGAAAAAGAAAATTGAGATTTTATCAAAGTTGATCTCTTGCCTCGAAGCAGACTCATAAAATTTTAGAATGGAATTGATCGCCTTAGCTTCGAGGATAGAGGCCACTAAAATCAGGATTGTATCATCAATTGCTGATGAGAAGCCTTTTGATTTGTAGAAGTAGGTTTAGTGCCTTTAAGAAGACCATCTTTAACTGCTTTGTCAATTGTTCTACTGAGGCTATCCGCCATAATAATGAAGAGCAAAGGGGATATAGGATCCCCCTATCTTAAACCCCCTTATGACTGGTAAAGAATCCCATCGGCTCACCATTAAACACCATAGATAATCTAGAAATAGAGATGCAAGCCTTGATAATTCTTCTAAATTTGTTCAGAAAAACAAATTTGGCTAGAACCTTGTCCAGAAAAGACCAGGAGACTTTATCAAAGGATTTATTCATGTCAAGTTTAAGGACCGTGCTTTCTTTTTTATTATTATCCATATAATGTATAATCTCATGCACCATGATCACACCATCTTGAATTATCCTTCCTCTAATGAACCCACTATGCTGTTTTGAGATTAAATCATTCAAAATGAACTGAAGTTTGGTAGCAATAATCTTAGTAAAAATTCTATAGACAACATTAACCAGGCTAATGGGTCAGAAATATTTGAAATCTTTAGCATCCATTTTTTTGGAGAAAGAACAATGTGGGTATTATTTAGCTCTTTTAGTAAATCACCAGTTCTAAAGAATTCATTTACTTTCCTGAGGAGATCATCTGAACAAATTTCCCAAAATTTCTAAAAAAAAAATTGACAGAGAAGCTGTCAGGTCCTAGAGCCTTATCCCCTTCAAGAGTAAAAATAGCTTTTTGAAGCTCCTCCAAAGTGACAAATTTAGTAATGTCTTTAAATCTCTACTCCTCAATTTTGTCTTGTGGAATAGCCTCTAACAAAAAAGAGGCAACCACATCATTAGTATAACTCTTCTCATTGAGCAATTTTTCATAGAATCGAAGAGCTTCATCCTTGATGATCTGCAGATCTTTTATGATGATGTCGTTTCCTTTAGAAGCTTCCACAATCCTATTACAGGTTCTATGCTTCAAAGTGGTCATTTGGAAGAATTTTGTATTTTTGTCACCCTCTTTCAGCCAGATTTCCCTAGATTTAAGTCTCCATAAGGATTCTTCTCTACTAAAAACTGTGTGTAGCTATGAAAGACAAAATAAAAGTCAAAATCAAAATCTATGATATATAAGTAAGGACTCCCAAAAATAAAATCAAATGCATAAAGTGGAATTACATCAAATTTTAATACATTTGTATACTAAAAATTAATCCCAAACTTGAGCTTACATCTTCTTGTTACCTAACTTTCTACACCCTTCATCACCCATCCCAAAGGATAAGGATTTGGATGCTCATAAGTTTCAAGACAAAACTTCTTTACAACCACATCAAAAATAAAATTAGATTGAGAAAAAATATCAACCAAAACATTTACCCTAGTCTTCTTGATTTGGATTTTAATCCAAAATAGCTTACTCATCTCTTCCTTTTGTTCCTAGATGTCCATGTTGGTGGCCGTGCATATGAGTCTCTTGTTTACATAAGGAATCACCCTCTATCTCTACCTCCCCATATGTCCTTATAGTTGTCATGGACTTCTTGGAGTCCTTGGTTTGGTTCTTTCGATGTAATTTTGGATTTAACTTCCAACACGTAGCATCAGTATGACCATTGATATCACAATTCTTGCAAACATTCTTAGGATCTTTACAAGTATTAAAAGTAGTAGCAGTCTTTTCCCCTTTCCATTTACCTTTGTTACTTGTTTTTCCGTACTCTTTCTTTGGCTGATTTGTTGATTGCTTTGTCCTTGAATCATCCTCTCTTTGCTTCTTCTCATTATCTATGTAGTAGGCCTACACACATGCTTCACTGAAATCCTTGGGCTTCATGGAGACAACCTTCCTTTAAAGGTGAGTGTGAAGTCCTCCCAAATACTTGGTCAGAATATCCTCATCCTCCAAGTCCATAATGAGAAACATGGCTTATCTCTGAAACTCCGTAGTGTAATCCTGTACACTTTGACCACTTCTTTGTCTAAAATACTACCATTTAATCATCTGGTTAGTCTTATGGCCAATAGGATAAATTTTTTCTCTAAGAAATTCTTTAAAACCCTCACAAGAATTTACAATAGGACGCTTCTTCTTTTCACAAGTGGCTAGATGGGTTTCCGACCAAAACAAAGCATGCCCTTCCATTTTGAGATTTGTAAAGTTAATCCTTTGTGCTTCAGTGACATTATGCACACTAAAGTAAACCTCCAATTGCTTTAACCATTAATTTAGCAACTCTGCATCTACTTGTACCTCAAACCTTTTAATATCAACTTTAGTTTCAACTTTAAAAGGAGCATGATCAAATTTTACCTTCTCTCTTCCAATTGGAGTTTCCTCTTCACACTCTTCCACATCTTCTTCGTCATTATGGCTCTTTCCTATGCCAAACTTCTCAGCCAAAGCTTGAACCACTGAGTCCATGGAATCTTTGCTTAATCATTGTTGTCTTTTCTTGATCTGAGAGCTCCCATTAGTGTTGAAACAACATATCCATAATGATTTCTAGTATCTCAATTTACGGACCAAGTTCTCTTCTTCCATTTGATCTCTAATCCTTTGTTTCCAATTCTTCATAGATATATCTGGATCACAAGTTAATAATTCTTCACCTTTATACCTTGTCACTATCATACAAATCACACATGAATGAATACCATAGTTCCTTGGATAATATTGTCAGCTCTGATACCAAAATGATATATAAACCTCTACTTTGGAAATTTATGAGACCAAAAAATTATTGTTTCTACTTCCAATTTACTTGAAAATGATGGTTCTTAATGCTAGTGAATGAAATATGAAACCTGTAACTATTTCGCAGTAATGAAAAGATAATAATTCAACTCATAACACAAATCCTGAAAACCCCCAATTTGAGGGAAAACCAGCCAAGAAGGGAAATTTCTCTTTCTTCCCAATATTATATTGGATAATTCAAAGAAAATACAAATTACAAGAAGTTGAAGTAAGGAAAACAGTGTCACTTCCTCCCTTCTCTACTTGTTTTCTCTGTTCTCACATGTTGCTTCTACAAAAAATTCCAACATCAATGGTTTCTTACTCACTTCTCTTCATCAAGTCTTCGATGTTCCAATTTCCACACGTTATTTTGCTTAAATAGATTTCTTCCCATGTCCTCGTGTGCACTGTAGAATGGGAAGAGTCATCCAAGCAAGAGACATGACCCATACATTTGAAATATGTGAACATTCATGGATTTATTTTTTTTGTTTTCATTAGTGACAAGACTGTCGGTGAATGCAAACCTATGGTTATGCAACCGTTGTGGTAGTTACACAACCGGTCTATGTAGATTGGTGGTTATGTAACTACTTCTCTGCATATGGCAGTGGATCTATAACTTAATAATCTTCTCTCTTTTCTAATTATTTTTCCTTCTGATTTTGGTTATCTTGATGAAGTGGTTTCTTTAGATCTGTATGGATTAGTTACATGTTTTATCTTCCTGAGGAAGCTATCAGTTCCCAAGGAACCAAATTTATTTAATGTCTTTAAAACTATTATTGCCACAACATGGATTCTAAAACCCAAAAAATTTGCATGCAACGAATTCCATTTACCTTGTTTTTAATGCCATATAATTTATAACCATTATTCACCCCAAAACATTAACCAAAACAATAACAATGCTAATTGGTCGATGACTATGTTTTAATCAACTTTAAACAATGCAATGTGGTATATGACCAACTATTCAAAACATTAAATGGTGGTCCCCCAACCATACCATTTTTCATTTACCTTAAACCATGCCAATCAACCTTAAATAATGTAAACAAAAAGGTGGTCAACTAATAGGCAAAACCTTTAAACATATATATATATATATATATATATATATATACATACATGTATGTATATGTATGTATATGTATGTATATGTATGTATATATATATATATATATATATACATGTATATATATATATATATATATATATATATATATATATACATATACATACATATATATACATGTATATATATATATATACATACATATACATACATATACATGTATATATATATATACATATGTATATGTATATATATATATATTACATATGTATATGTATATATATATACATATGCTATATGTATATATATATACATATGTATATGTATATATATATATATATACATATACATATGTATATATATATAATTATTAAAAGTGTTGATTGCAAATAACCTATTATATTATTAATTAATTTGATCATACAATAATTTGCGTTCTCGATATAAAATTGTCACTTTGTCACATCCACCTTGCTCTTAACGAGCATCAACTGTAGACACTAAATCATGCACTTTGGGTATATTTATAGGTGTCGATCACATACTACTATTCATATGATTCATAAGCGAGAAAAGTACTAATTGACATCTCTTTTTGGCCTCTTTGCTTTCTTTCTGGTTTTCATCTTGGTCTTACACACCCCAATGCTCAGTTTAACCTTCGTCATTTCAAATTTTTTGAGTTTGGATACCAACACCCAACTAAGGCCTAGACACACCTCATCCCCTATGGGTGTCATCAAACTCTTTATATCTTGCGTGCATATTTTGGGTCTTTTCTAACTGTTGGGAATATTTTTTCTTGGTGGTCGACATTTTAGTGGTTAATTACGAAATTAAAACAAGGGAATCATATAAATACAAAGCTATGCGATCTTATTAAGGGAACAATCTCTAAGCATATATTATCTTCACCTAAGGTTGCATCTAAAGGCATTTTAAGAGCATCAAAACATACAATCTAGCATTCATTCAAGGGGGAAAGGGACTGCATTCTTTAACATACACTTCATAGGAGGGGAAGTTTATTTTTCCATGGACACATCTATTTACATCTTCTACATCTAGCTATTGCTCGCTATCAAATGCATCTTGCACAAGAGACACCGAGGGTATGATTCTAAACACACACATAGAACTACATGGAGTCTAAAAAGTAGTGCAGCACCTGGATCGTAAGTTAGCTTAGTTGGGTGACCACCGGGGTCAATCTGACTCCCCATTTGCATCCTTTTATTTTTAGGAGTTGACGCGTTTTGGGGTTTTTCATGTTCTCTTTCTCTTTTTAGGTTTTTGGCAAACTTGACGATCAACCAACGACATACAGGTGACTAACGATGACATCTAGCAAACATCTTGCGACATTATAGAATCTAGATTCTGACCGTTTTAGTAGTCACAAGCGTCCATGAGTAGTCTCTGGTGCTTGGGCACTCATGACCTAGTCCAAGCATCCCATTCCAGGAAGATCGAACTATTGCACACTTTTTTGGGTTTTTTTTACGACACTTTCCTCTTCTTGTTTACCATCTCTTCAGTTCGGCACATTCCAAGATTAATTGTAAAATCAACTAAGTACTTTATCCCTTCTCTTGCACCTAGGGTTTTAATATTTTCTAGCTTATTGCTTAGGTCAGATATCTTATTTATTGCACTATCATTTCATTGTGACTCTGTAATTAGAAATTAACAATAGTTTATCATACATCTATGGATGCATTCTCTCATCAACTTACTTTTCCATATCTTATAACTGACAATCTATATGTTTATGACAATGATCCTCCACTTTATATACGAGTATGTATTTATAATTGGGGTGTTAAGTGAAATTTAGTCGATAATGGATTTGAGCGTAATATTTGTCCTTTATCATTCAATAAGAGTATAGGCCCTTCTTCAACCAATCTTAAATCAACATCTATTTCTCTTCAGGCGTATGATTGTACTACACGTCCATGTCTCAGAACTATTATTTTCCTGTCAAAGTTGGGACTAAAACAGTTCTTACCATGTTCTTTGTCATTGATCTCCCCATTTCATATAATTATTTTACTTGATAGGCCATGGATTCATAGAATGCAAGCAATATCTTCTATAGTCCACAGGTGCATCAAATTCTTACAAGAAGGGATTGAATATTTAGTTCCCATTGATAGTACCCCATTCCAATATTGCAGCCTATACCCAACCACTACATTACCTATTCCAACTTCTGTTGTTGTACATCTTATTGCTGATCCATGACCCACATATTTTCCAAACAACTTGCCTCCATTTGAAGGAACCCATTTATGCACTAGACGTTGTTCCATCTACTTTAGTATCACCCCCTCCTTATACTAATGCAATGGTACTCTGCTGCGGTCCTGTTTGTACATCAGATATCATACCACCTTTATTACATTCTCATGAACAATATACATCTGCACCTCCTCCATTCACATGCACTCTCTTCATAAATAATGCTTACTGGCTGCACATTTGATTCAATCCCAGTTTATTATGACATTATTTGCACATATGATGGCTTGGATCTGTTAGGATTCACATTGAATGATTTTATCCCTCTATCACATACTCATCATTTATATCACGTATATGTTTGCATTGTTGTTACTTATGGCCTCCAAGTATTTCATTTATCAGTCTTTGTTGCACATACTCCCTACCTTTCACCACTTACTCTTGGTCAATTTTGGCTTGATTATATTGGCGGTAATTTAGATCCTGACCATATCGACATTTCATTCCATATTCCCTTTAGTCGCATTTTTATTTGTAATGATCCATTCCTCATCTATTCACAAAATATATCCTACTAGTATGCACATGGATTTAATTACCACCTTTTACTGACGAAGAATATGCAATGCACATGTACAATCTGCGCTGCAATGGCTCTTTACTTGATCAACCTCATACAATTACTTATCTAGTCTCAGATATATCTCCATTTAATTTTTACCATGAAAATGACAATCTCTTAGACAATATTACTTGACACTCCTACACATTATACACTTGGGGGGCATCATGATTACTCCCCCCTTCTAGCATTGTCAGGTGTCTCACACTTCTACCATTTCACTTCTTACTTCACATCTAGTCTTTCACACACATCTTAAACATCTTGATACATTAGTATCACCATTACCCTATGAAACACTCTTGCGCTACAATTCACACTTGATTTTTGAGGTCTTACTACATTCATAAACCTCACATCATACGTAGTTCACATTTCACACTTGGAATTTTCACGACACATCTTTCTTGCATCACATTCATCACAACACACTAGCCTATGACACACTCTAGTTCCACGGTTCATACTCAAATGCCGAGGGTCTAAATCTGAAATGAACCTCACCACACTCACTCACTCTCTACGCTCTACGGTTTATCGATCACAACTTTCTAGTGCACAATTCAAACCATTTCCCGATGACGCACTCTTGTTATATGGTTCATTCTTGAATGTTGAGGGGGAATTTATAAATGAACCTCATCTCATGCATATTCATTCACATAAGCTCAGGGGGCACAACACTCCTATCACACTCACATTTCATATAATTCCATCTTGCTCATTCACAACACACTATATATCTTGGTTACACATTGTTCTTTTTTACTTATGCTCACATGTTACACTTTGCTTACTATGCTAGTTATATATTTTATATGTCATTATATTTTCTATATACACATGTGTGTTTACTTTCCTTTTAGTTTTTAATGTAGAATTTATACAAATTTTTACACGCAACACAGATGCTTGGCACAATACCTCTTACTAGTCCCACAATGGCTCTTGGCGGCATCTACATTCGTACACACTACATGTGCTACTGTTTTGTTTTATACTACTTCATCTTCTTACTAACACACTACATTATTGGATCATAACACTTTGACATGATTTTTATCTTTCTAACATGCTAATGGGCGCTTCATGTTTAACCATTTTGTTTGCAGGAACTATTTGCCACCATGCTTGTTTGTTACTCTTTGCATGTTACTGTTTTTCATTGTTTGCCATTATATGCCATTGTTTGTAGGCTATGCCCTTTGTCTTGTGTTCACACTATATGATTTTGGTTTCTTCAGCCTTGATTATCTTGCGACATTGTGAGTGATGTCCCATGTTCAAAACCCACTTTTCACGGTCTATATTGTATTTTTTTTTGCTAGCTTACATTTGTATTCTATATGCGCATTTGTCTTGTTTGTACTAACACATATTTTCTAGCTACTTTGTTTGTGTGTACCTTGGTTTCTACTGAGCACATTCTCCTTCCAGGGCATCAGTTTCACATCAGCTTCTAGTCCTCTCCTTTGGGCCACATACTCCTAGTAACATCACATCCACCCCAAATGAGGGGGTCATACATCAAGCAAACCAATCACCACATATAGCCGTTCACATTCATAGTACAACATAGTTCAGTATAAAATCAACACAGTATTCAACTACAAAAAGGGCTTAGAATCTGACTTGGTTTCATAGCATAAGACATATATCAGTGCACAAATCTAGACACTAACGTCCGGGAACTCCTGACCCTTCCTAGGTGCTTATGGCAAGGGGAAATTACAAAATTTTTCTCATATCAATGCAGTTTTCAACAGTCTACATAACAGTCTTCTCAGTATAGGCACAATCCTACAACAATCAACATGCATGCTTTCACCTCTTTTCTATTTTTATGTTAGATCAAAATGGATCGGATTTGAACAAAGCATGAGCACACCATCTGTAGTGGTGTATAAAGTGTCAGGAAGTAGTCAAAGGATGGAGAATAACATTAGAACTTTCTCCATACACTCTTTTACCATGGCGTGAGATCTCCCTACAAACTCCCACTTGGTGTGACATCACCCAAAAAAATCATTTCTATCTTTTCACTCGTCACAGATCAGGTGCACATGTTTCTTTTCACATTTTTACACACTTTTACATACTTTTTAATATTTGGATCAAAGTTTTCATATACACATATTTGGCTACTCGTTTTCCTCTTCTCTTTTGTAGTTTCATCCTTATGGGAAACAACAATCACATCATCAAGCATCAAGCGACATCGATAATATGTACAACACAACATCACACATACGCTTTCACCCCTATGGTCACTTCCTCTTATCTATCCTCCACACTTCATATTATTCACTTCACATTTTTTTTGTCTCCTTGAAACGTTTTTTCCATCGATCTACATGGTTATCAGGTACACATATCTCATCTACTTTATGTTATTGAGCATTCATTCAAAAACATAAAGTGGGGCAAATGTGGACACTAAATCATGAACTTTGGGTATATTTCTAGGTCTTGATCACATACTACTATTCACATGATTCCTAAGCAAGAAAAGTACTAATTAACCATTGTCTTTGGCCTCTTTGCTTTCTTTCTAGTTTTCATCTTGGTCTTATCACACCCCACTGCCCAGTCTGACCTTCATCACTTAAATTTTTTTGAGTTTAGATACCAACACTTGGTTAGGACGTCAATGCCTAGGCACCCTCATCCCCTCTGGGTGCCCTTGACCTCTTTGTATCTTACTCACATATTTTGGGTCTTTTCTTGCTATTGGGCATCTTATTTTCTTATGTGGTCATCCTTTTAGTGGTTATTTACGAAATTCAAACAAGGGAATCATATAAATACAAAGCTATGTGATCATAATTAGGGACCAAGCTCTAAGCATCTATTATCATCACCTAAGGTTACATCTAAAGGAATTTCAAGAGCATCAAAGCATCTATTTAGCATCCATTCAAGGGGAAAGAGACTACATTCTTCTGTATACACTTCATAGGATGGGAAGTTGATTTTTCCATGCACACATCTATTTACATCTGCGAGCTCTAGAAATCAATGACTAGTAGGAAAATATTACAAACTAAAACTATACCTCCTTTCATGTGTTTATGTCACAAACCTCAGAATGGGTGATAGAATGTGGATGGGCCCAAATTGAATGAAGTGTAGGTGCTTTGTCAATGTGAGCAAGACCTTCGCTATGGAAACAATCGATTCAAACTTTGTACCAAGGATGCGGGGATAATGGATTTGGGATGGACAAAGAGGGATTATGCAAGCATTAGGATGATACTTAAGGATGCTCTTTGCAACAAGGATGCAATATATCTGATAGGATTTCCAGATTTTTTTTTGTTGAAAGAGGGGGTAAGGTTTTATTTATAGCCTGATAATGAGATTAATTCAGGGGTTTTGGGTAATTGTTATTTAGAAAAGTAAACAAGATTATGTGAGGTGGGGGACGTGAGGGATGGTCATGGATTAAATTCAAATATTAAATTTAAAAGTGGGGGGGACATGGGGAATATTTGGCATGTGAGGAGGATTGGGTTAAATTAGTGGTTGAAAAGGATCAATTAATCAACTAATATTTATTAATTCGATGTTGATTTTTATGGGAAATGGGATGGGAAAATTAATTGATTTAGGAGGGTGGTAGAATCAAGATGTCTACATTTTCCCCTTTTTGGAAGGGTACTATGAAAGTAGTGTCCTTTCAAATAAATTAGATGAGATAGATGAAATTCCCCAAGCGAAGGGATTAAAGGTTTTTAATATATTCTTCTTAAGGAAGGTGTTCCTTCGATAAGAAGTTTTGAGAGGAAAGAAAAGAGAAATCATTCTCTAAGAAACAAGTAGTAAAAAAAATTTCTCATGAGAATGGGGGAAAAATTCTATCTACTTTCACCAAGCAAAAGGTAGAGCATACATTTTTTAATGAGAATAGAAGGTGGTAGGTGTTGAATGTTATGGTATCTATACACACCCAAATTTGCATGTGCTACATCATTAGAAAATAGTTATAAAAGTTCTCAATGATGATTCATGTCCTTTTAGAATGTTCAAGTTCCTAAAACCCATTTGCAGTGTGTATTTGTATCCTAGATGTTCTTACTTAGCTTTGCCACATTTTTTTCCAGCTTCGCACATCATTCTATGCATGTTTTGGGCATTTAGTGGCAGGATTGCCACCATGCCTAGGTGGTGGTTCTGAAACTGCCACCCAGGCAAGGCGGTGGTCCTACAACCGCCGCCCTGTGCAGGGTAGTGGTCCTAAGTAATTTTTCTAGAATTCATCATGCATGTTTTTAACATGCAACACTTCACTTAACTTCACTTTTAGGATGCATTTGTGAACCAATTTGTCTAAAAATAGTTTTGATTGCTTGGTTCTCCTTCCATCTTCTATTTTTAAATAGATTTAGTTATTTGGAACTACCTCTTTTTGCCTTGTGCATGAAGGCACATCCCAACCCCAATTCCTATATAATCAATACTTGTATTCAAGAAAAAGGCCTGAGAATTTTTATGTATCTTGTATAGTATTGCTACCATAATCCTACTAGGAATTGCATAACAAAGCTCATATCTCTTGTGATATCTCTCTTCTAATTGCATTGCAGCCACACTACCTTTAAACTACCATTACTCAAGAGTCCTCTTCTGCTACTGCTATTGCATTCCCAATCCCTTGGACTCATATGGACACACAAAGAAAGAAAGGAACAAACTAAGGGGACAAACCCAAATACATCCAAAATTTCCAAATATCTTGCTTATCCAGGTTGGAATTACTTTTTTGTTTTCTTCATTTGTCAAATTGTTAATTTCAAATCATTAGTTTCAATTACATATCAAATAGAATAGCAAATTTTTTCATTTTAATTGACTAGGAAATTGCAAGTAGATAAAATCATTAGAAAGTTTGCTCTTTGACATTACTAGGGAAGTTGTGGGAAATAAAATCTCTTTTAGGGTTATGAAGTGTTTTTGATTAAATTAGGTTATCTGTTTCAAATTTAGATTTACATATTCACACAAGTAATTAGCTACATCTGGATAACTACTTGTATTTAGTTTGTTTATTAGATTAGAAATATTGCTTAAAAACTAGAAAAGATAAAAAACATTTACTTTTGTTAGATTAGTTCGCTTTTATTGTTTTTCTCTAATATATTGTGAAAACACCAAAAACATAGATTAAATTTTCTTTTATAGTTAGTTTGTTTCACGAAGATCATTTCAATTCATTTTGTATCACCATCAACGACCCACAAAAAGAAAAGATGTACGGTTTTACACCTTTTGTCCCATAACCCAATGGGCCAGAGTTCTTGACTGACATTTTATACGGGTTTATGCTTATAAGTTTTTTGCACACCTACTAGATTTTATGAGAAAATAGAACAAATAAATACATTAAACATCAAAGCTAATCAAGCCTATGATTATTAGACTGCTCCTAGAAATAGGGTTTGATTACGCGCATGACCATAATAAGACCACAACCTCCACAAGTTTTTAGTTATAATCCCCAGGACCCGTAACCCAACGGGATTGCTAACCAATTAGATATCAACACTGGTTTACGTGCATTAGTTTTTAGATCATCACCACTTTCACCTGATGATATCATCACACAAATTTCATTATTGAACATAATAGCCAATCAGGCTAAGACTTTCTGGACTAGACCAAATAATCATCCATAGTCCCTGTGGTTTCATTATGCTTCTCATTATCACTTCCATGACCTTGTCTTGGAAATCTATACGAGGTGCCCATAAGTCACTTCCTGCATGTTTAACAAATAGTGAATAGATTCTCAGTAGAGCTAAATATTGACTGGAGTCTCCGAAAAGCTATTATATTAGATCAATCCATCACACCACTTCAGGTTAGGAGAACATTCTTTTCCTTAGACTCGTAGATCCTGATATTACATGTCAAAGATATAAGGTTTCCTCATTAGCTTATCCATCATCACCACACATATACATCCATTTCTATTCTACACTGACTGTTTCGACATGACCTCAGGAAGTCGGGTACGAAGAAGGTCACATGTTGATTTTATTTCGTATTGTATCCTCCAAAAAAAGCTTCCATGGGAAGATGTGATTAGGGACAAATATGATGATATTCCCTCAAGAGAGATGAAGTGAATGGAAGATATGTCAAAGCTCTCAAAAAGAAGAAAGGTCAACTTTGCGGAGAGGAGGGACGAGAATAGGGTGTAATAGAATGGATCAGTTGTGGTGCGTAAATGGGAAATTATTTTAATCATCCTTGAATGATAGGTGTAAAGATGTGTTGAAGGACGCAACGATTGAGAGTGTAAAGAGAAAAAAATGAATAGACAAGAGTAGTGGTTGATTATGGGTAGGTGAAAAAATGAGGAAATAAAAGTTGGAGGTGAAGGAGACAAGGGTATGGAATAGATCAGATGGAGATGAAGGAGGAGAAAAAGGGAATGAAAGAGGTGGAAGAGAATAATAGAGAAGGGTGATAAGGGAAGAAGGGAATGAGGAAGGATGAATAAGAAGAAGACAAGATGAGATGAGAAAAGATGACATCTATCACATCATCACATATATCCTTAATCACATTTTCCCATGGCATTTTTGTCTTGGATGATACCATAGCATTCATCACCTACCACATTTTATTCTCCCTAACAAAAATCTTCTCTACTTTTTACTTAGCAAAAGTAGATTAAATTCTTCCCCCATCCTCATGAGCAAAATTTTGATCTACTTTTTTTCTTAGAGAATGATTTCTCTTTTCTTCCCTCTAAAAACTTCTTATTGAAGGAACACATTCCTAAAAAATAATCTCTTTAAAACCTTTAATCCTGCTGCTTGGGGCATATTCATCCATCTCGTCTAATTTATTTTAAAGGACACTAATTTCATAGTACCCTTCCAAAGAGGGGAAAATGTAGACACCCTAATTCTACCACCCTCCTAAATCAAGTAATTTTCCCATCCCATTTCCCACAAAAATCCACATCAAATCAATCAATGTTATTTGATTAATTGATCATTTTCAACCACTAATTAAACCTAATCCTCCTCACATGCCAAATATTCCCCATGTCCCCCCCACTTATGAATTTAATATTCAAATTTAATCCATGACCATCCCTCATGTCTCCCACTCACCTAATCTTGTTTACTTTTCCAAATAATAATTACCCAAAACCTCTAAATTAATCCCCATTCTCAGGTTATAAATAAAGCCTTACCCTACTTCAACAAAAAAGCTAGAAATCCTATCAGAGCTCTTGCATCCTTGTTGCATAGAGCATCCCTTGATCTCATCCTAATGCTAGCATAATCCCACTTTGTCCATCCCAAATCCATTATGCCCACATCCTTGGTGAAGAAGTGATAAGAAAGGGAAAATCGTGGAGATAAGGAAGGGGAGGAAAGATAGAATGGATGATGGAGGAAGCAATGCCTAGTACTTCATGCAATGTTAGGGGAATACAAAAAACAATCTATTGCCCATTCCGAGGGTTGAAACTAAAGATGATCATGAAATAATTTTAGGGGGAGACAAACAACAATTGCGATCAGACATAAGAGTCTTATAGTTTGGGAGAATTAAAGGAGCACAAAGAGTGACAAGAAAGGTGTAGGACTTACCTAAAATCGGTATCTACGCCTTATCCTCCTGTGTGCACATGTTTACTTGTTATTCTATCCATTCTTTGCATACTTATATTTGAATGCCCTCCCAATTCTCATTATCTAATTACCGTACGACATTAATCTAATTAACCATTTTAATATCCTATATGTCCCAGATTATCCCATCCACATTAATTAATCTATGGTTTCATTAATTAATGTCTATGCAGGTACCTTCTAATTAGCGATTGATATTTTATCCTACCTCATCATGAATCCCTACGTTTGAGGAGACCCAATCCTACCTTCTAGACTACCTTGGATTTCATCCCCAAGTCTTAAACTAATCCCATTGTGCAACTATGCTTTAAAGCACTCGCCCAAGCCTTAAAAGCAGAAAAAATCCCACCTTAAATCTGGTTAAATCATGTCATTTTTTTTCATTGGGGAAACTTTCTGTCATTATGCAGGTATCAGCATCACCCAAAACTTGGTTACCGATGACGAACAACTCTTTAAGGAATTTCTAGTGTTATTCTTTCCATGTATGATATCCGAAAATCAATCTAATAAATCAAGCAGGAATCAGATGCTTTACTTAACCCTCCTCATGCTCTAAGTAACTTACCGACTAGTAAGACAGTCCATTATACCCTAAAATTACACATCCCTTCAGTGTATTTACATTTCAAAACACTCATCATGGGCGATCAGAAAGTCTTTTTGCCCAGATTGTCATGAAGTCTACTTTCTTCGTTAATCTTGATCAATACCATTATATTTGCTTTGATTTTAACATCTTACATGAATAGAGAAGATTTGGAAACACTCAAAAACCCTCTCCCACAACTCCTTTTGCTTGCAGGTCATTGTTTTCATCTTATCATCCTTGGCTTTTAACTTTCCTACTACAGGATGCAAGAGCTATGATAGGATTCCCAGGTTTTTCTGTTGAAAAAAGGGGGTAAGGCTTTATTTATAGCATGAAAATGGGTTTAATTTGGGGAATTTGGGTAATTGTGATTTGGGAAAGTAAATAAGATTAGGTGAGTGGGGGACATGAGGGATGGTCATGGATTAAATTCAAATGTTAAATTCACAAGTTGGGGGGACATGGGGAATATTTGGCATGTGAGGAGGATTGGGTTTAATTAGTGATTGAAAAGGATCAATTAATCAACTAACATTGATTAATTCAATGTCAATTTTTGTGGGAGATGGTATCAGAAAATTAATTGATTTAGGAGGGTGGTAGAGTTAGGGTGTCTACAACATCTTCTACATCTAGATATTTCTCGCTATCAAGTGCATCTTGCACAAGAGCCACCTACGGCATGATTCTACACACACACACAAAACTACATGGAGTCTCAAATGTAGTGCAACACCCGGATTGTAAATTCATTTAGTCGGGTGACTATTAGGGTTAGTCTAACTCCCCATTTGCATCCTTTTCTTTTTAGGAGTTGATGTGTTTTGGGGTTTTTCAGGTGCTCTTTCTCTTTGCAGGTTTCAGGTGAACTCAATGATCAACCAATGACATACATGTGACTATTGATGACATCTAGATAACATCTTGTGACACTGTAAAATCTAGATTCTGACAAGTTTTGGAGTCACATTTTCCCATGAGTAGTCTCTAGCACCTAGGCACCCTTGACCTAGTCCAAGTGTCCTAGTCCAAGCAGATCCAATTGTCGCACAATTTTCTGGGTTTGTTTTCGACACTTTCCTCCTCCCATTTATCATTTCTTTAGTTTGACATAGTCCAAGATTAATTGTGAAATGAGCTAGGTACTTTATCCCTTCTCTTGCCCCCATGGTTTTCATATTTTCTATATAATTACTTAGGTCAAATCTATTCTTTATTGCATTATAATTTCGTTGTGACTTTGCAATTAGAATTTAACAATTTATTTTCAATATTTATTAAATCATCAATGTAACTTAAATCAACCAGCAACCTTATTATCTAATCATGTTATAATGACAAAAAATGCATTAAATTTAGGGCATTAAATTTTTTTAGGAGCAATGACAGATACAACCCTCAAAATATTGCCAAAGGCAAGTATATTATAATCAACATTCATTTAATCTCTTTTTTTCTATCCAATCAAATCTTAATATTTACATATTTTAATGTTTAAACAAATGTTTGTGATTAATATATATTTTATATTTAATTATAAATAACATTTATTTTATATATCATTGGAATTTGATATATAGACTCTTCCCTTTATTCTTCATTGCAAGTGAGATAAATGTGATTTATTAGTTGTTATTTAATGGAAAAAAAGGTGTGAGAGATCTTAAATAATTATTATCATGCACATGAGTTTACGTATTCTTACCTTTATAGGGGCATTGTTTTTAGAGTTACAGAACAAGAAATGCAAATATGATAACACCACTTATAATATCAACATTAAGGTATCTTAATGTTGTAGAGATTAAGTGTCTTCAACTTTTCCATCTTTCATAATATTTCCTATATGCTTTGTTATTATGTGAGTCATCCAACTATTTGGTAATAAAAATGATTGTATATTACTCCTTCAATAAACAAAACCAATAGTAATGTAATTGCTTAAATGACCTACATCTTTACACAAAATTTGGCATTCAATTCCCTCGATTCTCCATTGGAGGACACAAATGATGAAGATGCTAGAAAATATATCCTAAATTTTTATTTTCTTTGACATAACAAATATCCATAAAGTATATAAAAAATTACGTGATGAATTAATAGGGTTTATGTGGCAAGGACCGGTGAGAATAATTTCATTTAAAGGATATGCATCCTTATATAAACATATATGCATTATATATCTTAATTTCACAATGGGGATTCAATTCATGTCACCTATCACATACATCCCCATAAAGTATTTACCATTTTAAAGCCAAGACAATACTCAATTTCTCCCATTTGCAGATTGATTGCTAAATTATAATGTCTTATAGGTCTGTAATGCTTGTATCTTTAATTTTTATTGCGGGCTTTATTTAATTTAAGAGTTTTAACTTCTATCTATGACATTTAAATTTAAATATTTGGCTTTGATTAATGGGGTTTAATGGATAAAAACATGGGTACAGAGCATGGAAGGGTGGAATTTAGGGTGGATGATGAAATTCCAGACACAATATTGGATGACATTAATCTTGGAACCCTTTGTGCCAAAGGGGAGGAGATGGATTCTCCAAGTAGGTTTGTTTTCCTTGCATTTATTACCATAATAATTTTATAGGGCATTGGAATATTTCTAATTTTTAAGTCCCTAAAGAATAATGTTTACATAATCCTTATGAAATGACTTCACCATAATTTGTTAGGTATGAAAAAAAAAATTAGATTGTCTAGAATTGTCATTTCATGTTTTTCCCTATTGTGATTTGTTGGGTGTCATAGGGCATGTCATTACAAAGTTTCATTCTTTTAAAGACCTTGTTCAACAAATTATAAATCATGGGGAACTCCAAGTGAATGATTCCCCCTCATCCCCTAGTCAACCCTTTGACCCATTCAAAAAATCCTTTCCCAATCCACCATCAACGAATCAACTTCCATTTTCCAGATCTTATACATTCAATCCATGTGTAATTGTTGTCATGCAAATGTGCAACAAGGAAATTAACAATTTCTGAGCATGACAACTATACCCCTGTGTTAATTGTTTCAAGTCCTATCATTCCAAGACACCCTAGGTCTATCCAGTCAGTCCAAGTGACCTCCAAATTAATATTATATCATCCCCCTAGGTGATTTAGGAAAGTCCATTCATTCCCCCTAGGTGATTTTAGGAGTTCATTCAAAGTTGCAAGCTACAGGCAGCTGTGGGGAGGGCTATCACTGGCCTTCCTAGGGCTGGAGCAACCCCATGGAGTGGAGAATAAAATCCAAAACATGGACATAGAGGTGATTCAAAGGTATTAATGACATCTTGGAAGTGATTCAGGAATACTATGGAAGGGCTTGGAGAAGTTGGGAAAGTTTCACCAAAATTAGGGTTCACAGGCCTAGTCAATGCACAGGCCAAAACAACCGCTAAGCTTCGAAGGTGATTCTGGGAGCTCCAGATGGAGTTAGGAGAAAAACAAAACATCACCAAAAATATAATTCCAATCCCTACAAGATGGTGAAATTAGTTTTTTCACAACACTTTGGTGCATTAGGCTGAAAGTAGTTTTTCTCATGCACAGGTGGAGTACCAAATCAAAATTCCTATTTTTCAGGGATCAAATGGAATACTAAAGATATGATACTAACCATTGGATTCAAAAATTCCATTTCCACTCAGGATCATATAAAATTTTACCAAAAACATCCATCGGGAGCTCAAGTTATCATCGTCTCAAGTTGTCCTCTTGGAGCGAGTTCGGGAGTTAGCCAAATTTTAAGAGGACATGTGTCAAATCCAAGAGCCTGGTGGGATTTTTTGTCCCCAATGTCCCTCAGGGTTCAGGGACATCAACCTTGAAAAAATACACCCAGCCCCCATATGACCTCTAAACCCTCATATGACCTTCAGGATTGTCAGTTCAGCCCCCGGGTGTAATTGGGAGCTCAAATTCCCATGCCGTCAGATCTCTGACACATGTTCAGCTCCAAGATCGCCATGGAATTTTATGTCCCTCATGTCCCTCACATGTCAGGGACATAAAACCTTGAAAAATGTTCCCATCCCTCTAAGGGAAACTTTTGGTCACCCATGTGACCCGCTTCCAACCCCTCAGTGCTTTAAAGCTGATTTTCTAGCTCTCACTCCCTGTCGTCAGATCGCCACCACATGTCACCTGTCTTGCTCACCATGGAAATTGATGTCCCTCACATCCCTTTGAGGTGAGGGACATCAGGGATAATGAAAAATGTTCCCATCCCCTTATGTGCATTTTTTGAATAATTTAAATCCCCAACTTAGCCGTTTCTTCCCCCCATTCTTCTTCACAGCTTCAGTTCTTTCTCCATGGCTTTGTTCATGATTGTCCAGACACCCGGTCCACCATTATTGAACCTCAAACAGGTCTCTACATTAAAGAAATAAACACTCAAATCCATGAAAATACATAGTCTTAGAAGAAGGATTGAGTCAAACAATGTTGAAGAAGCGAAGAACAAAGAGAAAAAAAATGAAAATCTTTTTTCCATGATAACCATGAAGTCACCCATTCGTAAAAATCTTCATATCTTGCAAGATACAAGTCAGATTGAGGTTTTATTTTGCAGAATTCCAAATTTTTCAAAAACCATCAAGATGAAATAAATGGGCCTTCAATCCCTTCTTGTGAAACATTAACATTCAAGTGAAGAAATTTTCATTTCCGGCACCGACTCACAAAAGTTCAGATTTACCATCAATCTGACAATGGAAACAAAAAAAAAATTGCACACTGAAGCATCCAAATGAAAACTCCTATCACAATGGAGTTGTTTTCATCGCGAAATGGAGACAAAAACTAGACCTACAAATTTCAAGCTCCATTAATGGCCACCATGGCAGCTCCGTGCTCGAAGCCACTACCAGGTGAAAATTTTAAATTTTATTTCTAGGCATTCTAGTGGCAAAACTATGTGAATTCAGAGGACGTGATCGTGATGACGAGTTGATTCCAATAAAATATGTTATGTTTCAAATCGAAGTGAAATTCCACTTTCTAAAAATAGTAAGTTTTCCTATACAGACTCACTATGTTTGGAAAGTCATCATCAAAAGTGGCTATGGCAAAGGCAGTGTGCACTGAAGATTACCAGGAAGCCAGAATGATTTATTTGGAGAAGAAAATAGTGAAAATGACTACTTACTAAAAATAGTAAGTTCCCTATATGGGTGCTTACTAAAAATAGTAAGTCAACCCAAGAAGTGGCCGAGGCAAAGGTAGTGTGCACAAGATTGAATGAGGGAGTTCATCACATCAAGATGGTCAAGAAGAGGAAAAAATCACCTCCCACTAAAATAGTAAGCCTTCCATCTAGACACTTACTATTAATAGTAAGTTACACTCAAAGGGAAGTTTTGGCACAATGGGACATAGAGGGATGATCATTCAGGTCAACACCATCATTTGAAGATCATCCATGGGCATTTCTCATAAGGAATTCGAGACTCATCTCAGGGAATTCAACAGTGTCTTTCAACACTCACTAGATGGTTCAGGTCACATGTATATCATACACAGGGTCAAAATTGTGGTCATCAGCAGAATAGTTCATTCAACTCGACAAGTGTCTATGAGAAAAGATGAAGGAATTTCTCAGGGTATAAAGATTTTGGAGATGAAAATTTCACTACAGTGGAACACCTCATTGGATCATCTAGAAGGAGATGTAGACTTCATCGAAGGCAAATTATTCATCATCAGTGTTTCTTCCCCCTTCTTCTTCCTTATTTCTCTCCTCTCTTCTCTCCCCCTAATTTCTCTCTCCTTCATGTTCTAATTCTTCATTTGGGGGGTGCACTTTTTAGATGTCCTTTAATGAAATTAAAAAATAAACTTTATGCTTCTAATGTAAAAGTCACCTTTATGTTATAAAAAGGGACTTAATATTCTCCTAGGAAATTGAAAAGTTTTAAGTTGCACGAGGACATATGAAAAGCCATTGGGGGGTAGATGATGAGTCATCTCTCATTCTATAAATTGTAAATCCATTCTCTTTTCAAAGGGTTGGTAATTGATCTTGTAAACTCAAGAGTGCATTGAGAGAAAGCAAAGGAGATAGCCATTTTCTTCTACTTTCCTCACTCTCAAATTTCTTCCATTTCCCACACTATGTAGAAATTTTGTTTAAGAAATCAATACAAGAAGGAGTTTCTAGCTTTCTTTGACTAAGGGGTTTCTTGATACTTTGTGATCAATAAATTCTTATTTGGTTTTATTTTACTTGCAGAGTTGTTTCTTCTTCATTGAATGCATGTGTTGAAATTTCTAACTAGTGTGTGCAGGAATCTGATTTTCTACCTGTAACATTAGTTCTCCTACCTCATTTCTCACTCCCCTTTCCCACTCTTCAGACAAATTCTTCCCTAGTAAGATATTGCTAGATTTTCGACAGGGTCAGTGGAGTGCCCCTGTTGGATCCTTGACCATAAGGCCACTAGGAAAATCCACCTTTACTCACACATGCATATATGGACAGTTGCACCAGTTAAGTAGAGGGACTTAGATTCCCAGAGCATTGGCAAGAAATCCCAAGTTTTTCCCTGACAAATTTTCTCTCCAATAGTTTTTGGCACCCACCGTGGGGTAGATTTAGCAGCATCTGCACCCAAAATATGACTGCAAGGTCCAAAAATTTAAAAAAAAATGAAATATTGAAAGATACAAAAAATATTCCCATTTCAAGAATTTTCTAGCTGAAAAATCCATTGAACAAGTGAAGGCTACACTGTCAATTTCTCCATGCAAGTGACCTTTCGTATTCCATAGTGTCTTTTCTGGAAATCCTATTCCTATTGCATATTTTCCCATTCTTTAACCATCGTTAGAATTTCCTAGAAAGAAGAATAATTTTCTAGAAGTACAATTTGAAGCTAAAGAAAACAATGGTGGATGAAGCAGAAATACCTCAACCCATTGTTCCATGGGGAAGAAATACATGCCCATTTTCTCTTGAACACCTCTTCATGATCTACCAACAATTTCCCGCAAGAACTTTCCAAAGTTCAAAGGTGATGGCACACAACTCCCTGAAGAGCACATATCAGCCTTCACCACATCATGTGGGATTCTTGGTGTCCAACATGAAGATGTTGATGTAATATTATTCATGGAGTCTCTCCAAGAAAAAGTCAGTGGAATGGTTCTATCTCCTACCTTCCTGATCCATCACTTGTTGGAATGACATCAAAAGGAATTTTGAGGAAAGATTCAGATTTACTGAGGACTGTCAAGACCTCCTTGTTCAATTGGCACAAATAAATAAAGGAGAAAATGAAACTATGAGAGACTTTGTGGCTCATTTCGAACTGGTTTCTTTATAGGATACCTGAAGAGGATTCACCATCTGAAAAAAATGTCAAGAGATTATTCATCAATGCTCAATCACCGGAGGTAGGATTTCTCCTACGAAGAGTTCAACCAAGGAACATTGTAGAAGCACAAAGGATGGCCATTGAACTTGATGATGATCTCATCCTCTCTGGAAAGATCAAGAAATCTGTCAAAGGGAAAGAAAAAACATCCTAGAGATGAGAGAACAAATCCATTACTACAAAAATTGGTGAATGAGATGATTCATTGAAGAGGGAAATATTTGAAGGAGTTTCTTCTCAAATAATCACATGGAAATCAGATTACAGGAGCACCCTGAAGGCTTTCCTTGGAGGCCCCACCTATTAATGCAAATTTTAGGAGTAAGAAAAATGAGGAGGAGCAAGGAAAATGAAGAGGATCTTGAACCAGAAAGTGAAGGTGGTGATTTCCTAGAAAGTGATGAGTTTGAGAACGATACACAAATCAGATTCTATGAGTATTCTGGAGGTGATGAAGAAGAATGAAGAATATGCACCCAGTTTCTCATGTGTGGTATTCACTCATTCTCATTCTGATAAAGGAACATCTCCCTCCACTGCTGCAAAGAAAAATAAGACTAAAGATCCTCTGTGGTGACTCCTCAAAATAAAATAATCAGTCAAGGATCTCTTCTCCCACCCTCCATGGAGTCTACATTATTGAAGCCTGATCTTGTAGCAAGTAAGAAGGCTTCCATAATTCCAAGTAAGTCTTCTGATGCCTCTTCTAATTCTAAATCTAAAATCTACCCTATGTAAAATCTAGTACTTTGAAAGATCCTAGTGTACCTTTCAAAATACCCTCCATTCCCCAAAAAATCTACTCCTTCTTCCAAACCTGTCCTAAATCCAAAAGCAATTCCCTTTATCACCTTTTCGACCGCATCTACTCCTTTTTATTTCATAGAATATGCGAACAAATCCAAATTGTCCAAAATATTGAAACTAAATATTTATGACTCATCCCGAATAATTTGAGAGGTTCATCTGATATATTTAGAGTGGTAGTCTAACTTACCCAATATGTAACATAGTCTAAATACTATAAGTATAGTTCCAAAGGCATGTTTCCAAACCCATGTATATGCCTCCCTCACAGAACATGCTTTCCTTAAGCTTGCATCCAAGACTGAAAAGGTTGATCCATTCTATGTCTCCCTTCTTGTTGGAGAATATGTACTAAACAATTGTCATAATAGATTCTTGTTCCTCAGACAATGTGATGCCTTTGAAGGTTGCCAAGGCTCTCAAACTTACCATGAATCCACCCGGTGGCTCTTGTTACTCTTTAGAGTCAAAAATAGGTCATACTTGTAGGCAAGGTCAAATATGCACAGGTGGCTCTCGCTTGATTTCTAGACAAGAAAGTTTCAAGTAATGATTTTGGTAGCAGACATCCAAACCTCGTTCAGAATGTTGTTGAGTATAAGTTTCTGCTAAGACATGGGAGGGAAAATTTGGATGAATTGGTCATCCACAACCATAACAGTGAAGGGAGACATGGAGAAATTACTTCCAAGAAGAAGATGATGTACATGGTATGAAATTACGGAAGCCCAGAAGCTAACATTTTGTACCAGGATAGTAGGCGGATGAATCACTTTGTGACAACCGAGGAGGAAGAGGATATTCCCATCTTGATAGGGATAGACATTCCTTCCTAGAGAGGCATGGACCTTGAAGAAGCATTGAGTAAGATTTGAGTTACAAGAGGGCAGCCCTGATGATGCAAACCATGAAGAAGAGGAAATGGTTCTTGATTATTTTCAAGCAGAAAAATCAGCTTATGTGTTTATCCATTGATGAGGAGTTATTCTCATTCCCATTTGGGGATGAAGATGACCTCACCAGGCCATCTATGGAGAGACAAGACCATCTTGTGATGAACCCATGAAAGGTTTGAAAGAACTACATGTACAAGAACTGCTTAGATCCACAGAAGAAACTGAAGATCCTGAGCTCAGTCTCGAAACTCCTGATGCAATCCATGAACCTACAAGATAAGTGTGAATCTGATTTGAAAGCTTAAATCAATGTGAAGGTTAGCCATGTTGAAACAAAGGAAGATAAAAAATATGATGCCCCCCTTAAGCCAATGATTGATGGATGCAACGATGAAATGGAGATATTTTCTTTCCCATTTGAAGAAGAAGACTCTTTCCATGATGAAGAAATTGAAGACAAGGAGTTTTGAGGCCTTTGAAGATAAATCTCCTCTTGATGAAGGATTGATAGAATGCAGAGATTCCCAAGATAATGAAGTAATCCCTCCCAGATAATTTCCCTTGAGTTGTAAAATAAATATTCTTAGAAGGCATACAAAGATGAGATGTACGAAGTAACAATGGAGATCTTTGTGCAAGAACTATTGGATGTAGTAGAAGTTGTGGAAGACCCCAAGCTGATTCTTGATCTCTTAACTCATGTCATGGCCATACAAGAAAATTATGAGGTTACCTTCCAATCCTTCCGTCAATACTTAAGCACCTCACACTGGAGTAGAGAAAAAGGATAAGTCTGAGGTTTCTCATGGAAAAGAGGTCAACAAGTCATAGACCTGGGAAAGAAAAGAATCTAGAATATTCAAGTAATTTGAAAAAAATAATCCCTTGGGGCAGAGATAGCATGCTCAATGAAGAATCAGACTATGTGGATAAGTACAGAAGGAAACTAGCACTATGAAACTTATTTCAAAGAAAATGAAGGCAATGGAATTTCTAAGTGAAGACCTGAGCATCAAGAAGCTCATGTAGGACTCACTCCTACAAAGTGTACATACAGAATTCATGAAATCACCTATCTTTCATAAGAAGTTGAGGAGAGGAGGCTACTTTCTGGAACCAGTCAATGGCTTCGCAGAACATCATCATTTAGTGTTACCTCTTCAGGGGTAACTTTTGAAGAATAAAAAATGTACTTCAGTGAAAGGGGGTTATCCCCCACCTTGTACCATAGGTGATTTCTAGGGGTTTTTCCTTTATGTTGTGTGTCATGTGTTTCCTTTCTATGATTTTTTTGTTGTGCATGTGTTCCTTCCCATATTTTGATGTGTGTGTGTGTGTTTCCTTCTCTCATTATCTCTTCTCTCTTGTAAGTTGTACATGACTCTGCAGGGCCCAATGGATAAGGCACTGGTCAATGGATTATATGGTCTAATCTTGAGATTCTAGATTCCCATGTCATGTATTCACTATGCACTCAGTCCATGTCATGTCCCCAAGCTAGAGTCAGGTTGTTGTCATGCAAATGTGCAACAAGGAAATTAACAATTTCTGAGCATGGCAACTATACCCCTATGTTAATTTTTTCAAGTCCTATCATTCCAAGACACCCTGGGTCTATCCAGTAATTCCAAGTGACCTCCCGATTAACATTATCTCATCCCCCTAGGTGATTTAGGAAATTCCATTCATTCCCCCTAGGTGATTTTAGGAGTTCATTAAAAATTGCAAGCTACAGGAAGTTTTGGGAAGGGCTATCACTGGCCTTCTTAGGGCTGGAGCAACCTCATGGAGGAGAGAAGAAGAGCCAAAACAGATTTGGAGGTGATTCAAAGGTCTTGGGACATCATAGGAAATGATTCAAGAATATTCTAGAAGGGTCTCAGAGAAGTTGGGGTAGTTTCACCAAAATTAGGGTTCACAGGCCTAGTCAGTGCACAGGCCAAAACAACCGCTACAGCTTCAGAAGGTGATTCCAGGAGCTCTGAGATGGAGTTAGGAAGGAAAAAAAACATCTAGAAAGAAATAAAATCCAATACCTAAAATATGGTGAAATCAAGTTTTTCTCAAAACACTTTGGCGCATTAGGTCTGCAGACCAGTTTTTCTCAGGCACAAGTGGAGTACCAAATAAAAAATCAGATCTTTTTTTAGGGATAAAATGGAAGAATAAAGACATGATGACCACCACCATTGGATTCAAAAGGACATTTCTAGTCAGGATCATATAAAATTTTTCTGAAAAATTCCATTAGGAGCTCAAGTTATCATCATTGCAAGTTGTCCTCTTGGAGCGAGTTCAGGAGTTAGCCAAATTTTGGGAGGACACGTGTCAAGCTCCAGGAGTCGTGGTGGGATTTTGTGTCCTTGAAATTCCCTTAGAATTCAAGGTACATCAACCTTGGAAAAATTATGCCCATCCCCCATGTGACCTATGGAACCCCATGCGACCTTCACGATTGTCAGTTCAGCCCCCGAGTGTAATTTAGATCTCAAATTCCCTGCCATCATGGATCTCCACCACGTGTCAGCTCTAGGATCTACCATGGAATTTTATGTCCCTCATGTCCCTCACACTGTCAAGGTACATAAAACCTTGAAAAATTCACCCAATCCCTCTAAGGAGATACTTTTGGTCACCCATGTGACCCACTTCTAGCCCCTTAGTGCTGATTTTCTAGCTCTCACTCCCTGCCGTCAAGATCGATGCCACATGTCACCTTCTTGCTCACCATGGAAATTGATGTCCCTCACATCCCTTTGAGGTGAGGGAATTCAAGGAAAATAAAATATGTGCCCAGCCCCTTTTGTGCATTTTTTTGAATAATTTAAATCCGGCACTTAGCCATTATTTCCCCCCATTCTTCTTCACATACCTTGCCATGGCTTTGTTCATGATTGTCCAGACACCCAGTCCACCATTTTTGAACCTCTGAACTAGCTCCACCATAGAAAAAAAAACCAATCAAATACATGAAAATGACACAAGTATTAGGGGAAATATTGGTCAAAATTTTTTGAAGAAATGAAGAATGAGGAGAAAATGAAGATTTTTTTGCCAGATAACCATGAAGTCACCTAATCAAAAAATATTCATATATTGCAAAATACAAGTTCGCATTAAGGTGCCATATTTTGCAGACTTCTAAATTCTTCAACAACAGATCAAGATGAAATAAATGGGAGGTCGAATGGTGCCCTGAAATGTTTGTTTTGACAAAATCCCCGTTTCATGTTTTGAGCTCACATTTGTCAGATTTCCTATCAATCTCGGAAATGGAAACAAGTTAAAAACTTGTGACATGGGCTCCAAATGAAAAACCTATCACAATGGAATTTGTTTTCATTGCGAGCGGAGACAAAAACTAGACCTATAAATTTTGAGATCTATTAATGGCTGTCATGGTAGTTCTGTGTTCGAAGCCACAGCCAGGTGAAAATTTTAATATTTTATTTCTGAAGCATTCTAGTGAGTGAAATCATGTGAAATTCAGAGGAAGTGATTGTGAAGATGAGCCGATTCCAAAAAAATATGTTCTCATTGCAAACCAAGAAGTGGAAGTCCACTTTCCAAAAATAGTATGTTTTTCCTATACAAACTCACTATGTTTGGAAATTTGTCATCAAAAGTGGTTGTGGCAAAGGAAGTGTGCACTAAAGATTACCAAGAAGCTAGAATGATTGTCTAGAGTAGAAAAGTAGTGAAAATGAAAAATTACAAAAAATAGTAATTTCCCTATATGGGTGCTTACTAAAAATATTAAGTCAACCCAAGAAATGGCTGAGGCAAAGGTAGTGTGCATAGGAGTCAATGTGGGAGTTCATCACATTAGGATGGTCAAGAAGAAGAAAAAATCACCTCTCATTAAAAAATAGTAAGCCTTCCATCTCGACACTTATTATTAATAATAAAATACATTCAAAGGGTAGTTTGGGCATAATGGGACATAGAGGGATGATCCTTCAAGTCAATGACCATCATTTGGGATTATCCATGGGAATTTATCATAATGAATTCGAAGACTCATCTCAAGGATTTTTACACTCGTCTCTCAACACTCACTAGATGATTCAAGATCACATGTATATCATACGAAGGGTTGGAATTGCAGTCATCGGCATAAGAATTAATTTAACTCGACTAAGTGTCTAAGAGCCAAGATGAACAAATTTCTAACAGGGTATAAAGATTTTTGAAGATGCAAAGATAAATTTAGTATAACACCTCATCAAATCATCTAGAAGCAGATATAGACTTCTTCGAAGGAAGATTATTCTTCATCAGTGCTTCTTCCCCCTTCTTCTTCCTTCTTTATCTCCTCTCTTCTCTCCCCCTAATTTCTCTCTTCTCCATTTTATAATTCTTCGTTGGGAGGTTGCACTTTTTAGATGGATTTTAATGAAATTAAAAAATAAACTTTATGCTTCTAATGTAAAAGTCACCTTTATGTTATAAAAAGGGGCTTAATATTCTCTTAGGAAGTTGAAAAGTTTTAAGTTGGGCGAGGACATATGAAAAACCATTGGGGGGGGGGGGGTAGATGATGAGTCATCTCTCATTCTATAAATTTTAAATCCATTCTCTTTTCAAGGGTTGGCAATTTATCTTGTAAACTCAAGAGTGCATTATACTTAGAGAAAGTGAAGGAGATAGCTATTTTTAAATCCACCTTTACTCGCACATGCATATACGACAACTGCACCAGCTAAGTAGAGGGACTTAGATTCTTAGAGTGCTGGCAAGAAATCTACAAGTTTTTCCACTCGATAATTTTTCTCACCAACAGGACCGCAAATGAGATTTATTTTATGGTTTATATTATAACATAAATCTGCCAATAAACTAAATCCTTCTTCTGAATGTTTTTCATTTTTAAAATGGAATTTAACCAATTTAGTTATTTTTTTTCAAATTTCCACTTTGATCTTTGAAGCAACTTTTATAGGGTAAAGGATAAGTTTTCATTGAGGTATTTGACTTATGTCTTATTTCTGTAAATAATCAATAGCCCCTCCTTAAAAGGGGTTATGTGTTTGAATTGTCATTTTATCCCTAATGGAGATGCTGGTCCTCTTTAGTTGGGTTTTGCATATGCAAAATTATCCAATAAGGATTTAAACCAACTAAAACTATGCAATAAACCTTCCTCATTAGCTCCATGTTTTTCTAATAATCTTGACATGTGGAGGGAATGAATGAATGTAACCAACATATTCTCAAGTGTTTTTCAAATTAAAGATAAATAGATTTTTCTAGCTAGTTGTACTTTGACTGGATCCTAAAATGAATTATGGCTATGAATTTCCAACATGGCATTCATTTATTCAATGTTGTCTAAATGTTGTATAAAATGGAGTAACATTTTTTACTAGTTTTAGTTTGATTTTTGGTAAAGGAAAATGGAGGAAAGGATAAATTTAGAGGCATCCCACAACATTTAATCTAGGCTCTTATTGGGAACTTTAATTATGTATGCTTCCATATAGTAGCCAAAGTTTAGCTTTGTTCAAAAATAAAGATGAAAAAATTGATAACTATCAATTAGCAATTACAAATTAGTTACTAGGGTGCTAGGTTGATGATGCAAAGAAAATATTAAAAACATGCATATATTCAGTCAATAAGAAGGCTTTAAACAATTATCTCCACCCTATATTTGCATCATATTTGCATCATATATGCATAGCTCTGTTTCAAACCTCCTTATTGACTGAATATATGTATGTTCTTATATTTTCTATACATCAGTTGAATCGACACTACCCAATGATTTTTTTGTCTTTTTAACATCTCTTTTGTTTTCCATATAGTTGGATTTTTTCTTCATCCCTAGGTTCTTTTCTCCTTCCTCAAGTTCTTTTCTTCCCCCCATTACGTCTAATTCAATTAATTTTTTTTTGTACACGTTCAACAAAAAGGACGAAAAAATCTATAACCATCAGCAGTGTTGTTTTTTGTTTAAAATTATTATTGAACAAAAACATGAAGTAACTACTAAAGTAATACAATTTTTTGTATTCACATAGTTGGTAACACTATATCCAATTTAAGTTTATTAGAAAATAAGGAATCATTATATTAAATATTTTTTTTTGCTGTAGTAGGCTCAATGAATAGTTGTGGTTTTGTTAGATCCTTTTGCAGATGAAGGCATCAACTTTATAGCAATGAAAAAAAATAGAGAAAGAATCAAGATCTCATAAAACTATATAGCCATATGCAATTTCCATCTTAGACTTTTCTGGAATCAATTGTTGTTTTTGGTGTTTCTTGTATGAAAAAAAATAGTACTATTTTTGTGGCTATCTTATTCAAGTATTAAAATTATTCAAATGTTATTGATTGTATGCACACTTATAAACAAAATGTAATTCATGCCAATTTAATATCTTTTACTAAATACACGTGTTTTGGTGGGATTAGCCATTACATGGTATTATTAACATTATATATCCACACAAAATCTCTCATCACTTCATGCATGTAGGGATACATTATTAGAAGACCATTTGGCCAAAACAAACTATTATATGTATGCACCAAAGTTTTTTAATAATAATTATTTTCTTTCAATAATTTTGGGTAGGGTACAATGAATGGATCTCACATTTTCTTTTTCACTAATCATTTTATTAATTTACTATTAGGATTGTGGAGCTGAATTGCTTCACAAAGAACATGATTTACACCTTTATGATTTACACAGTAACCGACACCAGGTTAAGGTAACCGACATCTAGTTACCTGTGCGTGAAAGTTTATATTTAACTCATGGGAATTAGATCTAACTTTGTTATAAAGTTGATCTAAAGGTTGTAAATGCATATCTAAGTTTCCCTAAGTTTGTATATGCCTATATAAGCATGAAATCTAGGGTTAGAAGGTTAATTAAAAAGATAAGGATTGAGTTAGATCCTTGATTATCCTAGATTGAGAGGATGAAGAAGAAGAGAAAGAAAGAACATGTTACATGAAGACAGAGCTTCCATGGAGAGAAGCTAGACAAAATGAAATAGTCAGGTACAACTATGACAGGTACATCTGAATGGTGAGAAGAGGGTAACATCTTCTACTGTATTTCCTTTGTATAGTTATTGTCTCATTGTAATGGCTTGCATAGTATGCAAAGCACATAGATTTTCTTCTTGTAGATCCACATGTTGGTGAGATCTTGTATTGTAGATCCATGAGATCATGATGTATTGTTGATCCATGTAGATCTAGTCTTATATTATTAGATCCACAGGTTGTTGTGAGATCTTGTATTCATAGATCCATGAGATCATGTTGTATTGTTGATCCATGTAGATCTAGATATTGTAGAGGAGGTTGTCTTCATGTTTGCATAGGTTGATGCAGTGATGGAGAGACAGACTTACTTCTTGGTGCACAGTCATGGTTGCACATTGGTAGACCCATGTGAGAGGTCTTGTTGCAGATCCACAGAGAACTTGGTAGTAGTTCAAAGATGTAGTAGTTCCTAGTTATGTGAGATCTGTCTGGTGGTGGTTTGGAGGCATGGTTGTAGTGCACTCATGGAGATCTGTTTAGAGATCTGGAGGAGGAGATACTCTTGGAGAGATGCATTGTAATCTTGTATTGAAGAGTTGGTTTGTACTCTTGTTATATATATATATATGAGATCTCTATCTTTGGTGGACGTAGCCCACATTGGGTGAACCATAGTACATGTTGTGTTATGTGTGTGTACTTTGTTTTGATTTGGATTATTCTAGTTTATACTTCCACTGCTGTAGATTTTGGGGAATTGTTTAGATCCTGTGTGCATGATTTTGTTTTGTTATTATATCATAACACTATTCCACAGTCCCGAATTCCCAACAACTGGTATTAGAGCTTGGTTATTTCAGAGCAAGGTTTTGCTTCAGTATATTGTTAGTGGTTTACTGACAGGTGTATGAGAGCAGGGTTTGTTTTTCTATGATGTGAAAATCATAGGAAGAGATTTAAATCTCAAGTGGAAGCTAGAAATGTGAGGTTGCTGGAGAATACAGTGACCGACATGTCGATTAGGTGGCAATGTCGGAAGGGTGACCGTGGTAGGGTGATCGAGTGTGGTCGGTTACAGGGTGACCGTGGTCAGTTACTGGGAAACCTAGTTTTAAATAGAAAATTACAGATCTGAAGAAATTGAGAGATGCATGGAATGTGTCTTGTTTGTTGAGGTGTCCCTAGTTCTTGAGAGGCACACAACATGTTGGTCAGATTTCAAAATTTGGTTACAGAGGTATGGTTTTATCTTGGTATTGCAGTGCTTGTATGTTTTGGTTGCACATGCATGATTTGGGATTGCAGATCTGAGTATGAGATAGAGGATCAAGTTATGCATCCTTGGTGCAGTTAGATGCATGGGCTTTGGTAGAGATGTCAGTAGCACAAAATGAAGACGAGGCTTCCATCAAGAGAAGCATGTTCTTCAGTTGAAGATGCGGTTGAGTATCTTGGTGTTGGTAAGGTGATGTATTTCATCTTGATGCAATTTTATTACATGGATTATTATTGTAATGTTTTTTGTATACAAGATTTGGGTGCTTCTTGAAATGACTAGCTCAACACAACTATTGGATTTGGTCAGAGTAGGCACCTGGTTTGGTGTACTATGCCAATTTTTTGGCATTGTGTTCATTCCAACAGTAACACAATGTCAGTCAAGGAACTGGCATCGGTCACAGAGGAACTGGTACCAGTCAGGAAACCGAGGTCGGTCTCTATGGTAATGAATATGTACTAGGTTTTTGCAGCAGAAGAGGGCATGGATGGTTCAGTGTCCTATTTTGGAGGATTGAATTTTCTTGCATATAGTGTACATGGCAGAGACGGTGTAGATCACTTCAATGTTTGAATCAGAAAGAGGACGGAGTTGGATCAGTTAGTCCAGTGATACTTTGGGTCAGGTATCTCTATATGGTTCATGTTTTATTTCTTTCATTTGAAGCAACTGGTATTATGTTTGGATTGTGTGCACAAGTAAAATTTTCACCATGGATATTTGGTGAGCTTGAATTTTATTTCGGGATATGTTGGAATCTTGAGGACAAGGATATCTAGTCTAAGGATGGGATCCTCAATGAAAAGTCATGTTTAGACATAGTTGCAGGTAACGAAAGATGTTGAGTACACAGGATGAAAAGAAGTTGATTCACCTACTTCACAAGAAGTCCAAAATTCTGTGATGTAGAAGTATTCTTTGATAAGAAGGGAATCAATTTATATTTTCTTTCATCTATTTTATTTCTCACTGACATATATAGATTTTGAGCTTGGTGATTAGAAGTAGTGCAGGGATTTCAGTTAAGTGTGAGCAAGCCATGGTTGTTGGCATTGCAAGTTGGACATATATGCACATGCAGAGTGAGAGGAGTATGCTACATTTTTGTGTGGCATGAGGCACAAGTTGTTTTGGAGGAAAATCACGGTTTTGCAGGTATTTTGAGTTTATTGCATGATGACATCACTTCTAGTTTTATTTATAGTGCGTAGATATCCTTATGGGATTGCAGTTGATGGTTGTTCATCTGGGTTAAGAAGAGAGAGAAATGTTATTGACATTGAAGGGTAAATAAGGAAAATCTGTTTGTTACAGGTTATAGTGTGACATCAGTGTATATTTACATCTTATTGATGTTTGCCCTTGTTTGATTTCATCTTAGATGGTTGTGTAGAGTAGGTTGATGACATTTTTTTATTGGTATTTGCACTAATTATTAGTAGCATGGTTAACAGGGTTGTTTGTTGTTGATATTGATGAGCACAGGATTCATATATGGCTTTGGAGTTAGTTGGTGAGAGACTTGGAGCTTCTAGAGAGCCTGATGATATGGATGGATGTATATGGTAGTTTTATACATGTGGATAGATTCTATTTTGTGAGTCTATGATGATGCAGATATTTTTTTGCACATGGATGCCTATGAGCATGGTTTAGATGCCTTGAGCATGAGTAGGGGATGTTTGTATTTCCTCTTGTTACTATGTTACTCCTTGATAGATATGTTATCTATGGATGGTTGTCTTGGACATGCTAGTTGTTTATGCAGGGTTGGATTTGTAGAATGTAGTATTTGGATTCTTTGAGTTGTGCAGGTGTTGTGGAGTAATTAACCACGGGTTGCATGTAGAACTCATTTGGGTTGTCTTGACCCAGGATCTTGTTTTTGCTTACGCATATTCCAGTTTGACTTGTCTTTGGTCAGTTACATTGGTGGTTACATGGAGACATGGATAGATGGTTGGAGAACATGGTTGGTTTTATAGGTATGGCTATGGTTGTGATTGAAGCTCAAGTACTTCAGTTTGAGTGGGAGCTCTTACAGGTGTGTTAGTCATGGTGGCTTGGTTGCATGAGAGGCTTGGTGTTATGATTCAGTGGGAGCTTGATGTATGGATAGCTCGTGTATCACAGATCAGTAGTAGCTTTATGTAGGTATATGGTAAGTCACAAGTTTATTATCTTCTCAGTTTTAGAAGATGGTTTAATCTTCCTGATTTCATTTGAGATAATTTTTGATATAAAGAATAGATGGTATTCATGGTATGTAGAGGATGGTGATGTACATGTATAGGTACAGGTTCAACAATTTATCTCCAAGTGGGAGATTGTTAGGATTGTGGAGCTGAATTTCTTCACAGATAACATGATTTACACCTTGTTGGTTTACACAGTAACTACGACACTCACATCAGGGTAACTGACATCAGGTCAGGGTAGACGAAACTCTAGGGAATTGGTCAGGGTAACCAAACATCAGTTACTGTGTGTGAAATTTTATATTTAACTCATGGGAATTAGATCTAACTTTGTTATAAAGTTGATCTAAAGGTTGTAAATGCATATCTAAGTTTCCCTAAGTTTGTATATGCCTATATAAGCATGAAAGCTAGGGTTAGAAGGTTAATTAAAAAGAGAAGGATTGAGTTAGATCCTTGATTAAATCCTAGATTGAGAGGATGAAGAAGAAGAGAAAGAAAGAACATGTTACATGAAGACATAGCTTCCATGGAGAGAAGCTGGACAGAAGGAAATAACAAAATACAACTATGGCAGGTACATCTGGAATGGTGAGAAGAGGGTAACATCTTCTACTATATTTCCTTTGTATAGTTATTGTCTCATTATAATGGCTTGCATAGTATGCAAAGCACATAGATTTTCTTCTTGTAGATCCACATGTTGGTGAGATCTTGTATTGTAGATCCATGAGATCATGATGTATTGTTGATCCATGTAGATCTAGTCTTATATTGTTAGATCCACAGGTTGTTGTGAGATATTGTATTCATAGATCCATGAGATCATGTTGTATTGTTGATCCATGTAGATCTAGATATTGTAGAGGAGGTTGTCTTCATGTTTACACAGGTTGATGCAGTGATGGAGAGACAGACTTACTTCTTGGTGCACAGTCATGGTTGCACATTGGTAGACCCATGTGAGAGGTCTTGTTACAAATCCACAGAGAACTTGGTAGCAATTTCAGAGATGCAGTAGTTCCTAGTTATGTGAGATTTTTGGTGGTGGTTTGGAGGCATGGTTGTAGTGCACTCATGGAGATCCATTTAGAGATCTGGAGGAGGAGATACTCTTGGAGAGATGCATTGTACTCTTGTAGGAAGAGTTGGTTTGTACTCTTGTTATTATATATATATGAGATATCTATCTTTGGTGGATGTAGCCCACATTGGGTGAACCACGGTACATGTTGTGTTATGTGTGTGTACTTTGTTTTGATTTGGATTATTCTAGTTTATACTTCCACTACTGTAGATTTTGGGGAATTGTTTAGATCCTGTGTGCATGATTTTTTTTGTTATTAAATCATAGCACTATTCCATAGTGACAAATTCCCAACATTTACTACTTTTTTAGAGTTATACTTATAATAATTGTAAGTAATTTGATATTATGTGTGACCTTTTATCTCAAAAAACTCTTTTATCAAATGTTAAAGATGTCACAAAATGTGAAAACTCAACATATAGGTATCTGGGATGATGTTATAATGGAAGTTACTCTCTTACTAAACACCTATAAACACCTCTAAATACAAGTGTAAATAGGTACATACACTAATACTATATCAATTAACCAATCTCATAACTAAATGAAATAGTAAATGATAGTACATATTGAATTCAAGGTTGACATACCCAATAAAATTATGATATAATTTTAGTTGGTTGATGGTGTTTTTACTTCTCAAAAGTAAAAAACAAATAGTCTAGATTTATTCTCCTTATAATTTTTTGTATCTTATCAACATGAACAAACATACACATAATAGAATTGTTTCATAAGATCATTTATTTCTTCAAAAAAATTGGATCTCAAATAAAAATAATGCTGAAAAATAAGGGGCTATGAAAAATTTGATACAATCATGTGTACATTGAACAAATCATATAAATATCACTATTCATTTTCATATCTTAGCCTCCAACTTTCAATTTGTTGCTTCAATTTTGCATAAAAAGGTAGTTGGTTACAGATTGTTCAAAGTTTTATTATCACCTTATTGTGTCTCATAGAAGATGTTTAGAGATAAATTATTAAGTAATTACTGAAATCCTTAAAGGAGTTTAAAGGGGGAAAACAACTCAAAAACTCATTTTCCAAGTTACTTTTTGAGTAAAATCCTAATGTTATAGTAATTTGGTTTAGGTTAGTTTTATATTAATGAAATTGGTGCTTCTATTTAAGTAAGTAATATGTGAGGTTACAAGGTAACTGTAAGTACTACTCATGGTAAGTGTAGAAAATGGGAGGGGGGGGGGGGGTGAAATGGAGTCTTATGTGGATTTTTTTTTTCTCGAAAGTGAGAAACCTCAACTTGTATGGTTTATTTGAGATTCGTATATTCAAATTTTGAAAATGCATTAAGAACATGAATTGTAGCATTATGAATCTAGTTTTTAAACTAGTATTTTTTTTATAAATAGTCAAGTATAAGAAATTCAGAGAGGTGAAATTCAAAGAGGTAATCCTAATTTTTAAAATACACAGCAGATAGTTAGTCATGTGTCCCCATATTTTTGGATCATAGTTTACTATTTTTTGAAACCCTATAAGTAAAAAGTTACATAGTTTCATCTAGTTTGGGAGGCATTATTTTTAATTTTTAGTGAATTTTTCAATGGTTTTCCAAGTAAAAATCCTCCAAAAAATGATAAATGATGGATGCCCAACTATGCCCTCCCCCACTAATTACCTCTAAAAAATGTCTATTATTTTTTAATGCGTATAGAATTAGGTCTAGTTAGTGATTATATATATTTTTACTTGGATGGACGAAATAAAATATACATAGATGAAGATATACATGTATATTTGTTGCATAAAGTGGCATAATGAACCATAATTTTTAATAAATATAGAAGATATCCTTAAAGTAGTCTTAAATTTATATCTATATAGAGAGAGTGTGTTCAACGTCATATTCATATTTTTAGGAAATGTCTAGATGATTTTTTTATAATTTATCATGGGAGACGATGTATTTTATCATATTCATTCCAAAAAATATTTGATTGTGTTTTTGTAGTTACAAGACATAGGCTCAAGGATGCAATCCATTATTGAGCCTTGAGGCATGTGTATAGGTGTTTACATATAAGGAATGTGTATGCATGATAATGCACGTGCATTGTATTGCATACTATTCCAGTGTAATTGAGTTTTTTATGACCTTTGAAGTTACAAATTTTGTTGTTCCTCATAATGGTAGTTACTAGACTATGGAATTTATTAATAGTTTGTTTATATAGTCCCAAATAACATATGATTATATTGATAAAACTTGTGATTAAGTAATATAATGGAGACAAAGGTGATTTCAAGGTTGAAGCAGACATGACTGAAAATAACATTGCATTTGGTTTTGAATTGAGTCTGTTAAATATAAATATGATTATATATTATGATAGTTAGGCCTCATTCAACCCTCATTTCATTAAAAAATGAACAAAAATGTTGATAAGTTTAATCACATATGTAATTGGGGTCCATTTGATCCATTTGAATGTGTTTGAGGCAATATGATGTGATTTGGGGTTCAATTACACTTGATTTCATCACAGATGATTCAACCCTAAATCGAATAATTAAATGTGAGATGCAAAGGGGGTGTTCTTACTTATTTACTATTCAGGTTAAGAGTTAGCAACATGTAATATATTTAGACCAATTAATTAACATTCATGCTCTAATTACAATATAATTTTTTTAAAGATGGAATATTAGAAATGAGTGTTAAAACACAAGAAATTGGATTCACTTTGTTGATTACAGATGTAGGAAATTGATCTAGTAGTGTTGTATGAATATACATGATATAAATTATTTGAGAGTGTTTCATCTTTGAATTTAGAGTGTAAAATTGGGTCATTATTAAACCATCAGGTATGTATAGAAGCATTAGACAATCTCGTACATGCTGGATGGATGGTTTTGTACGATGTTGTGTGACACCCTCTAAATTTTTGTGACCCTAAACACTCTGTGACATGACCCTAAGTTTTTTTACATGTGTGAAACCCTTTTTATGATGCAAAATATCTTTAAACCCTAACCTCGATTAAGAGACCCTTTAAAAACATTAATGGCTAGGTTGAAGTGTAATTTGTACACTGCCTACATTGGAAATAATATAAAGAGGCCTCAAATCACATGTATTTATCCATAAAGTATGTGATACCTATATGAATGTAACTTAGTTTGGCAATTTGATCATTCAACAATGAGAAAAAATGACTTGGCATGATTAACCCGACTTGAATTGTGAGGTATCTAGCTTGGGAATCATGACTCTATAATCCAGTTGAATGAGTTTCAAACTTATGTATGTGTTGTGTTTGACAATATTTCCACTTATTATTTTAGATTAGTGAAAATAAATAAGAAATCAAGAAACCTGAAGAATATGGGAGGGTTTAGGGACCTCCTGATGTAGAAGATAATGAAGATGGTACGTGCACACAAAAAGTAGATCCTCTTTACTACGAGTCGACAACCTACACAACCACAAAGAACATACACATAAAAGGATTGGTAATAGATATGGTGGAATTCTCGACGAAGTCGGTTCTGAGAAGTGAAAGCTTCCTAGAAAATATGTTAACCCACATGGTAATAAAAAAAGAATAATTGATGATAGATAGGGATATAGTAATAATAGAATTTGAAAGAGAAGTCTAAAAAATTGGAGGATACTGAAATAATAATTAATAATGAAGATACTAGAAATACGAACAAACCAAAGGGGGTGGTAGAAAATAGTACGGCCAACGATGGCCAGATAAAAAGTGATATGAAACTATGCAGAATAGAACTGGAATGTTGATGTAGAACTACATAGACTAATAAAAAAACAAAGATGGGGTAAAAGGATGTAATACATAATAAATTTGAATTGGATAAGGGGTGGGTCAACAATGACCCAAGGTAAATAGACCTAGATTACGAAAACCAGTGCAAAGTAAACAAAAAGATGTAAAAATTAAAGCATGTATAAGTTTTGAGGTATTGAGATAAGTAATAGAAAGTTGGTAGGGTGACTAGGATGCTGATAGGATGGGATGTAAAATAAGGATGATCTAACAGATGTGGGATATGGGTTGGTGATGACTAGACCTAGTCAGCGGTGAATGGAATAGAATTGGGATAAAGGACAAAGAGCAAGATGGATGAATGGATCTAAGGTTGGTTGAAGACGGCTAAAGGGAAAGAAAGAGCTCCATGAAGACCTATAAATCTATAAGACAAAATAAAAGCATGCATGAATGATATCTTCGAATAATCTCCACTATAATCCAAGTTTCAACAAGATGACATGAAAGGGGATGGCAATATGATCTAGCTGATAAGAGATTTAAAGAAAAATACAAGAATCAACAATCATAAAAAGCACATGAGTTTCAAAAATTTTCATCCCTTTGAGAGGAGAGGTGAGTGTGTTTAAATAGGATAGGGCAGGGTCGATGATGACTTTGGTCAGTCATCGACGACTGGGATGGAAAATCTTTCAGGAGACATTAGGATAATAATGGGCATGTGTAAAAGGGGATGATAATAGATAACAAGCTATTTTTATCCCTACATGCGTGTTGGGGATGTTTATTGGGTTATGGGAGGTGTAAGGAATATTAGGAATGGTTTAATGGGTGAAGGGAATCCTAGGGAGAATTTAATGAAGCGCAATGATGAAGGGACATGTGAATCCAAAGGGGGATATTTAATGAGGATAATTAGGATGGGGTTTAGGATAATTAAATGGATTAGGGTAGATTAGGGATAATATGGATAATAATGAGGATTAAAATATGGGAAAATAATAATTATGGAGGATATTAAGATAAATGGGATGTGGGGGGAGAAATATAAATTTAGGAGGGAAAGTGGGTAATTTAAAAATATGAGGGAAATGAGTGTGCTAGGTGAGGGTGAGGGATGAACATGATGTCAAGGCACGGGGGTGAAAAAAACAAGTGTCTACATTCTGCCCCTTTTTGTTGAGGGGTTTGCGATAACAAACTGTGAGAAAAAACAAGAAGAGATGGGAAAGGTAATTGATGAGAAAATGGTTAATTGATAAGGTGCCTCCCCTCAAACTAGGGATTGGTGACACAAAGGGTAATCATTCACTAGTTTGAAAGAGATGGATGAGAAGGGAGGGTGGGAAAGGATGGGTAAAAGAGAGGATGAGACATGATACCCCATGAGATAAAGATAAAAATGTGGTGGTAATTTTAGCAGTCACTTTGGTAGAGAATAAAGTACGGCCTCAATGGAGACGATGAAAATGTCTTACAAACATGTGATTCAGTAAAAATCACTTCGATATGGAGGGATTCCAATGGGAATATGATTGAAATGGATGTACAAGCTGTGGGACCAGCGGGTCAGAGGAAGACATCATGCACAAACAAATGTGAGGATAATAATGCGAAGTCCTTAATACATGAGGATAATAATCGAGCAGAAAATACATTTGGGGAAGACGAGGATGGAGAAATTAAAAGGTACCCCAACAAAGGACATGAAGATGTCATGAAAATAGGAGCCACATATGACAAAGAAGAGTGTGTTATGGGTGACACACTAGAAATAGAATGGAAGAAATTATGATTAAATGGTTTTGATGAGTTATGTTATATGTGGATGATCATGGATGATGATTATGTTTTTGAAATTTTTATAATAGGATATTGATGTGATAAAATGTGATAGATATCTTAGATGTGGTGGATTTAGAAATATCGGATTTATACATGATATGGGAGGTGATGAGGTAGGATATAAAATGTAGATGATGTGATGAAACATGTTATGATGAAAATAATGTGATTTGGTCATGGATAGATAATTAGATATAGATGAGATGATGTGGGGATGATGTTAGGAAATCAAAGATGGAGGCTTAGAAAGAGATGCGACCTGATGGGTGGAGACTAAGGAATGCACGAAGGACACTGTATTATAGAGAAAATAAAACGTCGAAGGAAATAATAGAATTGGATTAGAGGTAAAGTGAGAACGAGAATCAATCAAAGAAATGTACTTGCGACCAAAGGAAAGTGTTAAGATAGAACCAATGATAGTTAGTCACACTCATGATCAAGAAGGGAAATATGGAAGGGGGAAGCTTATAGAAATATCTTCAACATGACAAAGGGTCAAGATATAACATGCACACAGGAAATAGGTTCTCCTTAGGTGTTGTTCCTAGGACTATGCCCTAGTCTTAGATACAATAATGCAAATTGATCAGTGCAAGAAGTTTGATTTTGATGGGAAAGTTGATCGATGTGGGAATATTTCCCTAATATGATTTTACATATGAAATGTTGATTGATGTGGGAATATTTTTACTACCATGATATAACAAGGTAGCCATCCTTCGAGGGAGTGGTCTACATTTTGATTATATATATATATATATTGAGATGGCACGATACATGATTGCTTTCCTTCGAGGGATCAGTCTATATTTTTACATGATTTGATTTATGTGAATAATTTTCCTTCAAGGGAGTAGTTTATTTTTTGGAAAAATGAGCATACTTGATCTTGAATATTGAATTTGACACCAAAGTTGGGGATAACCAAGTAGACCACTTGAAGAGGGGATAAAAAGATGTGCAAGCTATATTTGAGAATCCTTATCATGGTTCCAAAAGGTAGATAAGAGGGAAATGGAAGTAATGATCAAAAATTTCTCACTAAGAAGGAAGAACCTATCCATTAGGAACATGCTATGAGTAGAGCTGTGGTGCCCATATTTAAGGTCATAGACATGATAATGATGGTAGACCACATAATTCTAGATCATTATAGAGATAGATAGACGAGGCAATTGATGAAAAGAGGGGACCACTAAGGTGGTTAAGGTCATATTGGTAGACATGCTGATAATAGAAAGGTTGCACGTGCAAAGTGTTGAGAGGTTTCAATTCAAGTTTACCATCAAGATATGCTAAACAATAAGGACCAAACCCATACTTATGTGTGATAATGTATGGTCTAATCCAGTTGGGAGAAAACTTTCCATGTTGGTTCCTTTCTAGGGTTGCGACATTTTGATTTTATTTAAGGAAAAGGTCACCAACATTAAATTCACGAGGCTTGAGATGATTTTTGTAAGCACGCTTAATTTGATCCTGATAAATTTGATGATGTTGAAGGGTGATTAAGCGATGTTCATCTAACAACTCAAGATGTGCTAGAAACTCCTGATCATAGTCCTTATCAGGAGAAAGTCACAAAGGGAAACCTGAAAGGAAGGGATTTGAAATTTAGGAGGAAGTAAGGCCTCAGAGATGTAGATGAGACAAAAAGAATTATCACCCATAGGGGTGGAGATTCTAGTTTGGTAGGCCCAAAGAGCAAAAGGAATATGGAGATGCCAATCAAAACATGAACTATCAATAGTCTTAGCAAATATGTTATGAAGGGTCTTATTTGAGGCTTCTACATGTTCATTAGCTTGGGCATAGTAAGGAGAAGATAAGATAAGCTATATGTTAAAGGAGTCACAAAACTTCTTAAGGTATTTATTTTTGAAGGAATTTCTGTTGTCCATGATGAGCTTGTAAGGAACATAAAAATGATAGATGATGTGATGATATATGAAATTAATGATCTAGTTAGCTTTGGTAGATGTGAGTGGAATGGCTTCCACCCATTGATGAAGTAATCAATAATGGTGATGATGGAATGATGGTTTTGGGAGGAATGCAGATTGATGAGGCCAATAAGGCCAAGTCCCTATTGTGAGATGGACCATATGTCCTGGGATGGCTATAGAGCCTAGCTAGGGATGCAGATAAGATTGAAATGTTGTTGTCATTTAACACAATTTTTAACATACTCACAATAGTCTTGGTTGAGGGTAGGATAGTAATAGCCTAGGAGAAGGACATACTTAGCAAAAAATAGGCCACTAAAGTGTCCATGATGGATACCATTGTGGACCTCTCAAATAACATAGATAGATTCATAATACTTAAGGCAACATAGGGCAAAATTGTCAAAACCACATTTGTAAAGGATACCACCAAGGATAACATAATGGGTCACACGTTGAAGAAAGGGCCTCCTACCATTCTTGGATAGGTGGGAGAGGACTTTATATTGGGATAAATATTCAAAGATATGTGAATACCAAAGATCCAATGGATTGTTGTTGACATGATTGACATGGGGAATATCATGGAAATGAGATGGTTGATCAAGATGCTAAACAAAAATAGAGATCTTATATTCTTCTGTTGTCCATGGGATAATGGATGCAAGGGAAGCCATAGTGTCAATAAAATGATTGGATGAATGTGAGATAGCTTGAATGCTATAAGAGTCAAGTGCTTCAAGGAGGAAGATGATAATATCCCTATATTTTTGAAGGATGTCATTTTTACATTGATAGGTGCCTATAAATTAATAGACGATGAGTTGGGAATCACCATAGCTATTAAGAATCTAGACACCAAGTATGAGATCAGTTTTAAGGCCCAAGATGAGGGATTCATACTTAACCATATTGTTAGTGAACTCAAAGTTAAGATTTTGAGAAATGGGGATGGGATTATCCTAAGGAGGAATGATAATGATGCCAATGCCTCCCCCTTGTTGACACTTGGAGCCATAGAAGAAAAGGGTCATCTTAAGAGGAGAGAACTCATGATCAATGGTGAAGATAAATTATTCACAAGGGAGTTGATTTTCGGGGAAAGTGGCCGCAACAAGTTGATCAGAAATAGATTATCCATTGATGGATTTTTGGGAGGTGAACTTTAGGTCAAACTATGTCATGAGCATGAGCCATTGAGTGATATAACCACTATGATAAGGCTTGGAGTGCATGGTTTTAAGAACATGGAAGTTAGTGACAACAAAGGTTTTATGGTTAAGAAGGCAGCAACGAAGCTTAGAAGTGGTGAAGAAGAGGGCACATTATAACTTTTTAACTTTAGTGTAGCAGGTTTCATAGTCATGAAGAGTACAAATGATATAATAGACAACTTGTTCTTTTCCTTGCTCATCATGGTGTGCCAACATAACACCTAGAGCATGATCAAAAGTAGAGATATAAAGATAGAAAGGCTCCCCCTCATGCGGAGGTGTGAGAAATTGTGGATAAAGAATATACTGTTTAATATCATCAAAGGCATTATGAAAGTTGTCATCCTAATTGAATTAGGTGTCTTTATGAAGAAGGTGATAAAAGGGTTAGCAACGGTCCGAGAGTTGCGAAATAAAGCAACAACGTGATTGAAGTTTCCTTTAAATATTGTGAAGTTACTTGAGGTTAGAGGGGGAAGCATCTTGAGAATGGCCTTAATTTTAGTGGGGTCAAATTCAATACCCCTGAAAGAGATGATGAAGTTAAAGAGTTTACAAGTTAGTACTCCAAACACACACTTGGCTAGATTAAGATAAAGAAGGAAGCAGATAAGGCACTCAAAAATAATTTCAAAGATAGAAAGATGGTCTTGCCAATGCTTAGATTTACCCAAGAGGTCATCGAAATAGTCCTCTATAGTTTTATGGATAAGGTTGTGGAATATATAGGTCATATCCCGCTGGTAAGTGGCCCCAACATTTTTTAGACCGAAAGTCATGATGCGATAACAAAAGGTCCCCCAAGGGGTGATCAAGGAAGTATTATGTTGGTCTTATGGGGCGATAAGGATCTGATTGTAACCAGAAAAATCATCCATAAGAGAGAGCATCTCATGGCTGACTGTGAGGTCCGAGCTGGTCGATGTTGGGAAGAGGAAAGTCATCCTTAGGGAAAGCGAGATTTAAATCTCATAAATTAGTGCAGATGTGGATCTTTCCAAAATATTTGGTAATGGGTACAATATTTGAAACCCATTGTGGATAATCAATAGGTTGGATGAAGTTAATAGAGAGAAGACATTGTAGCTCTTATTTGAAAATAAGGGAAAAACGGGGATGCATGTGGTGTAAATTTTTTTTAACAGGCTTGGCGTCAGGGATGGTGACAATGTTATGGATGACAATGGAGGGATCGAGACCTGACATGTCAGAGTATGACCATATAAAGGCCTGACTATGTTTGGATAAGAAGGCAGTAAAGGCTTCAAGCTCTTAAGGGTCAAGAAATTGGCATACTTTGAGTATGCGAGGATCTTGGGGAGTCCCTATGTTGATGTTGATGGTGGATTCATTAAGGAGGGTGGAAAGTATCAGGAGGAAGGGAATTTTGGATATGAGAATCCTTGGCCCCCATGTAATAAAGAATGGAATTTTCATCACTGCATTAGAGGATATCAATGGTATGGGAGTCTTACTTTATTATCTCGGGGTACTTAGGAGGAAAGGACCGGGTCTCATTTTCAACTTGATAAGTGCTTGGTCCAAGGGAAATGGTGGAGACTAAAACAAAAGTCAGGGGGGATAGACATAGTGTCATTTCGGTCCATGAGATAGTTAGATGGAGAAAGGCGTTGGTGAGAAAATTTGTCTTGTGGGAAAATTGGTGGGTTTCAAGCCAACACTATGGGAATCTAAGTCCCTCTACTTGAATGGTGTAGCTTCCGTATATGCATTTGTGAAAAAGTAGATTTCAATGGTGGCCTTTTGGCCATAGATCCAACAGAGGCGCTCCACTGACCCTGTGGCAAAGCTAGAAATTTATCACTAGAGAAGAACTTTGTCTGAGAAGGGGAAAGGGAGTGAGAATGGAGATAGGAGAAACTAATGTTGTGAGTAGAATATCAGATGTCCACACACATTAATTAGAAATTTCATTTATATGCATTTATAATCAGAAGAAAAAAAAATCTGCAGGAGAAGCTAAAAGACTGAATGAAACTCATTGGTCGCAAAGTACCCATCAATTCATCAATCAAAGAGGTAATAATTCCTTCTTTCTATTATTGAAGCTCGAGCAGAGTTTGTACATAGCTTGAGAATGGAAGAAATTTGAGGAAGAAGAGAAAATAGAAGAAGAATGGTGTTCTCTATCTTTTCTAGGTACAAAGGACTCTGGTCTTTTCAAAAAATCAATTGCCAGTCCTTGGAATGACATCGAGAAGCCATTATATCCTTTTCCAAAATGGTTATAATCTTTACAAATCCTCGACACCTTTTCAAATTCCTCTGTTGTGAAGAAAACACTCATGGCAGGTTAAAAACTAGATCTTGTAAAGCAACCGTTACATTCAATTTTCCAGTTTAAATATAGACCATTTGATTTGCTCCTATACCTTTGAAATCGGTCCGTCCATGTGGCAGGAAGGGATTGGAGCGATTACATGGGAAAGCCCTTTGCATTTTGTGATTTTTTAGAGATTTGGCAATTTGGAAAAAAATTATCCCGCACCCTCACTTTGACTTTTCAACTTAGACACGTGGCACCTTCTGGTTGGAAATGGGGTTGTGACCTTTTTCTCAACATTTTAACCTTTTTTGGAAAAAGGCTCAAAAACTCAATTTCCTCTGCTAGCACATTACTCTGATTTGAATAGGACACGTGGCACATTCTGGTTGGAGATGGGGTCACGGATCTTTTCTAAACATTTTTACCTTTTTTGGAAAAAAAGGCTCAAAAACTCAATTTCATTCGTCGACCCGCTGTTCTGATTTGGCTTTCAACACGTGGCATCCTCTGATTAGTTGTAGGATTTTGGGAAGTGGCAAACCTTTATCCTTTTAAACCCTTTTTAGCAAAAAAAAAAAGGCTAAAAACTTTGAATTTCTTCGTTAGCCTGCTCGCATGCTTTTGAAATTTTCAGCCGATTTGGCTTTTCAGGTCCTAAGTGTCCCAATTGAACTTGTGCAACCTGGGACAAAAAGTTCCACTTTTTTTGCAATAGGAAATTTCAGCTTTTCGGGTCCCAACTGTCCCAATTGAACTTGAGCAGCCTGGGAAAAAAACTTCCACTTTTTCTACAATTGATAAGTTCATATTTTCAGGTCCCAAGTGTCCCAATTTAACTTGTGCAACTTGGGACAAAAACTTCCCCTTTTTCCGCAATCAACAATTTTGGATTTTCAGGTCCACGGGGAAAATTTACCATTTTTACCAAAAGTGTTAAGTTCACCAAAAACCTGTTCAATCCCATCCAATAGGATTCGACCACATACCTGCATTCATTGGGTCCAAAATTTGATGGGGAAAAGACACCCGTCATCCCGACTGCGGGAAAAAAAATAGAAGAAGAGAACTTCATCATTGTGAGTCTAATTATTGAATTTCCTTTGCGAGCTAGAGGCATGGAAAAAAACAATGATTTGATGACCCAGGCCATAGCATAGGAAAACAATTTTGATCACAAAGGAGATTGTAAAGAGGATATTTCATGCACAGACCGAGAGATGGATAATTTCACAAAAACGAGAAAAATAGAGATTTAAATAGCACCAGGGCATGAATTTTGCTAATTTCTTAAATCTCTAACTTGGCTTAAACACCAATGAAGGGCATGAGCTCAAAAATTTGAATTTGGCTATGGAAACGTAGAGTATTTTTCAGGAGACAACAACTGACTCTATCTTAGGGACATGTCGTGAACTGGGCATAGCTAGGGCACAATATGAGGATTCAGAATCTTGAGTTTCAAAACATATTACGTTGACTAGTGCCTTATCTATTGGGCCTTGCAGAGTCATGTATAATTATGAGAAAGAATGGAAGAAGGAGGAAACACACAGGCCAAAACACACCAAAAAAACTAAACAAAACTTAAACCAAAACCACGCAAAAGAAAAGGGAAAACACACCTACGCATATCACCTATGGTATAAGGTGGGGGACAACCCGGTTTTACTGATGATACAGTTTCAAGTATTGCCCATTTCGAGGCAATTCCAATGGAGTTCCATCCAAGTAAGAGAGGAGAAAATCCTTCTCACCGCAAGCTCCATGAATTTGGAATGGGCCCAGCCACAATGAATCAAACTTTCCATGGCTGCCCTTTGGTTCTCTTCTCTTATCCAACAGTAGGACCAAATCTCCAACTTTGAAATTCCTTGCTTTGGTCTTCTTGTCAAAATTTTTCTTCACTTTCAACTGATGCTCCTTAATTCTATCCACCACTTGGCATCTGCTTTCTTCCAACTTCTCTAGGAAGAGGATCCTCTTGTCAATGGAGTCTTTGTATTGAGCATATTCTATTCATTGCAGCAACTTGAGAGCTGACATCTCAATTATGAGGGGAATCTCTACCTCAAATCCATACAACATTTGAAAAGGTGACTTCCCTATTGCCTTCTTAGGAGTGATCCTATCAGCCCACAATGCATCATATAGCTTCTTGTGCCAGTTCCTTTGATTCTCATCTACCAGCTTGCGCACAATGGTCACAATGTTCTTGTTACTTGACTCAACCTACCCATTTCCTTGTGGATAGTAGTTAGAAGAGTGAGATAGGGAGATTCCAAAGCCATAACAAAACTCTATGAGCTCCTTGGAAGTGAAATAGGTTGCATTTTCTATAAAATTTTTCTGTGGTATCCCAAAACGAACAATGATATTTTCCTTGATGAAGATGCAAACTATTTCAGAGCTAGCTTGCTTGGTTGGGATGGATTCCACCCATTTAGTGAAGTAATCAGTTGCAGTGAGTACATAAGTATGCCCTACACTAGAAGTAGGATTCAGAACACCAATAAAATCTAGCGCCCATTGCTAAAATGGTTCTTCAATCACCACAGGCCTGAGTGGTAGTGCAACTAGCTACGGCTTTCCAATAAATTGTTGACATGCTTTGCATTTAAAAACCCAATTCCGAGTATCTGCAAATATGGAGGGCCAATAATATCTCCCTCTAAGGATCTTATGTGCGGTGACCATTGCTGAGAAATGTCCACCACAAGCTTGATCATGGTTTGCCTTGAGAAAATTTTCTTGCTTCTCCTTATCTACACATCTGAGGAAGCAACCATCTAGGCCTCTCTTGTAAAGTGCATGATTCCAAATCACAAACTTGGCTGCCTTTAGCTTGAGTTTCCTTCTTTGTTTGTAATCAAGATGAGGAGGGAACTCTCCATAAGTGAGGTAGTAAGAAATGTTAGCATACCACTCATCTATAGTGGTGACAAAGAGCACCTGTGGACTGTCTTCTGAACAGGTTGAGAAAACACCACCTTTTTCACCCTGCTGAGCTTTGAGAGCTTCATCTTCAACAATCAGCTTGCACAAACAATTTCCTCTTACCAGATTAGAGGGTCTAATCTCCAATTCATACTCTTGGGTCTTTACAATCTAGCTTCCTCTCTTAGCCCCAGGATCTTTTTGAGTAAAAATGGACTTGATTTCACTTCCAGGGACCATCACCACTGTGTGGGAATTGAGAATGTAGAATGTGAAAATTTTAACATCTTTGACCACTGCGTAGGCATGTTTCTCCAATTGGCTGTACTTTAGCTCATGATTTTTCAAAGGACATCTCATGAAAGCAATGGGTGCTTCCAAACCTTCATCATTTTTCTGAACAAGGACAACAGAGAGTGTATGTTCTAATGCATAGCAATACATGATTAAATCCTTGTTGAAATTTGGGGATACAAGAGTTGGAGCTTTGGAAATGGATTTCTTGATCTCCTCAAATGTTATTTTCCCTTCCTTATTCTACTTGAAACTTTCTTGAGGCTTCATCATGGAAGTTATATGCTTAGTCAGTTCAGAAAACTCAGGCAAAAAATGACGAAGGAAGTTTACCTTTCCAAATAATGAATGAACTCCCTTCTTGATGGTTGGTAAGGCTAGTTCTTGGATAGCTTTGACCCTCTTAGGATCAATGTGTGCTCCATATTTGTTCACAATGTGTCCCAGTAATTTTCCTTCTATGACTCAAAAAATGCACTTCTTTGGATTTAGAGAAATGCCATGTTTCCTACATCTTGCAAGGAATTGCTCCAAATGACTGATATGATCTCCCCTCCTATTTGAAAAAACTGTGAGGTCATTAAGGTAAATGACAATGCAATATTTCAAATCTTTAAAGGCCAAGTCCATTGCTCTCTGGAAAGTGGCTCTAGCATTGATCAAGCGAAAATACATTCTGCTGTAGGCAAAGGTGCCCCAAGGTGTTGTGAAAGCTGTTTTTTTGCAATCCTCTTCTGCCACCTTGATTTGGTTGTACCTTGAGAATCCATCAAGCAAAGACATCATCTCAGATCCAGTGACTTCTTGCAAAATATGACCCATGATTGGAAGAGGGTAGTTTTCCTTGAGAGATGCCATATTCATATTTCAGAAGTCTACACAAATCCTTATTTCCTTGTTCTTCTTCCTGATTGGCATAATGTTAGCCAACAATGTTGAATGGTGGATTGGGAAAATGATTCTAGCATTGAGCATCTTTGTCACCTCTTCTTTGATAACATCAACAATCTTTGGATTGTAGGGCCTTTGTTTTTTCCTGAAGGGCTTGGCTCCTTGCTTCAAAGGAATGGAGTGATGCATATAATTTGGCTGAAAATATTTGAGTTCATCATAGGAGTAGGCCAAGACATTTGAGTACTTTTTAGCAGAGCAACAAACTTTCTATTCTCTTCTAGTGAGCAAAATTTACCAATGTTCACCATCCTTGGATTATCTGAAGTGCCAATGTTTTCTTGATCAAAATTAGATGGACACCAAGAATACTATCTTTCTTTCTCTTGGATGAACCTGTCATGCTTGTCAAAGAGGTCTTAAAGAAACTAGGCCCTTAGGGATTTTGTTTCCTTTTAGTTTGATTACTCTCTATTCATCAGATCCCTCAATTCCTTCCCTCTCTTCTTTGGGGATTGATTCACGGTGTGGGTTTTCACTTACTTCAAAGAACATATTATTGAAGTTATCCCTTTGTTCTAATAAGGCTAGGATCTGATTGTCATCATTGAAGACCTGCCAATGATTTGTATTGTCTGGTATGTTGGGTCTGAACACCATCTCAATGGTCACTTTATCCTTACAAAAATAGGGATGAGGAGCCACTAAAGAAGCTGACACTGCTAGAGAACCAACCTTTTCATTCTTCTCCCTAGGGATAGCTTCAATGGAGAATGCATCAAAGGATTCAATGCAGTTCCACACTTTGTTTTCTATAGTGCATGAGCCTTTGATTTTTCACTTGATATTTTTTGGTGGACCTGTTTTACCACAACCTCTGCATCACCTTTACATCTCAACTTCTTAATTCCCATGTCCTCTCCTACATTCATAGCCTAAGAGAAATGCTTCATACTCTGTAGTATTGTTTGTATGATCATATTGAAGCTCGTAGGGAAAATGATATACCTCATTGGAGGGAGAGTATAATACTACACCAGCTCTTGAACCTGCTCTAGAATGACTGCCATCAAATTCCATCATCCAAATCTGATCTTCTTCTTCTTCCATGAGGAGTGACAAGTTTTCTTCCTTCTGTGATGTAAGGAAGTAGTTTCCTAGCCCACAATCTTGAAAGAGGATGTTAGCTCTTGGATCATCATATTTCCTTACTATGAATTTCATTTTCCTGACTGGCAATAACTTCTTCATTTATCCTTTCTCTGGGATGGTTACAGATGACCAATCCATTTTTATTTCTCCACCTAGATCTCTGCAAAAAATTCTACTCAAAAGCATACCAAAAGACGCTAGGATATATGCCACCAAAATGGTCAAGCGTATCTTCTTGTCATGGTAATCAACTAGTGCAACCTGAGCATCCTTAATTCTTCCTACCAATGGAACTTGTTTGGATTTCATTGAATAGCATGTGCCATTTACCCGGGTCCAAAGTAAGGCCAAGAGCATTTACAACTTTTACTGGCATCACATTATCTGAGGCTCTAGAGTCTATAATGCAATTGTTCATTGGGAAACCTTTGATGAGAAGTGATAGGTAAAAAGGCTCAACTTTGTTGGCGGTGGAGGCACTGAGGGATAACATGTTTTGAGAAGGTGGTATGAATGGTGTGGGAAGTAAGCCTTTAGAATTAAATATTTCGGATGAAGAGTTTCCACCCTGGACTGCCTTGATGAATTTGTCAAATTGGGAAGGATGTGTTTATAGGTATTCAAACTCAGAGAGTTGAACTTTGGTTTTTCTTGCATGCTCCATAAAGTCAAATGGAGTTATGGTAGATGAGGGAGAATTTCTAGACATGGATGAGGACTTAAATGGAAAAGGTTTTGTTACTTTGGTGCTGGGTTCTCCTTATCAAATGTAGCAATTTACTTGGAAGGAGGTGAGGATGTAGCCTTTGATTGAAATTTAGACATTCTTGTGGAACCAACATTTAGAAAATAATTGCTCGTAATAGCTTTTGAGTTGGGAGAAGAATCAGATAAATTACTTGGCAAAATAGTGTGATCCTTGACAATTGGTGAATCTAATCTCTCTCTAGCTGATTCTAGAGAAGGTGGTAATGGTGATCCCCTACTAATGATCTTGTTTAGTAGAGGCTTTGAAGAGCTATCTTCTTTGTTCTTCCTACTCTCAGCTATAACTACTGAGGCTGAAACACCATTCGTGGATTGTGCACGAGTGAAAAATAACACATGAAAAAACTTGGAGATTATTCATCACCTTCCTCCTCATCATGAACGTATTCAATTAGGCCATTGTGCATGCCAACCTCTTCAATTTCAAGATAGTTTTCGTAGTCATCCATGCTTTCTTCTTCAATTTCCTCAATGTCTGTTCCTTATTCTGACTCCCTAGTGTCACAGATGGCATTGAATGGTGGTGATTCAAGAGCAAGCATACGAGGAGGTGGAGTAATTCTTAGTCTTTCAAGAGGATTTGGTCTCCTTAGAGCATTCCTCATTGTGATTTGTGACAAATGCTTCTTCAAAGTAACTAGGTAATTGTCCATTTTTTGGAACATTGGATCAGTGGTGACTGAATTTTAACTCTAACATTTTTTCTTCCCATTTGGTCCTTTCACTTGGCCAGAAAGAATTAGATCATCATCAGTCTCAACTAAAAAGTCTTGAACCTCCCTTAATGTTCTTAGTTGGGGCTCTCTCTGAGGAAGAAACCAACTTCTGGTGGCAAAGCACTGATGAAGAACCTCTTCAAGCTGTTTTCTAGGAGTACCACATCTTCTAGGATCCTTCTTGTCAACTAATTATACCTTGCTACAAAATCTCTCATTGATTCAAAGGTCTCTTTCTTCATCTGAACCAATTGGACCAGCAGATCCGGATAATCTTCTGTGCTCTTGAACCTATGTTCAAATGCACTTCTTATATCTTCCGAGCATGTGATATATCTTGGGGGCAACATGTAGAACCATTCAGTAAGCTTTTCTTGGAGTGACTCCACAAAGAACCTAACTGAAACATCTTCATCTTCAACTCCCAACACTCCATAAGCAGTGATGAATGCTCCTACACGTTCTTCATGGAGCTGAGAACCATCCCATTTGAATTTTGGGAAGTTATTTCTTGAGCATCTTGGGAGGTCATGAAAGTGGTTGTGGAAGAGTGAGTGGACTAGTATTTTCTTCCCCATGATATGTTAGGCCTGTGTTCCTCATGCTCATGATCACCCATTCTATTCCTGTTTCTATCCTCTAGTCTTGCTAAGGCTACTTCTACTGCTACTCTTTCTTCTGATTTAATTTGGATTCTTTCTATTTCTTCAAGTTGAGCCCTTATCTCCTCTTTAGAAACTACCCCTCTTTCAAGATCTTCAAATGTGGGATCAATTTTTCCTCCAAGCCTCATTTGCTAGGTGTACCTTCTGTCAGCCAGCTTGAAAGTTTATGCTCTTCTCTGGGGTGCTAGAATTTGTCTCTACCTTTCTAATTCAATAGCACGTTCCTCTTCCAGGTCCAAAATCCTTATGGAAATGAAGTATTGATTAACACTTTGTCTTTTATACCAAATATCTTCTCTCAGATCGGAAGCAATGTCTTCTTGGATGTGTAAGAGTAAATTAGGTCTCTCAATAGGAGGATTTCCTAGAATAGCCATGATTTACATCCATGAAGTTTGTGTGATTATTCAATCTCCAGAAACTTTTATTCTAGAATATTTTTTGTATTTTATGACCCTGAGGTTTTTTTTAGGGTGCAGATGGTGCAAAATATGACCCATGGTGGGCACCAAAAACTGTTGGCGAGAAAATTTGTCTTGTGGGAAAATTGGTGGGTTTCAAGCCAACGCTATGGGAATCTAAGTTCCTCTACTTTAACGGTGTAGCTTCTATATGTGCATGCGTGAAAAAGTGGATTTCAATGGTGGCATTTTGGCCAGAGATCCAATAGGGGCACTCCACTGACCTTGTGACAAAGCTAGCAATTTCTCACTAGAGAAGAAATTTGTCTAAGAAGGGGAAAGGGAGTGAGAATGGAGATAGGAGAAACTAATGTTGTGAGTAGAATATCAGATGCCCACACACATTAATTAGAAATTTCATTTACATGCATTTATAATTAGAAGAAAAACAAATCCGTAGGAGAAGCTACAAGACTGAATGAAACTCATTGGTCACAAAGTACCGACCAATTCCTCAATCAAAGAGGAAATAATTCCTTCTTTCTATGATTGATGCTCGAGCAGAGTTTGTACATAGCTTGAGAATGGAAGAAATTTGAGGAAGAAGAGAAAATAGAAGAAGAATGGTGTTTTCTAGCTTTTTTAGGTACAAAGCACTCTGGTCTTTTAAAAAAAATCAATTTGCCAACCCTTGGAATGATGTCGAGAAGCCATTATATCCTTTTCAAAAATGGTTAAAATCTTTACAAATCCTCGATGCCTTTTCAAATTCCTTTGTTGTGAAGAAAACGATCATGGTGGGTTAAAAAATAGATCTTGTAAAGCAACTGTTACATTCAATTTGCTAGTTTAAATATAGACCATTTGATTTGCTCCTATTGCTTTGAAATCGGGCCGTCCATGTGGCAGGAAGGGATTAGAGCGATTACGTGGGAAAGCCTTTTTATTTTGTGATTTTTTTAGAGATTTGGCAATTTGGAAAAAAATTAGCCCGCACCCCCGCTTTGACTTTTCAATTTAGACACGTGGCACCTTCTGGTTGGAAATGGGGTCACGACCCTTTTCTCAACATTTTAAACCATTTTTGGAAAAGGCTCAAAAATTCAATTTCCTCCATCGGCCCTCTACTCCGATTTGACTAGGACATGTGGCACATTCTGGTTGGAGATGGGGTCACGGCTCTTTTTCTAAACATTTTAACCTTTTTTGGAAAAAAGGCTCAAAAACTCAATTTCATCTGCCGGCCTATTGCTTCGATTTGGATTTTGACACGTGGCATCCTTTGATTGGTTGTGGGATTCAGGGAAGCGGTGAACCTTTATCCTTTTTAACCTTTTAAGCAAAAAAAAGGCTAAAAAATTTGAATTTCTTCGTTAGCCCGCCCTTACGCTTTTGAATTTTTCGGCCAATTCAGCTTTTTGGGTCCTAAGTGTCCCAATTGAACTTGTGCAGCCTGGGACAAAAAACTTCTACTTTTTCCGCAATCAGAAATTTCAGCTTTTTGGGTCCCAAGTGTCCCAATTGAACTTGTACAGCCTGGGACCGAAACTTCCACTTTCTCTGCAATCCCACAATCAGAAATTTCAGATTTTCAGGTCCCAAGTGTCCCAATTTAACTTGTGCAACCTGGGACAAAAACTTCCACTTTTTCCGCAATCGGCAATTTTGGATTTTCAGGTCCGCGGGGAAAATTTACCATTTTTGCCAAAAGTGACCAAAAGTGTTAAGTTCACCAAAAAACCTGTTCCTCCCCATCCAATAGGATCTAACCACGTACCTGCATTCATTGGGTCCAAAATTTGATGGGGAAAAGACACCCGTCATCCCGACTACAGGAAAAATACATAGAAGAAGAGAACTTCATCATTTTGAGTCTAATTCTTGAATTTCCTTCACAAACCAGAGGCATGGAGGAAAAAAATGATTTGACAACCCAAGCCATAGAATAGGCAAACAATTTTGATCACAAAGAATATTGTAAAGAGGATATTTCGTGCATAGACCGGGAGATGGAGAATTTCTCAAAAATGAGCAAAAAAAAGATTTAAATAGCACTAGGGCACGAATTTTGCTAATTTCTTAAATCTCTAACTTGGCTTAAACACCAATGAAGGGCATGAGCTGCTCAAAAATTTGAATTTGGCTATGGAAACACAACAGTTTTCAGGAGACAACAAGAGGGAAGGTAACTCCATGTAGATGTGAGAAGAGGAAGAAGTGCATGGAGGAGGAAGAGGGAAGGGATATTTATATCCCAAGCCAAAATTCTCACATGTTTTACGAGGTTGTTTAAGGAGAAGACTGTGGATACCCTATTCATAACGTCCTAGACCATATCTCTTCCATGCATAATGATAAAGGTAAGTATAGGAAAAATATTTTTTAGAGAGGAAACTGAAACCATTGTGATATGGTTTTATGTGAGGGTGGTCATCAGTATGGGAAGAAGGGTGATCAAAGCCACCATAGAAAATATTGGTTTTGAGGAAGGGGGACCAAAAAAAGATGATATCCAGACATTGGGTTGATATATAGGGGTCTTTTAAGGATGACTAAGGTGGTTAAGAGAAGGAAGGGAATTAAGAGAAAGGATTTGATACTCCCCTAGGGAAAGAAGATACATTGCATCATTGAAAGATTTGTCATGGGGTAACTTAGATGTAGGCACAAAAGAAATGGTGGATGCTTCAAAAGAAGAGTCTTGCTTAGGGATAAGCATGTCATTTGGTCAATAAGTCATATGACATGCTTTAAAGGGAGTATGGTCATTGGGGAGAGTATGGATCTTCCCTTTATGTTCATATTTAATACAATACTAGAGGGTGGATGGGACATAGCAGATGGAATGAATCCAACGACGTCCAAGAAAGACAATATATTAAAACTCCCCTTCCACAATGTAGAAGATCTCATGAAGGATTTTATAGCCAACACAGATGGGAAGAATGACTGTGCCCACTGGGTGTGCTAAAATGTGTGATAAGATTTCCACTTCCCATTTTAGATTACTGAAAATAAATGAGGAATCAAGAAAAATAAAGAATATGGGAGGGTTTAGGGACCTCTTGATGTAAACGATGGTGAAGATGGTACGAACACACAAAAAGTAAATCCTCCTTGCTAAGAGTTGAAAACCTGCACAACCATGAATACTAGACATGGAAAAGGATTAGTAATGGATATGGTGGGCTACTTGATGAATTTGGTTATGAGAAGTGAAATATTCCTAGAAAGGATGTTAGCCCATGTGATAATAACAAAACGATAATCGATGATAGATAGGGATATACTAATAATAGATTCTGAAAGAGAAGTATAACGAACTAAAAGATACTAAAATAATAATGGATAATGAAGATATTACAAATAAGAATAAACCAGAGGGCATTGATGATGACCCTAGTAGAAAATAGTATGGCTGATGGTGAGTAGAGCAGAAGTGATATGAAATTATGAATAACAGAACTAGAATGTTGATGTAGAACTGCATATACTAATAACAAAACAAAGATGAGGTAAAATGATGTAAGACGTAGTAGATCTAAATTGGATAAGGGGAGGGTCGACGGAGACCTGAGGTAAATAGACCCGATCAATGAAGACCAGTGCAAAGGGGATAGAAAGATGTAGAAACTGAGGCAGGTATCAATTTTTAGGTATTGAGATAAGTAACAAAAAGTTGGTAGGGTGACTAGGATGCTGATAGAATAGGATGGATGCAAATCACAATGGATAGGATGTAAAATAAGGATGATCTAATGGATGTGGGATATGGGTCGGTAGCAACCAGACCCATTCGGTGGCAACTAGAACATAAATGGGATCTAGGACAAAGAGCAAGATGGATGGATGAATATAAGGTTGGCTGAAGATGGATGAAGGGAAAGATAGAGCTCGAAAAATACTTGTAAAAATCTAAGACAAAATAAAAGCATGCAAAAATGATATCTTCAAATAATCTCCACTATAATCTAAGTTTCAACAAGATGGAATGCAATGGAATGACAATTTGATCTAGCTGATAAGAGCACTAAAGAAAAATAGAGGAAGCAACAATCACAAAGAGCACACAAGTTTCAAAATTTTTTAGCCCTTTGAGAGGAGGGGTGATTGTGTTTAAATAGGAAAGGGTAGGGTTGACGATGACTGGGATGGATAGTCCATCAGGAGAGGTTAGGATAAAAATGGGCGGGTGTAGAATGGATTGATAATGGATAGTGAGCTATTTTAATCCTTGCACACATGTTGGGGATGTCTAATGGGTTATGGGAGGTGTAAGGAATCTTAGGAAGGGGTGACTGGGTGTAGGGAATCCTAGGGAAAATTTAACAAAGTGCAATGATGAAGGTACATGGGAATCCAAATGGGGATGATTAGGATGGATTTTAGGATAATGAAATGGATTAGGGTTGATTCGGGATAACAGGGACAATAATGAGGATTAGAATATGGAAACATAAGAATTATGGAGGAAATTAGGATAAATGGGATGTGGGGGGGAGAAAATATGAATTTAGGAGGAAAAGTGGGTAATTTAAAAATAGGAGGGACATGAGCGTGCTAGGCAAGGGTGATGGGCAAATGTGATGTCAAGGCATGGGGTGCGAAAAAAAGTGTCTACAAGTTGTTCTTATGATATATTGTTGCTTTGAAGGGATTTTTAAGAGCTTTGAGGGATTTGGGAATGATTTTAACTTGAGAGAGCTATGTGACTGCAAGGAGAGGTAAATAGGTGGATTGAATTTTTTTATATATGATTTCATAGATAATATTTCACATTAAGACCAAATTATGGGATATGAACCAACCTATAAAGATATAAAATATTAAAAAGTGATAGTTGGTTGGATGGGAGTGAAACCATTGGCTTTGGAACGAACCATCAGAAAGTTTGGTCCTAGATGGATGGTCCCATACATGTAGTTCAAGGTATTTAGCAATGTTATATGAATGATCCCTAGAGGAATTTACTATTGCGAGATGATGTAGTTACTTATTTGAGAACTTGAATAGTGTGAATAGATAAGTAATTCATGCAAGAGAGATAAAGATAAGACACCTAGGCTTGGAGTGTGTGAGCAAGTCATGATCTAGGGATACAAGCACACTTGTCATTTCTAAATGATAAAATGGAAAATTAGGTGTCTATAGTAGACTGGGTAAAATAGTGAATCATTATAATCAATGACATGATATAGATGAAATTAATCCCATGTATTTTATTATGACTATAGATATGATGTGATTTAAACCTCAATCGACCCAAATTTCATCACAAATTGAATCAAATTTAGTAAATCAGTTCATTCATGCAAACTTATTGAGGATAATTTGATCCCCTTGAATAGATTTGTGAATATAGAATGTTATTAGGGTTAATCACATGATGACATCAAAGATTGATCCAATTAGTCAATCGGTGCATTGACGATGTGATTAGGGTGAAATAGAGCCCCTTAAATATTATTCAAACAGTCAAGTACATTTTAAAATGTTCAATATTGGGCTTAATCTACTAACCCCAATCTCATCAAAGAATGGACCAAGTTGAGTTGAATGGTCACCAATGTGGGAAACATAGGTTGATTTGAGTCCTAGAGTTGAAAGAGGGATTCACGAGAACCGATGTCAAAAAGCAATGCACCACAATGAAGTTGCACTCCGATGGTAACGTCAAGCCAATGCAATACACAAGATTCAAATCAATGGAAAGAAGATTGCAAGTAAGAAGAATGGGTCTGCTCATGCTCATAGATCGAAAAATAGGAAGTACAAATAGGGGTGCTGTGTAACCCCCATGCCTAAACATGGAAAGAAACTCAATGTCACCACTGATGCATATGACGTTGACTGATGCATATGACGCCACTAGAAGAGGAGTTACAATTCCAAATAAGGAATGTAACTCCTATGACGTATTGACGCAAATGACAATGCCAGATTCTATGACAGAATATGACACTTGTCATTTGACTTCCTAAGACCTGTGACTCTCGTAAGGTGAGATGACTCACCTAGGTGATGTGGAAGATGAATCGATAGTCACACACACCAATAACCCCCTTCATCAAAGCTAAGGAAGAGGTCAAGGTAAGCCAGAACAGAAAAAGAAGACTCCCCTAGATAACTAAGAAAGATGTGTCAATGAGCCCTAGCAACTAAAGGCCTGATAAGGTGCCCATGTACAAAAAACATCTTTCTAGAAAGAAGAAGAGGAGAAGAAGGAGGACTATATAGCCCAAAGAAGATGGGCAGCTGCAACAAACCTCACCCCAAGAAGGGACCGCAAGTGAAGAAACTTCACCTCAGTGAAGAGCTTGGTGAAAATGTTTGCAACCTGATCAGCTGTCTGAACATACTGTATGTCGATGATGTTTTCATGTATCAGCTCTCGTATGAAGTCCATATGAATCTCAATGTGCTTCATTTGCTGATGCTGAACTGGATTTCTAAAAATCGAGATAGTGCTCATGTTGTCACAGTAGATAATGGTGGATGCCAAACTCTGTCAAGATACCCTGTAACCAAACAACTTCTATGGCAGCGTTAACTGCTCCTCTGTATTCTGCTTCTGTTGATGATATGGCAATGGCATGCTACTTGTTAGTGGACCAAATGATAGGACCTGAACTAAGAGTGAAACTGTAGCCTGATGTAGACTTCTGAGATCTAGATCACTGGCCCAATCTGAGTCTGTAAATCCAACCAAGTCAATCTCAGTCCCTCCTAAGTATTGAATACCATCTGTGTGAGTGCCACAAACATAGTGAAGGATCCACTTTGCTGCTTTTAAATGAAGCTCATGAGGCTCCTTCATAAATCTAGACATGATCCCGATGGCATACGTTAGATCTGGCTGAGTGTGAGTAAGGTAGATCAAGCTTCCCACCAATTGTTGATAAAGGGTACCGTCAACCAAGGGGGAAGAGTAACCAGAAACCAACTTAATCCCAAAAAGAAAAGGAGTAGGTGAGGACTTGCAATTGGACATGTGAAACCGAGTAAGCAAATCAATAGAGTACTTAGGCTGCGAGATCATAATTCCTGAGTCAGATTGTGAAATTTGGACCCCAAGAAAGTAATGAAGAAATCCTAAGTCAGACATGGAGAACTTGTTGGCCAAGGAGATATTCATAGAATCAATGATAGAGGAAGAGCTACTTGTGATCAATAAGTCATCAACATAGAGAACAAGAATAAGCATGGAGTCATCCTGTCACAGAATATACACATTTGGGTCAGAGTGACACCGAGTGAACCCTGATGCAAGTAAAAAGGAGTCCATCTTGGCATACCAAGCCCAAGGGGCTTGTTTAAGGCCGTAGAGAGACTTCTTTAATTTGCAAACGAGGGATGGATCATGGACATAACCTAGAGGTTGTTTCATATAGATCTCCTCCTCTAGGTCCCCAAAGGAAGGAACTCTTAACGTCCATCTGGTGGACTTCCCATCTGTTAGCGGCAGCGATGGTAAGGGTCAGTCGAATGGAAGTCATCTTTGCAACCAGAGCAAAGGTTTCTGAGTAATCAACCCCAGCTACATGGGAGAAACCCTTAGCTACAAGTCGCACTTTATACTTCTCGACTTCTCCATTAGCTCCATACTTTGTTCGATATACCCACCTACACCGAACGATTTTTCTTCTTTTCGGAAGAAGGGTAAGATCCCAAGTGTCATTCTTTATGAGTGAGGAATACTCCTCATCCATGGTAGAATTCCACTCAGGAATCCCAGAAGCTTCCTGGAAAGATGGTGGATCAGAAGCAGAGGTGAAGAAGGAGTGAGGTTCAGTGAAGTCTGAGTGAGTATGTCTCTCATCCAAAGGATCTCCAAATAAATCTCCAGCACTCTGTAAATTTTTCCTGGCCCAAAGAGGTCCTGAAGGCTCAGGCTCAGAGTCGGAAGATTCTTCACTTGAGTGAGAAGGGACATAGTCCTCATCATCAATATTGTCAGAATCAGAAGAATCCAAAGTTTGAGGATCGGGAGGAGTAGGGAGAGGTGGAACTCACTCAACAACATCATCATCTGAAGAGTCAGAATCTGAATCAGTGGGCAAAAGGACCTCAGTGGAAATTGAAGTCAATGATGACTCATCAAACTTCACACTCTTCTCAATATAAAGCTCACAGGTGGTAGGGTTCAACAATCGATATCCCTTCATGCCATCAGGATACCCAACAAAGATACAAGTTTTGGATTGTGGATCCAATGCCTTGCGTTTCTTTTTGGGAACGAGCCATAGCCTTAGATCCGAAGACTCGAAAGTGCTCGAAATCAGGCTTGTGTCTAAACTAGGATTTAAAGGGTGTCATCCCTCGTACTGCCTCGTGTAAGAAACTGTACGCTGCAAAGCAATCCCCTAAGAAGTGCAGAAATCCTCAAACCTGTTGCTCACATACCTCCATTTTCAGTTCGAAGAACCTTGATAGACCGTTCCACTTGTTTCTCAGCAAGAGCCTTAAAGTTTTGAAAATTCTCAAAAACTTCAGACTTAAGCTTAAGAAAATATAGCCAAGTATAACGTGAAAAGTCATCAATGAAGGTTAGTATATATAGAGCTCTAGTAAAAGAAGGAGATGGAAAAGGGCCAGAAATGTCACTATGAACAAGATCCAAGGGACGAGTAGCTCTCCAGGATTTTCCCTTGTCAAAGCATTTTTCAGGGTGCTTTCTAAGGGTAAAACCCTCACAAAGACCCTTAGAAAACTTAACTTGGGGTAGCCCATTGACCATTTCGTTTTGGATCAATTTTCAAGGTAACAATAATTTAGATGCCCAAAATGCTCATGCCATAACTTGCTAACCTCATTTGCATGAGTGAGCAAGGCATTAGGTGTAGAATCAGAAGAGAAGTGGGAAAAGGTATACAACTGTGAATGGTGATCTGCCTTTCCCTCAGCCACAGTGCAGTCAGAGTTAAGCTCATGAATAATCACCGAGTTAGGACCAAATTCCACTCGCATTCCTTCACCAAGGTGGGTGATTTGGTAAACCGATAGGAGATTGGTAGAGAGATTGGGAACACTCAACACTTGGTTAAATGTTCCACTTTCTATCTCTACCGATCCACTACCGGAAATCGACACATGAGTGTCATCACCCAACGTGATTTGGGACATGCCACATGGTTCAATGCTAGAGAATTCAACCTCTGAAGAAGCCATGTGGTGCAAGGCACCAGAATCAATAATCAAAGTTGATGATGGAGCTGATCTAGCTACGAGGGCCTTACCTTTCTTCTTTTCATTTTTAGTCTCCTTTACATTAAAAGACTCGCCTTTCTGAGAATTTTGTTTAACAGATTCAGGAACATTTATTTTATTATTCTCAAGTAAATGAGTTAAGTGATCAATTTGTTTCCAAAAACAATGCTGCTCGTCATGGCCAGAATTCTTACAATAGGAGCATTTATACTTTTCCTTCTTCTCTTTAGGCTCAGAAGTCGAAGTATGAGTGATGGGCTTAACTGGGGGTTGGTTGGTCTTGGTTTCTTTCTTAGGTTGGTCCTTAGTTTCTTTCTTCTTTTCATTTTTCTTGCCCTTATTCGCCACAAGGGAATGTGACTTAGATTTTAGAGTCCCCATTTGAATGAGTTTTCCTGTTTTTTGAATGAGTTGGGATGAAAAACTGTCAAAGGAGGGCATAGTCCAAGTACTACCCAAGGCAAATTTCGTGGCGTGGAAATTTGAAACGAAAATAGAGTATTCAGGACCTAACTTAGAAAGAATTGACAAGATCAATTGAGAGTCTTTCTTATCCACTTTACATTCCTTTAGAAGCATTCTAGTGCGGACAAAATTTGAGAAGAAGGCCTGTAGGTTTTCAAAGTCACTAGGATTTAACCCTAGTAGTTCATTCTCCAACTCATGCACTCTCAAGTCATCTTGCTTCCCAAACATATCATCAAGCATTTTCCACGCTTGATCGCATGTTGAGGAAGTTTCGATGTGGAAGAGAAAGTCAGGAGAGACGAACATACAGATAAGACCTAAGGCTTCATCACAACGGTTGAACCATTTAGATTTTTCAGGTTCATCAGTAGGTTTGGTCTCTAACCCCATGGTAACTCGGTATAACCCTTTACTTCACAAAACCAATATAATTTTAGATTTCCATTTGAAGAAATTAAAAGGTGTGAGCACTGGTACTTTAGAGATATCCATAATGAAGAGATAGAACCAAGGAATGCAGAAGGAAGGAGAGAGAAAAGAAACAACCACCCCAGAACAAAATTACACCCCCCAATTTTTGCACTTTATAATTCAGTGCATTAATTACAACTAGATGCGACTGTGTTTTGAGAACCAGTTTGTCACTCACCTTGCAATTAGCGTAATAACGCACAATGGTGGAGACAACAATCAAGGTTCGTAGGGCGCAATAGATCGACACTGCAAGAAAGCACAGAAAGAGAGAAGCAAGAGGGGGAAGAAAGAGCTTTGTGAGAAACAATGTCTCACATAGCATTAAAGAATTCCTTGTTGTAAGACTATGGTGGACACGCTCACAAGTCCACGAAAAAAAGTAATAGAACAAAGCTAAAAAAAAAATGAGTTGAATTAAGCAATACAAAGACACCCCCCAGAATGTGACAATTTATAAAATTAATGTGTTTATAAAGATAATGATCCCATCATCTAGAGTGCGAAAAAACATGCAACTTTGACTAAAGAAGTGCTCAAAACCGAGCAGCGAGTCAAAAGTTATAGCAAAAACCAATTCCTGCAACTGATGAGAAAAATCCAATAAGCCTGCAAACGGATTAAAAAAGCACCCTAAACACATGAAAAAGGTGTCATATGTATGCGCGTTGGAAATGACATGGAATTTGAGATAGGGTTTGTTTGTATTGCGAGGGGGGATTAGCCACCTGCCAATCCCGGACCTCACCCTTTGTCTTCGGCACTCGATGGAAGGTTAATAATACAACAAGCCAAGAAACCAAATTTTACAATGCCAATAAAATGAAATGTTTTTACCTTATACCTTTTAAAAGTAATGAAACAAAACGTTTTTAAGAAAAGTGATAAGGTAAAATGTATGCAAACACATTTTTTTTAAAAGGTGAATAAAAAACGTATTTTTAGAAATATATTACCTGGCAAAAAAAAAAAACGTAACTGTCCACTATAAAAAAATGTAACTGTCCACTGCAAAAATACACTAGCCTAAAATAATATCTCCAAAATAGAACAGTACAAAAAATGCTCAGAACAGTGTAGAACTGAGTGTAGGAGAAAATGCCTGAACAATGCAGAACCGAGTGTAGGAGAAAATGACTGAACAGTGCAGAACCAAGTGTAGGAAAAATGCCTGAACAGTGTAGAACCGAGTGTAAGAAAAACACCTGAGTTGACCATGTGCAGGTTCCAACAAAGAAAATGGCATGTAGACCAGGCATGGCTAGAGGGAGCACGAGTTGATGGTGGTGGTTTGAAAGCTACAGCCAAACCGAGATCTTGAACAACAGGCAAACCATATGATTATGATGCCAACAACCAAAAAAAGGGCCACGTTCAGATTTACATGCCAAAAGAAAATGAGGATGAAGAGGATGAAGAGCTTGCAAACCACGAACAGTCCAAGTGCAAGGTGAAACGATGCAGAGAATCAAAGCCACGGTTGAACTCAAGGTAATGTAAGCAAGCCATGCCAAAAAACGAGCATGCTCTCCATGTAAATACAACCATCGAATGAAAACAAGATCACGGGTAGAAGCCCAAACCATGCACGGGTAGCAAGCAGAAAATAAGAGCCAGTAATCACAAGTCCATGCTAAAAAATGAGCTCTTCTTTTACCCTGCAGGTGCTGAATCTAAACACAACCAACAAGAAACACACAAACAACCCAGAAACAACAGCCACAAAGATCTAGAAATATCCAAATACGAACTCCGCTGATAAGAAAACCAACCAAATACCTTAACTTGTAACTGCTGAAACCTCAATACGAGGTGATCAATAATTCCAAAATGATAATCGAAAAAAAAACTTACACACGAGGAAATGAGAAGAAACCAGAAGTAATAAACAACTGAGAACTGAAGAGTGCACGTTTACCAAAACCAGCTCTGATACCATGAAAGAGGGATTTGTGAGAACTGATGTCGAAAAGTGATGCACCACAACGAAGTTGCACTCCGATGGTAACGTCAAGCCAACGCAATATGCAAGATTTGAATCAATGGAAAGAAGATTGAAAGTAAGAAGAATGGGTCTGCTCATGCTCATAGATCGAAAAATAGGAAGTAAAAATAGGGGTGCTGTGTAACCCCCATGCCTAAACATGGAAAGAAACTCAATGACACCACTGACACATATGGCATTGACTAACGCATATGACGCCACTAGAAGAGGAGTTACAATTCCAAATAAGGAATGTAACTCGTATGACGTATTGACGCATATGACAATGTCAAATTCTATGACAGAATTTGACACTTGTCATTTGAATTCCTAAGACCTATGGCTCTCGTAAGGCGAGATGACTCACCTAGGTGATGTGGACGATGACTGGACAGTTACACACACAAACAAGAGTAAGATACATAATAGGCGACTAGGGCTAATTTTTGGACAAATTGAGCACAGTGTAACAAATTCGGGACAAATTGAGCTACATGAAGCAAATATCAACATGTTGAACCTAATCATGACTAGGATGTGATTTGGGGCTCAATTATCCCAAATTATAGCACACATTAAAATCTAATTAGCCAAATTTGGTGCAATTAATTATATGATTTTTTTGTTAAATCAAGCCTTATGAATCAGAGTTTGGTTATATAAGTTGTGATTAAGGAAAAATCAGCTCGATTTCATCTCACAATGAGTTTGAGTCAATTAGTTCATCTACATACTGAAAAAATAAGACTAATTTGAGTTAGGTATGAATGTAATTGTGATTTTTAAATGTGATTTATGGCTCAATTAGCCCTGATTTCATGAAAAAATTACCTAATTAGCTAATTAGTGTAATGAGCTACATGATTTGGGAAAAATTGAGCCTTATGAACCAAATTCTAGTTACATACGACGTGATTTAAAGGTCAATTAGCCCTTCTTTCAAATAATAATGAACCAAAGAGATTATTGGTTCATTCGTGCAGAAAATTGGGGCTAATATGAGCCCTTTAAACCCGATTGCAAACCATTAAGGGATTTATGGCTCAATTAGCCTTTATTTTATTATGGATTGAGTCAATTAATCAATTGGTCTAATTAGTAATATGTTTTAGGAAAAATTGATCCAATGTGTTCACCTAATTTGAAATGTATAGGATGTGATTCAGGCATATTGGCTCCAATTTCATTGTATAATGAATCAAAGAGTCGATATGTTAAATGAAGGATATAATTGGATTCTATTTGATCCCTGTTGAGCTAATTACATCTTTATGTTGTGATTTGGGGATCAATTATCTCCCATTTCATCACATATTAAGTTAACCAATAAATCAATCAAATTATTAGCTCATGTTTTGAGATTCATCCCAACTATGTAAGAAGTTATTTGGGACTCGTTTAGCTTAAATTCACTGTAGAATGAATCAATTAGTTAATGGGTTCAATCATAAATGCAAAATTGATGTCTAATTGATCTAATCAATTAATCAAGGAGTACATTGGGGTCAAATTGGGCCTTATTTATATATAGACACTCAAATTTGGCAACTTATCCTTAACAATGCCAAGTTTGGATTTGTTCATATGCTTAGACAAATGCTCACATTCTAAGCCCAATCATCATATATCTTGAGTTGGTAATATTTTCAAACTACTATGTTATTCTCCTAGGAAATATTAATCATCCAAATTGGTAATACATCTCTAAGCATCATTCCTAAACTCTAGCTTTTTTATACCTAATTACATGTCTAAAACCATACATCTCAAGTCTATAGTGTAGTACGGTCCTAGCCAACCTGTACAATCCTAGACCCTCTCATATGATGAATATTTTTTATAATGTGAACAAATTATGTGAGTTAGTTCATATTCCCTAAGTTAGTCATAATATGATCCAAAAAATGGATATGAAATACCAAATTCTATGTATTCTCCATGTTTGATACTTGCAGTACAAGTTCTCAGCATATTATTTCTTCTAGAGATGGTATAGTCAGGTTGGGGGTGATTTTGACACCTTAAAATGAAAATTAAATCCATTCCTATTCTATTTAAGTAACTTTTTAGGTGGCGGTTATGTAACCTCTGGTGAAAAAGACTGACAGTTGCACAATCGCCAGTATGCGTTTAGCGGTGTCCTATCCATGACTGTTCCAGAATTTAGGAACTCAACAGTTGAAAATGTTTGAGCTTCCAAAATGGTTCAATTCATATTTCCATTCATCCTTGGGAAAAGAAACTATAAATACAAGTTCAATTCTTCATTCTAGTAGGTGATTTTGAGTGAATTCTAGTGTCAGTAAATAGAAGAAGTTAGAATTCTTTCTTATTTTTTTCATTGTGAGTCAATTTACTATTTTTTGAGAAGTTGGGAGCAAGAAAATACGATTAGGAGTGTGAATCCTTCTTGAAGGCCAATTATTAGTAGTTATATTTTTTAGAGAATTACATAGAGGAAGGGAAGCAAATTTTCTTACCCACTGGAGTTTTTCCCACATTGGTTTTCTCCATGATAAATATCGTCTCCTTTGTCTCTCTTTTCTCAATTTTATAGTATAGTTGTGTTTAATTCTTACACATTATATTGGTTAACAAAGAACTTAGTAAATATTTCATTCATTTTCACAAGAAAATGATTTGTTTATTGTCAAAAGTCAACAATTTATAAATCAAATTGGTATAACAGTAGTTAAGATTTCAGTTTTTGTGTGGTTAACTTGTGTTGAGATTGCAATTAGATGCTTGTTACTTGGAAGGGAAAAGAAAGTGCAGAAGGTATTTTTATTCCTTTTGAAGTAGATATTTCCTCCAGGAAGTGAAAGCAAGGAATCAAAGACATGGCTCGTAGAGATGATGTGGAAGAGATTGGAGAAGAGTGTTTCTACAAGTTGGAAGAAAATGTGGCAAGTATGTATAAGGATGTGTGTAATATTTCCTTGTCCATAAGGAAATTGGGAGTCCATCACGGAATTACTCATGGAGAAACTTAGTGTTCCAATTGAGACACTAGAATCCCGTGAAGAATATTCTTGTGATTACGAAGAAGAGAAGCCTTGTGCCATCGTTACACCTCCTCCATTTAAAGCAAAGGAAAAGATAAAGGTTCATCCTTATGATGAAGACATGAATATTGAGAAGTTGTACCATTAGATAGAACAACTGGAGGTTTATTTTGGTTTGCATCAAATTAATGAGAGTTATTAGATTTCCTTTGCTCGGTTAAAATTGACCAATCATGCTTTAACTTAGTTTGGAAGTTATGTTTATTCATTGGTTGTTAAGAAGCTTCCTCTAATTACTAAGTGCGATGATTTTAAAAGGATAATAATTTTTTTTATCCTATTTTTTATGTGGAAGAGAGGTCCATGTATTGGTAGTATCTTAGGTAGAAGCAGGGACAAAATGTGTAGGAGTATACTAGTGAGTTTTAGAAGAAATCTATTTAGATGGGAAAATATGTAACAAACCAAAACCTATTGATGAAGCATATTGGTGGACTCCATAGCTACTTGAGGAGACGAGTTCTATTGGCTAAGATGATAGACGTAGATGAGGCTTGCATGCAATCTCACTGCTTAGAGATGGACAAGAAGAAGAGTTCATCTACCTCTTAGCATGCTTTGAAAAAACAAGGTAACACCAAGAAAAAGGGTAAAGGAAAAGGGAAAGTTAAGAAAAATGGTACTTCTTTTTCTAAAAAGTATACTAAAGTTCATTATGGGGATTTTGATGTTGACACTTATTATGAGGAAAAATGTTGGAAGCTCCACCCGAAATTACATCCCTTTAAGAACAAGAAAAATAATAAGAAAGCCATGGCTGCCCTCCAGGGAGAGGGAGTGTTTTGCAGTGAAGAGATGGATGAGACTGTGTTGTACCTCCGTTCGAAGAGAGGTATGAGTTGAAAGATGCTAGTGAGGTAAAACAATAGTTATAGTCTTTGATTAAACAAGGTATAATCCATCCCAACACTTCTCCATGTGGTTATTCTATTGTTTTAGTACCTAAGAAAGATGGTTCATAGAGAATGTGTGTTGATGATAGAGGTTTAAATAAAATAACTATAAAGAATAGGTACCCTCTTCCTCACATTGATGATTTATTAGATCAATTACAACATGCTAAATATTTTACTAAGCTTGATTTTAATTCTAGGTATCATCAAGTGTTGATCAAGGAAGAGGACATACAAAAAACAATGTTCAAGACTAGGTAGGGGTTATATGATGGTTGGTATTACCGTTTGGGATATGTAATACAACATCTACCTTCATGAAGTTGATGAATGAGGTAATGAGATTGTTTATTGATTCCCTTGTTATTGTGTACTAGGATGACATTCTGGTTTTTAGTAGAATGTTTGAAGAGCACATTGACCATTTGCACTAAGTTTTGAAAAATCTTAAGGAGAATTGATTAGTGTTGAATGAAAAAAGTGCGAGTTTTCTCAACAGTCGTTTCTCTTTTTGGGACATTTGGTTGGAGATGAAGAGTTGAGAATCAATCCGAGTAAGATAGAGGCCATTTAGAACTGGCCTACACCATCAAATTTGACCGATACTAGGAGATTTGTTGGAGAAGTTAAGTATTTGAGGAATTTCATTAAGAACTTCTCATCTATTGTAGGGCCACTACATACAGTGACATTAGGGGGTAAGGATTTTGATTGGGGTAAGAAATAATAGATTTATTTTGAGACATTTAAACATAAGATTAGTCATGCTTGAGTTTTGGCATTACCTAACTTGTAGCTACCATTCAAAGTGGAAATTTATGTCAATGACTATACTATGGGGGTTTTCCTACTTCAAGGAGGTAGGCCCATATCTTATCACTATGAATTATTTCATAGTGCCATTCTGAATTATTGTACATATGACAAGGAATTATATGCTCTTGTTCAAGTAGTCAATAAATGGAAAAATTATTTAATGGGTAAGGAAAATGTCCTTCACATAGATCATCAACGTCTCCAATATCTATTGGCTCAAAACAAAATTTAGTAGGATAGAAACTATAAATGGATGGGGTTTTATATAACAATTTCATTTGATTATCAAATATAAGAAAGGTGTAACTAAAAAGTCAGTTGGTATGTTATCTAGACCTCCTTTTCTTTCAGCTATGGGCACATTAACTCTTCTTGAGCCTTTTTTGTGTGAAGCATATCAAGTAGGTTATAAGAAGGATCTAGATTTTACATAGGGTTTTTCAGTAGAAACCTCCAAGCTTGTTTTCACTTAGAGGATAATATTACTTCCATGATGGTTTTCTCTACAAGAACAAGAAAATTTCTATGTCTAAGGGGAAAGAGTGTATTTGATGAGGGAAGTGCACACTTCTAGGGTAGCTAGTCACTTTGGCAAGAAAAAGACTGTAGCGCACTTACAAAGGTATGTTTATTGGCAAAAAATACAAACAAAATTTGCTAAATTCATTAGGGGTTGTGTTTTTTGCAGTATAAGTAAGCCTAATAATAGGAAGTTGGGGTTGTATATTCAGTTGCTAGTTCCTTCCCAACCATGGGAAAGCATCTCCATGGATTTTTTGGGTGGTTTTCCTACTTCCAAGAGAATTCATAATGATATTTTTGTGATAGTAGACTGATTTCGAAAAATGAGTATTCTAATTCCTTGCAAGAAGACCATTAAGGCCAGTGATGCAGATGAGTTATTTTTTGCTAATGTGTGGGTTCACTCTAGTTTTCTTGATTCTATTGTGTCAGATAGGGAATCACAGTTCATAGTAAAAATTTGATCTACTTTGTGGGAGAAAATGGATACAAAGCTGAAGAGGTCTACCTCTTTTCATCCGAAGACATATAGGAAAACAAAAGTGGTTAACTGTACCTTGGTTTAGCTCTTGAGAGGTTACAATAGGAAACATTAGAGAACGTGGTGTATATCCACCATTCTTATAAGAGGACAATTCATGATTCTATCAGTAAGAACCTTTTGAGACATGTTTAGGATACTTTCCTAAGAGTGTTGTTTTGATATTACCATGAAAAGCCAATGGAAAGGTGAAACTAGAGGTCCAAAAAGCTGATAATCTCATTAAGAAAATTCAACAGATACACCTTTAGGTATATGAGAGGTTGGTAGAGTCATAGGCCAAATACAAAGCACTACATGATCAACATAGGATTGAGCATTCCTTCCTTATTGGAGACAAGGTATGGTTGTACTTGAGCAAAGATAGGCTATAGGGAAAATCAAAGAAAATCAATCCTCTTCGATATGACCTAATTGAGATTCTGGAAAAAGTGGGTAAGAATGATTTTCACTTGGATTTTCCTTCTTATATGAAGATTTAATCAGTTGTGAATGTTAAAATTTTACGTCTCTTTGAGCCCTCAATGTTGGATGAAGAAGGGAGTATTACTTCCTTCGATTGAGTATATTTCTCCAGAAAGTCATCTATCATTAGAGGAATATGTGGTTTTGTAGTAAAAAGAGAGAACAACACAAAGCGGAGTGTAGGATAGGTGGTTGATTGGGTTGAAATGTCAGTTACCTAAAAAATCCAAGTGGTACTCCAGAGAGGATGTGGGGAAGAAATTTCCTCTCCTCATCAGTCCTTAAAGCTTTTACGGACTTAAAATCCTCAAATTAGGGAGCTATGATCCAAAAAATAGATCTGAAATACCCAATTTTACGTATTCTCCATGTTTGATACTTGTAGTAGAGGTTCTCAACATATTATTTCTTTTAGAGATGGTCTTGGGGGTGATCCAGACACCTTCAAATGACAATTTGGGCCATTACTGTTCAATTCAGGAAAAAATTTAGGTGACACTTATGCAACCACCGCAATAATTACATAACCACCAATATTCATAGAGCGATGATTAAGTAACTGCCGGTGACAAAGATCGATGGTTGCACAATTGCTGCGGTGTTTGCACAATTGCCAGTATGTGTTTAGTGGCTGTCCTGTCCACGATGGTTCCAAAATTTGAGATCTCAATATTTTCAAATGTTTGAGATTCTAAAATGGTTTGGTTCATCTCTCCATGCATCCTTAGGCAGATAAACTATAAATACAAGTTCAATTCTTCATTCTAACATGTGATTTTGAGTGAATTCTAGTGTGAGCAACAAGGATAAGCTGTAATTCTTTCTTGTTTGTTCATTGTGAGTGATTTTACTATTTATTGAGAAGTTGGGAGGAAGAAAATACAATTATAAGGAGTGTGAATCCTTCTTAAAGGCTAATTATTAGCAATACTTAGTATTTTTTAGAGAATTATATAGTGGAAGGGAAGAAAATTTTCTTACCCATTGGATTTTTTCCCACATTGGGTTTCTCTAGGATAAATCTTGTCTCCTTTGTCTCTTTTTTATCAATGCTGAAATATAGTTGTGTTTAATTCTTGCACATTATATTGGTTAACAAATAAGTTAGTAAATATTTCATGCATTTTCACAAGCACATGATCTGTTTATTGTTAGAAGTCAGTAGTTCATGGATCATAATATGAATGTTAAACCCATGGAAGCCTATATAAGTAAGTCAACTACACTTTATAACTCACCTGACATTCTCACACTCTCTTATTGAAAATATCAACACTAAAGTACTCAAGGATCTCATAGATATTAATAAATTAGTTTCACATTAGTTAGAGTAGCCACCACATAGGTTTGAAGCACTCAAACTGGGTTCAAGAGTCTAGCTTCCTCCTTTTCCAAGCACTCAAAGTTCCTAAAGCCATGTATTAGAAAGAGCAAGTCACTCTAAAAATTTTCAAAGGTCTTCAAAGGAAAAAATGGATTAATATACACATTTTAAGCACACTGCATCACACTACTATCATGTTGGGTACATTTTCTTTTATTTAGTTAGCCCACTATATTTGAGTCAAGAGACATGAGGACACTAATATAGGGCTAGCTTAGATATGTATGCACACTTGCACCTACACTAGGATAAATACACAAGGCTTTCTCCCATTTGAGGTGATGTAGTTAAAAAATTAGACTGGTTTAGTAGGGGTTGACCACCAAGGGTATTCCAACCTTGCCCACAAACTAATTTATCCTTTGGATATCTAATGTTTTTCATGAAATTTTTTGTAGGGTATAGGGTTTTTATTGGTTACATGTGATTACAGGTAGTGCCAAACTTGTTTAAGCCCTAGAAATAGAAAAAACACACATTTTTAGGAAATAAAAGGGTAAGTAAATTTTTATAACCCCAGTTCCCATAGGTCAAAAACCATTCAAAGTATTCAATATTGTACCACATTCCACACAGAGTTATACACAAGAGTAATATCCAATTCTAGTTTCAAAGACAATATTTTTGGATCTAGAATATCTCTTTTACCCTATTTTCACACCTAGATCATCTCTGTACCACTCTACACAACTAAGTACTTATCCCTTTTTGTGTTTTAAGTAATAATTATATCGTTTATCATAGTTACAAGTATTAAATACTTTATTTTGAATTGTATTTTTAATGCTGATTAATTTATTCAGAATCGTCAACTTATAACTTTATTTAATTTATCCCTAATTCAATCTTTACTTATTTAACATAATTCAGAATTTAATAAAACATTTGGTGAACTTGATCCTTATTCTAATTTATCCCCACTTTATCCCTAACTACCATAAGGTGTATCTGTCTTTTGTTGGTGAATGATCCCTCTCTTAAGGCTTAAAATTTATTTTTCTGTGTATCACCATGAATCCTCAACTCTGTTATAGTATTTTTCTTAAGCTTATGGGTTCTTCCCCTCGCTCTAGTATGAGATACCATATATTTAACTTGATCCATGATCATACTAAAAATGAGGGAGGGGACCCATATGTATATTTCTTTTTATCTCAATCTCCAATATTCTCTACTTCCATTGGTTTCAAGGACTTTGTTGAACATCAAGATCCTATGGTTTATAACCCTTGTGACCACACATATTCCATTATTGATATTTTTTCTCATGTTATCATTTATGTTAATATTGTACATACTTAAGGTGAGGGATCCTATTATGACCGTGATGTTCATACAAAAGACCTTCCTCAAGATGAATAACTCCATATTGCATGATTTTTGCAAGAAAATCTTCATCACATTGATTTTATTTTATATGTTGCTTAGGACCAACTTAAGCATACATCAGTTTCCTTGACTCTTAAGTCTATTCCCACATATTCTACCATGGTTCCTTCTACTATGCATATATATTTTGGTGCATATATCCTTAGCAGAAACTAGTGCCCCACCTCATAATTTTGTACTATATCTATCCCTATGTCCACTTTTATTCCTACATCTACTTTATACACCCATAATGGTTCAAACTAATCTTCTTCTAGCACACAAGATATTGAAACACTTTTTCATAGTTTGTAAGATCAAATATTTATAATATAAAAAGGTACATCTTCTTCTTATCATATCATAAATTCCACTCAATTGCTTTATAACCCATTTGCACATGAAGTAGATTCATATGCCTTGTCTATGAGTTTTGTTACTCTTAATCTTCCTATTTGTTATGGAATAGGTGAACATGATAAGAAAATTCATGCTTTATATGTTTATTTATTGGATTACACTTACCAATATCTTTCTGAAAAGTCTCAAAGAATTTTCATGACAATGGTTCTATGATCTCCCCATTCATCCAATTTGTGATTTTACCCCTTTAGCTAATCAATTCATTGGACAATTCTCTATCAATATTGGGGATAATATTTCTTATTCTCAAAAGTTTAAAATGTTACAATTTTCTATGTTTTATGCTATAAGACAATGATAACAAAGATGAAAAATATTCTAGTTGATAATGAGCTTCAAGATTTATTTATATAGAGCCTTCTTCCCTCTTGCAAGAATTAGTTATCTTTGAAAATTTTCACTCATTTGATTGTTTGTGTCATACATTAAAAAAGTGTGAAGCTAAGATCCTCATCATGAACAAACTCAAGTATGCCACAAATTCTCCCAGCACATCCAATTGTAAGTTTCAAATTGAACCTACTTTCAAAAGTAAATATAATGACAATAAGCTTGATGCTAAAGCTATTTTTAATGATGTATTTCAACCCAAAAAACTTTAGTTACGATCTCCTTAATTTGAGCTTAAAAAAAAATCTGTTCTACCCAGGTGAAGTCTAAAAAAAAGATTATGGAGCTGGAGTCACAAGTTAAAGAGTTGAGCGATAGGATGGATGCGGTGGAGGAGGGCTCAAAAAAGAGGAAGTTCAACTTGCACATCCGAAATTATGAGGAAGAACTGGAAGAAGATATGATTGCGAGGAGAAAAGAAGAGGGTTTCAACAAAGAGAGCTTTGCAGATAATAGGGAAGCTTCACCTAAAAGTTAGTTTGGTTTTCTTCTTATGGACTATAGGCAGGATTTTTGTGAACTTCTTCAGCCTGGTGTTATGGCTATTTTCTTTTTTTTCTTCTGGGGTTTTTTGGTGTATGGTCCTAGCCTTCATTGTAAGAGTTAAACTTGTTTAACTCCTTGTGGACCTTTCTATTTCTTTCTACTTATTATTTTTTGCTCCTTTTTCTGTTCCTCCTTTGTAAGGTCCCTGGGAGCCGATCCCTATTTTTTACCTTATCTAATAATAAAAAATGATCTCCTCAATGGAAATTCACATGATTTATTTACACATCTCACCTAGTGCTTAAATAATTACTTGAGTGAAACCTTGTATCTCTCCCTCCCAAATTCGAGGTTGACACAAACAAGCCTCATAATAAGAATTTTTATGTTAATGTTTATTGCAATTATCCTAGATGTATTGGTAATTCTACTAATTTATGTGTTAAAATTCATCCCATTACATACAACCTTATTGGCACTAATACTATTGAATAGAACATGCCCATTGAAATATCTAAGCTTGCTAATGATAATGCAAAGCTAGAAATCTTCAATAACTCACTTACTGATGACACCATTGCTAAATCTAAACCAGAATTGCACCATGCTAATCATTTTATACTCGCCTCTTGCTCTTATGATCATTATTTTAAAAATATGATTGGTATTGTTACTACTATGTCACCTTATCATCTAACAATTGCTTTTGATGATACTAATATGGATCATAATATTTTTTCTGATACACTATACATTCATGTTTTTATTGGTCAACATTATATACGTATTTTTTTGATTGATGTTAGTGCTAGACATAATATGTGAAATTTAAAAGTTACTTGGTACTCTTGGGTATGATAAAAAACAATTCACTTTTGATATTGAGACACATTAGACATGTTACACCTCTTACACTTGGTTATGCTACTATGAATATTCTATTTTTAGTTATTGCTTCTCTTTGTTCATGTGATATTCACATACATTTTCCTTTGCTACATAATTTTTAGGTTATACCATCTATCATGCATCAATGTTTCAAATATATTCACAATCAATAAGTTGTTATAGTCAAGGGTATCCCATACGAGGCCCAAATACCTATATTACTTAGTCAACAAGCTACAATAACAAATTCTACGTCTACTGTTTACACACACACTTATTCTAGTGGGTCCATAATTCTTAGGCCTCCTTATAGGTATTCTATTATACAAATTTCTACTAATGGCTCTTTATTTTGTAGGCCTCCTAGGTCTCTTAGTGCACAATCATTTGCTAGTGGTTCTCTATCTCCTCAACTTCGTGCTAGGTCTGTTAATATACACACTTCTTCTAGTGGGTCTATCCATTCTCCTCTTCATGTTCGGCCTTCTAGTGCACATTATACTCCTCATTATTCTTTCCATCCTAGATCTCTTATGGCACATGCCATGGCTTCTACATATGTTATACATGAAGATCCTTATGCTCCTATGACATATTTGTGGGTCAATCCTCCTTCACTTATGGGTCTAACATGTATCCCAATTAGGCCCTCACAAGGAATCTCTTGGGTTACCCCCTTCCCTATACATATTTATTTTCAAAAATAAAAGAACATTTAAATAATCATATAATACAAAACTTTAAATATTTGTAAAAATATTAAATCATAACCTATATATGGCTTGATTTGCTAGTTTTTTACTTTACAGATGTTGTTTCTTGTATTGGTTTGATAGATAACATATTTTTCTATATAATATTTCAACACATGAATTTGCGAGGTATGTTGAGCTTGATGTGGGGGACATACACAAATTTTTACACAATGATAGGTTCCAACCTTATCCCTTCCTAAAGACAATGATCATTTGAGGGCTTCTTCTACATTATACATGTGCTTGTATTTCATTACAATTACCTTCACTTCCTCACTATGCTCAATTAATTGTATGATGTATATGATATATTTTGGGCTAACATGGCTAACACATGTCTCTTATGCACTAATAACCTATCTTACTTTATGTGCTTTATTTTACTACTTTTTTCTATACTTGTTTGCTAGATTTTTTTATTCCTTGATGTTTTGATAACTTATTGTATATAACTTGAGTGCCTTGATTGTCTTGTGAAACCATAAGTGTCCCATGTTTTTTAATTTATGCCCTCTATTATATGATACATTAATTCTTTCTATATGGCATGTCTGCTTCATAATTATTTTATGAAACCTTGAGTGTCCCAAGCTACAACTCTATGTTTTGATGTGGCTCTTTTACATGTTATTGTATATGTTGACTTGATTGACTATTTATTTGCATTTATGTTAGTTTTATTCTATACAAATTTACTATTGTTTCTCTTGTGTGTTGCCGGCTACATGTTCCTTTATTTCTGCACCATGGTATCCACTATGTGCAACCTTCTTGTAGGGATGGGATACCAAAAGTGGCCAATAATGCAACCTTGTATGTGATCTAAAACATATTATTAGAGTTATCGAATATGGACACGTCATTTTTTTAGTTTTGCACTCAACTTATTTATCACTCATTGTATACAAAGAAAAACTACACAACGAAAAAAAACAAAGTAAATAAAAGCAAAAAAATTCTTCCTTTGTATCTCCTTGTAACCTCAGATGAGATCATTGAAGCTCTGAGCTTGTTGAATCTCTTGATCATTTTTTTGTGTGGATGCTCCAAAAGTTTTCCAAATGGAATTACAATTAAACTATGAGTAAAGTGATTGAATGACTGATTTTATTGTAGGTTTGTGATCAATTGGATAGTGTAATAGTATGTGAAATTTAATCATAATCTAACACAATGATGATGTAAATTTCAAATCTTCCAAAGATGATTAATGGAGAAGAATGAGTGATTATTTATATATGAGGGAAGAAAATCCCAAATCATTGATTTGTGTGGTTAACTTGTCTGATATGAAGTTAATTGAAGCATGCTTGATTTATTTAATCGAGTTTCCAATCTAATTGAGGAGTTGATTTGCTACTTTGAGATTGCATGGATGATTTATTTTAAAATTTGGAAAAGGAGGCACATGCTTTTTTATATTTTTAGCTTTTTACATTGAAATATTAAATTCCATGTATTTTGTTTTATTCACCTAAAAAAGTGATGTGACTTTTAGCTTTTGGATTGAGTTGCTTTAATTTTAGAATGTCACGCTTTTTGGGAGATATGCTTAGTTAAGTCAAATGTATGATTTGATTAAATCTAAAATTTGCCTCTTGTATATATTTAATGATTTAATCTTTAGCTGATTTGTTTTGCTCTAGTTGACTTGAGATCTTGACTAGTGAAGTAAAAGTGGATAAGAGGTGAGGTGTAAATGGATAATGTAGGATTTACTTAATTATTTTGATATCAAATTAGCTAATAAAATTTTCTAATGGGATAGGGGATAAATAATAATAGTAATAGGATTAATTAATTAATCCTAGGAATGGGATATGAATGTAACAAGGCCCAAAGTGGGAATATTTAATAATTTGAGACCATGTGTGAGCGATAAGAATGATTAGGAGAGTCGTAGGATGATGTCGTAAAATGCCATTAAAGGTCATTATATAATGGAATATATCAAAAGTGGTTGAAAATGGTCGTAATGTACTGTGAAGTAATTATAAGACGATTTTAGAGATTTAGATTGCATAATGCGATATTTTAGGGTGTCTACATTTACCCCTCTTTAAAGTGTTACTATGAAGTAATAGTTCTTTAAAGATAGTAGACTCATTTAGATTAGTGAACAAATGATAGAAAAGTGTAATGAACTATCTGATTTACTCCAGTGAAGCATTTGGATGCCTCGGTAGGTTATGCTAAGAGAGTGTCCCCTCAAGTAGATGGGTGACGTGATAAAGCGGTGGATAACCACTTGATAGGAGGAAAAATACATTTTCATGTGAGAGACATGCAAAACGGCTCAAAAAAGGAGAAACAATGGGTGAAAAAGGTCAAAATTAGGATTTTGGGCCTGAATAAATGTTTGGGTGGGAGCCAAAATCATTGGCCATTTTTGCTCCTATAGTTTTGATGATGGTAGATGATATGTGATAGACATACGATGATGTTTGTGATTAATGAATTTTGTTGAGATTATTTTTTTATTTTTTATTTTTGAATGAGATGCATGAATTAATGTAATGAAATTATGATTAACATTTATCATAGCTTGGGATTCCATCCAGATTTTTTATTTTGGAGCAACATGTTTTGCTATTGCACAATAGAGTTAACACCATGATTATTGAAGAACCATGACGATCATCCCATTATGTGCACACACACACACACACACACACACACACACACACACACACACACACACACACACACAAAGATAAAAACTACAAAAAACCCAATATATCTAATAGATACATACACCAAGGATACAAATGAACCAATATGTTAACAAAAATACATATAATTGGTCAAATAGAAAAATAAAAAAATTAAAGTAAAGAAAACCTAATATACATAGTAATGGTATACACCATGGCTATGAATAAACCAAGATGTTAGCATAATACTTGTAATTGGTCAAGAAAACAATAATGCAACACAAATTTGATAAACATAATTAGCTATACCCCTAATGTGATCCACAATGAAGATTAAGCAGATTTGGGTGCCCCTAAGCAAGGGGATTGGATAAGACTGAAGAGTGGGGTCAAGTGACACTCTTGTTGGATCTTCATTAAATATTGATATGAAATTGAATGGGTAATTTCCCCTTATCAAGGATATATGCATGGAATAAAATGAGAGCTAATATAGCCCTAAGTGAGGATACATACGAGGGATTTTGATTTGACTTATTCCCAAGAAAGGATACATGCGAGGGGTAAGATGTTTATTTGATAATCGTAAGATAATTGGAAAATCACTAGGATATGAGTTAAAAGTCAAATATTTTTGAGTTGTGTCAATAACTGTTGGGATTTTGAACATTTTTTGAATGTTTTTGGATTTTGAATTTTCTGATTATTTTTTTAGATTCTGAAATTTACTTGTTTTTATTTTATTTTATTTTATTTTTGAGAGACCTTAGGTGAGCTCGGACCCATATGAGAATGTTTACATAATGCATAGTTATATAAGATCAAGTGATGAAATGAAAATGAGTATGAATAAACAAGTGTTTTATGTCCTAATTATAAGGAACAAGTGACATAACCCAGATTGGAATGAATTATTAGAGTAATAGGGTTAAAGAACTATATAAGCGGATGTGTCAAAATGCCCCTAATGCAAGGGGTTGGTATTGTTGATTCAAGAATAAAATATACTCAGATGAACCGTATTCATGGGCTCCTTAAGCTCTTGGACATCTTTAGTGGATAAATTATATGTGCTAGATCTGTACTCAATAGTGATAATATAAGGATCTAACCAATTAGGTTCAAATTTTCCTTACTTTTCCCAATCCTTTGTTGTATTCTTCTAATTTTATTTTAGAAATAAGGTCACCAATTTCAAATTTTCTTGGTTTTTATCCTTTTTTTGTAGCTACGACATAGTCGATTCTGATACACTTTCAAATGATCCAAGGAATTAAGCCTCTTCTCATACAGGAGGTGAAGTTCTACAAGACGATCCTACCTATAGTTGTATTCGCTGATCAAGTATTTAAGGGATATATAGAGTGATGAGAGCTCGACCTCTATGGGTAACACAAATTCAATGTCATATATGAGTGAAAATGGTGTGGCTCTTGTTGGAGTATGATAGGATTTGTGATAGGCCCAGAGGGCAGGATGGAGTTGTGTATACCAATTATGACAATATTTGTCTATAATTTTTTCCAAAATGGATTTGATCATTTTATTATATGCTTTTTCTTGGACCATTACACTGCGGATAGTATGGAGTGGACCATTTGAGGTCAGATGTGAAAGAATTTGGCTAGATCTTTAACAATTTAATTTTTGAAGGATGTATCATTATCTGTAATAAGGGAGGAAGGGATACCAAAGAAAAAAATGAGATGGTTAAATATAAATTTGGAAATATTAGTACCAGTAACATAAGTAAGAGTCATGGCCTCTACTAATTTGGTAAAATACTCGGTAGCGGTGATTATGAATGTATGGCCATCAGATGACACGGGTTTTTATTTTGCCTATCAAGTCAATTCCCCATTGGGAGAAAATCCAAGGTGTGGTGATAGACTAAAGAGCTTGTGATGGTGTATGAATTATATTAAGATGTTGTTGACACACTAAACACTTTTTCATAAAATTGTAATAATCTGAGTCCATAGTTGGCTGATAATAACCTACACAAAAAATATTTTTATCTATAACCATGTCACTTGTGTGTGTGACACATATACCAAAATTTACTTTGACTAGGGTTTAGTTTGCTTCATCTTTATCGAGACATCTTAGGAGAGTTCCATCATAGCCTCTTCAATATAAGGTTTCGGTAAGGATAGTGTAGCACAAAGCGTGTTGTGCTAGGGCTCATTTGTTTTGATAGTTTATATTGTTAGGGAATGTTTTTCCATAGATAAATATGTAAATTTCATGATACCAAGGGTTATCAGGACCAACTATTTCACATATCATAGTGGGCTCAGACAAATCGTAAGCTGGAATAAGAAGGTGTTCGACGATAAACTCATTGTATGTTTAATTTGAACTGAATTCAAGAAGGGATCCGATAGTTTCCATAGCATCTGTTGATTTTTTTTGTATGTGAGGAACTTGTTCAAATGGATAATCTGAAAGTAACCTTTTATTATATCAAACATGCTCTTGTAGGGGATCAATTTATCATATTTTACTTGATATTCATCGTTGACTTGATTGATGACCAAGAGAGAACATCAGTAGAATGTTAAATCCTTAAGATTCCATGAAATTAAAAACTTCAAACCAAATATGAAAGCTTCATATTCAGAAACATTGTTAGTACAAGGGAAGCTGAGACAAAAATATTTTGGAATAACATCACCATTTGGTGTAAGTAGTAGAATTCCTACTCCTGACCCGTATATATTACAAGATCCATAAAAATATAGAGTCTAAGAGAGAATTGCATAAACATATAAGAGTTTTACATTTGGAAATTCAAAGTGAAGAGGTTATGAACCTGATAGGGGTGCTGCAATAAGATGATCAAAAAGGTATTTTCATTTGATGACTTTCTGATTGAAAAATTTGATGTCAAATTCACTGGATAGGAATAACCCAACTAGACATTCTTTCACTTAGTACATGTCCAGATAATCGATACTTGAGTGGATCTATTTTTCAATAAGCTTAGTTGTATGATTGAGCATACAGTGACATAGCTTGTGAAATGTAAAAGCCATAGCTAAACATACCTTCTTGACTTATGAATACTAAAGTTCATGATCAATCAATGTGCTACTGAGATAATAAACAACTTGTTCTTGTCCTTGATTACTGTGTTGGGAAAATAACACAAATATTGTAAATTTTGTAGCAACAGTATAGAGAAGAATCGAATGGTTTTTAGAGTAGGTGGCATGAGCATTAAAGGATTTGATAGATACTCTTTTAGCTTAGAGAAAGAATCTTGACATTCTTGATTCTATTTAAACTGTACGTATTTCTTGAGTAAATGGTTTAAGTGGTGACACTTATCTGCTAGTTGCAATATGAACCATATGATGGATTGCATTTTTCCTTGAAGACATCATAATCGTCTAAGGTTTTATGGAGGAGGAATTTCCATGATAGCCTTGACCTTTGCGGGGCCAACTTCAATACTTCATCATGAGACAATGAAACCTAAGAGTTTTCTCTAAGTTACACCAAATACACACTACTTTGGATTGATTATGACCTTATATTCCTGTAACCTTTCAAAGATACATCCCAAAAATACTATATGATCCATCTTTTTTTTTGACTTTGCTAGGATATCATCTACATAGTATTACATAATGTCGAGTAGCATGTTATGGAAGATGAATGTCATAGATCTTTGATAAGTGGCTCCTACATTTTTTAGGCCAAAAGGTATGAAATTATAACAAAGCGTGCCCCATGGTGTAGTAACTTTTTTTGGTTGATCCTCTTCAATTTTTTTGATTTGATTATATCTAGAAAAACCATCCATTAAGGAGAACATTTCATGGCTTACTGTGGAATCAACAATCATGTCGATATTTGGTAACGTGAAGTCATATTTTGGACATTATTTTTTTTATACCATGAAATTCTATATAAATTTTGATACTCTGGGGTATTCTTGGTGAGTGGTACAATTTTTTGAGATCTCATTATGAATAGTCAATGGATATGATGAAACCAACTTCTATGAGTTTTTGTAATTCTACTTTGACGAGTAATGCAACTTTGGGATTTGTTTTTCTAAGTTTTTGTTTGATGGGATTTTCTTTTAGATGAACTATTAGATTATGAACTACAAGGGAAGGATCCAATCCTAGCATATCCTTATATGTCAAGGAAAATACATCTTAGAACTCAACAAGGAGTGATGTAAATGCTTCTATTTCTAATTCTATTAAGATTGCACCAAGCTGTAGGAGCTTAGGATATTCACTTGTACCAATGTTAATGCTGATGGTGTCTTATACTAGCATTTTTGATGTGTCTTTTTCGTGAAAAAACTTATAGGTTGATGTAGATATTTTGTTTGATCTTTTACTTGTCTTGAAGTCATTTCCCCTCTCATTAGTTCCTCATAAAGGTTTTCACTAGAAGATACGTCCTTTTGATTTTTATTGTTTTTATCTTTTTTCATTTTTTGTTTATTAGATAGTGCCTCAATTAGGTTTTCACTATGAGTAATTTTATTTTTCATCTTTTTTATTTTTATGTTTTTCTTGCTTTTTTGGACTAGGGTACTCAAGTTCTTCACCAAAATAAACATATGCATTTAGGTATATATTGAATCCCTTGTTATGATCCGAAAGGGGAATAAGGTTTTGAGTCCTGAGGAACTCTTCAATGGTTTTATCATTTCTTAAAAGATCCATAGATATGTGATTTTGTTGGTCCTAATTGATGAGACAAAGGTGTACAATGTTGAAGTCAATGGTATGGATGGAAAGGTATTCAAATAAAAATGTGTTAGCTAAGTCATTAAAAAGGTTATGTGTGGAACCTGTCTCAATGTACGAGTCAATATCCTCACCACTAGTTGTTACATAAAATATTAAAGGCATTTTTTCAAATATTTTAAAACCTAGGCATGTCGATAAATATTTTTGACATACATGACATGATCAAGACGACCTTGTTTGTTTTTACCACTAGTCCTTTTCCTTTCCACTGCATGTTTATCATCATTTTATGTGCTTTACTATATTCAATAGATTTGTAACATGTAGCTAGCCAATATTCATATAACTAAGAACCCGTAGAACCCTAAATATGTTCATATTATAGCTATACAAACCATTTCCAACGAGTTGTACCAAGATAATAAATGGGGAGATTTTTTGAGATGAGGAACATTGGGATTACCATATATTTATGGTGATAAAGGTAATTTTACAATATGAAAGGTATTCTATATTTCATATTCGCCAATACCTTTGTCAAGGAATTTAAGTTTGGGTAGAGAATTAAATGTAGAAGGTTAAAGTTTCGAAAGGATATTTGGATCAATGTGGTTTTCTTCTGTAAAAAAGAATGATTCAAGGAGTTGTAGATCTATTTGTAGAAGGAAAATAATTTTCAATATTATATCTCCCCTCTAGGAGCTTACAATATTCAAAAGGATTAGTATCAGTAAGTAGGGTAAAATTTTTTACCTTCGTAAGTGATCCAAAATCATAAGAAAATTGTAAAACATTCTCCAAAATTTACTTTAAAAGATGATTTCATGGATTCATGCGAAATTACAAAATTTCCCAAATTTTAATAATTTTTAAAAATATGCAACCCTTTGTGTATATAAGAGAAAAACTAGACTAAAAATAGAGAAATATGAGGACATACTTTATAATGGAGTATCGACGTTAAAGCCTACGTTTCTGGGTCCATATAAATGTGACGAATATATTAAAATAAGCTTTAATACACTTACAAATGAAATATAAGGAAAAATCACACCTTCTCCAATTGCCACAATATTCCTTCAGCAAATTATGCCTAGCCTAATTTTGGAAATTTCCTTTAATTTTTCTCCTAGCTCTCACAATAAGCTCTAGAGTATACATAGTCTTTTGCAATTACTCTTGAAATAACACATAACGTATTATATAACATGTTTTAAATACTTATCGCAAATGGTCAAGCCTATCATTTTGTAAAGCACGAGATAAGGGTTTGAATCCTTTATCACTCATCCACCGCTTTGGTTTTTCCTTTGTGGGAATAGTCCCCACATTAAGTGCGAGTTAGGTAGGGGAATGGTTAAAAAATTGGCTGGCCATTGAAGGTATATCAGTCAAATGAATTGGTTTTTATAATGCCTAGTGTGTAGGCCATTAGGTACTATGCTATGTTCGGGGTATGCGTGGAGGTTAGCGTTGAGTTGTTGGTTTGTTGGGCAGATGAGGAGTTTTTAGTTGGCAACGTGGGTAGATAAAATGTGGTGAGTTTGTAGATCTGCGTGGCATAGATCTGGTAGATAAAAGTTGTTATGAATAGGATGGTGAGGTGGGTAGGTCCGAGTTAGTTGGCTGAGCTGGGTTATTTTGACTCGCCGAGTTAGGCTATTCACTGAGCCATTACAATGCATAATGTTTACAATTACATATGAAATCATACCACATTCATCCTGTTATAGAAACATGAGAAAATATATACACAAAGATCAATAATGGTGATATGAAGATCGGAGGCCAAGGAACCCCTCCGCAAAAGAGTGTGTCGACCCTGGCTGAGGGCCCGCCAACCAAATAATAGCGGGGGCCCCACCCATCAGTAAATGAGTGTCGAAGGACCGACATCGCAAACCCAAAATTTTCTTCATACCGCTTGTCAAAATTTCATTAGTCCACTTATCGGATGTGCATGCATTTATGTCACCTATACGTTAGTCCATTATTTTTGCCACTTGGCTAAAAATTTCAGTGGGCTATATTTTCTGGCAGACGTGCTCCGTTTTCAACAAACAATATACCGTCAGAAATATCTCAATTTTATCTATGCAATGAAATTACATGTGACTAATTCTAAAGAAGATCATAGATAGGTGTTTCTCAATAAGGATCCTTTGGTTCAGTAAGGGAAATTTATATATTGATGAAGGTATTAGGCACAACTTACATAGTGTGAATCCCTGGACATGTAAGGAGAATGTTATAAGAGGTTTTAACATCTACAATATGATAGAAGGTGTCTAAAATTTGAGGCCCAAAATTTATGGATAATGTGATAGATTCCTAAAGATTTTCTATCACTAATTATCATAACCACAAATGGTGATGATATTATTTCATATAATTTTCTTGATTATTTACCAAGGAATCTTAACTCTTTTCATGGAACATATATTCAGTGCAGATCCATTACCTATAAGCAATTTATTATTTTATGATGGGTGATGAATTCTTTGATACATAATGAAATATTAATTTTTATGTTTGTGGTTCAAGAGGTCACGGGGAAAAAAAATACAAGGATGGGTCTATTAGATGAAAACTTGGTAATTAAGGCTTGAAATTACTGACTATCAATATATTTAGGAACACGTGCCTCCATGAAGTGCATGAGTAAGGATTGTCCTGAAGTGAATTTGTTGGCTTGAGAAATTCCATGATGGATATTTGTGCAGAGGTCATCTCCTATTGTTTAATATCATATTGAGTGAGAGGGATACTTAGCATTGAAGAATTTTGGATCAGCAATAGGTTGAGAATTAAGAATTGGAGGTAAAGTTGATGTAGAGGGGTATATTGGATGCAGGGTACCCAAAATTTTTTGTATCATGTTTTCACCATATAAGTAGGAGTATTAATTTTTATGGTGGCCACAGAATGAGGTGTTTGATTAATGAAGGAAATAATGGAACTGAAATCAACATTGTTTGAGGATTGTCCCTTATCTTGAGCTTTATTTTTCATATCATGTTTTGGAAATGGATCCTTTAAACACCTTTAGTATCTCATACAATGTGTTGGTATTTGTCTTTTTTCTATTTCAATATCTCCGTGATCTATTAAATCATGAATGTAATGACAAAGTATTATACAACGATTAGTAGAGTGACCGTTGATGTGGTGGTACTCACAGTATTATGGTTATTTATACCAGGTGGGTTTTGGTTGCCTTTCTTTGAAGGGTGTTATGATAGGATAGGTCACTATATTAGTGCTTATTAATTGGTGAAGGACACTAGAAAAAATTTCTCCAAGAGGTGTGAATTATAATCGTTAGATGTCATGGGGAGTATTTTCTTTTCTAGTGGATGATGATTGGTTTATTATTTGACTTGGTTATTTTTGATGCTTGATTTTGCACATTTTGAACATGACCAATATCAGCGACCCCCATCATCTACAATGTTTAGATTTCAGTTGAATAATTAATCCAAGTTTAGGTATATTAATCTTACCAATATTCACTTTATCCAAGTTTAGGTATATTAATCTTACCAATATCAGCGACCCCCAATATCTTTTGGATATTTACAATGTTTAGATTTTATCAAGATCTTGATGACTATCCTTATTGGATTGATATTTTGAAGGAGTTTTTGATTAGACCTTTGGAAATGAGAGCCCTTTCGATTTTTGCTCCTTTTTCAATGAATTCCTCGAAGTTTGTTAGGAAACACATTTGGCTTTGGAATGGTAGTTATGGATTAATATTTGGAATGAAAATGATCACCAATTGTTTTTGGGTATATAAACAAGGAAACCGACTTGTGATTCCTCTCAATCTTTGAAGAAAATGTGTGCGAATTTTTCATTATTCATTTTCTTATTGTTACAAAGGTCCATCATAGTGATTTCTGAATCTATAATGAAGGAGAAAGTGTTTTAAAAAGTTATCTAACGAGTCTACGAAGTTTATGGATTGATCCTTTTAAGAGATGTAAAACCAATTGAAATCCTGTCCTCCTAGACTTTTGGGAAAAGACACAAGAGATAGACGTTGTTATATGCTACCTCTTGGGATGCCATGAAGAATTATTTAATGTGCTCTTGTGGGTCACTGATTTCCTCGGTTGCTTATCAAATTTACAGGTTTGAAATGATTTAGGAAATGGTATACACAACTATCTCTTTATCAAATGGATAGGGGGAAATATTCTTCAAACTAAAATTATGTTGTTTGATTATTGCATTCCCATTATTTCTCTTTCATGCTTTTTCCATTCTTGAATGAATGGAGAATTTGTGAGAGGAATAGTCACTGATGTTTCTACTTCATGATTTGTTTTGAACCTTTTCCTCATTTCCTTTAGTAACTTTAGAATCCATATTAGAAAGTTCCTTTGTCATTTCTTGAATTTTGGTGAATAAGGCTTCATTTTTTGTATTCGTGGAAGTGCTATATTTTTCTTTATTTTTTATAGATTCTAGTTTACTCTATAAGATGTTTCAAGTCCTCATCACCGAAATACAAAGGTATTTTATCTCCCACTTCTTTGAGATGAAGAAGAAATTGATGTTTTTTTCCCTTAAAAGTTCATCAATTTATTCCTATTCTTCTGAAATCTTAGGTTGTTTAACTTCTTCCTCTTCTTAAGAACTATCCTCCATCAAAATGATTTCTATCTCTAGATTACCAAATATCTTGTAGATTTTGGTTTGGTTTTCCACCATTTTTTACTACAAAATGGTAAAAAATTAAATGAAGAGGTTGTATGCGATATTGATGAATATTATTCGGAAAGATTGGTATAATATGAATTCATATTTGAGTGATTTTCTTTAAACTTAGATAAAGTAATATCCAAAAAGTATAAGACTTCGATTGATAGGGATTGATGTGCTTAAACCTCGATAAAGTGAATATCCAAAAGATAAGACTTTTATTGATAAGATTAATATACCTAAACTTGGATAAAGTGAATATCCAAAAGATTAAGACTTTTGATTGAGATTTGATGGGATTATACTTGGATATTGGGCACCTAAAAGATAAGACTTTGATAGGATTATTTTGATTGATCAAGCCTTAATTTTATTTGAAAAAAAATTGATTTTGATTTTGGATTTAGAAGGCATAAGATTTTTTTAACAACTAATTTTAGAATTGAATGTTAGAGTAGGTATTTAACTTAGCTCATGTTCACCTAGATAATTTATTTACCTTTATTGTATTTATCCTCACACACTTATGCGTGTGGATATTTATTTTATTTTATTTATATATTTAGGGGAATATTATCTAGTTGTTAGGTATTGTTATTTTCATGATCTATGGTATTGAATAGTTCTTTCCTAGATCTATGGTATTGACTAGATCCTTGATGTCTAGTTCTCTTCCTAAATCTATGGTCTTGACTAGTTCTTTGATGACTAGTTATTTCCTTGATTCATGGCTTGATCTACGACCTTGACTGGTTCTTAGATTGGTATTCCTTTGCTTATATAAGCAAGGCCCATTCTCATTGTATTGCATTGAGTTCCATAATAATATATGATATTGCTACACATTTTTTTTCAAAGGTTTTATGTAAAGCTATTCTGGCAAATTGCTTTCATCTTATTGATTGTGGTGTTTGATTAGCATCTGATGTTCTTGGCTTAGTATGCTCTAGTTATCATTCCTTGTCACTGAATTGAATATGGATCACGTTTGAATTTATAGGAACAGAAACTATTTTGAAACTAATGGATTCAAATAGTAATGGTTTTATAGGATTGTATTTACATACACTAAATATATCTATATGAAATGTTTTAAACTGAGCTATCTTAGTACAATAATGGAAGACTAGAATTATGCATTGTTTGATAAATTAGCATTGAGAAGTAATGTAAAAAGATAGACAGATATAACATAGTTACAATAATGTGTTGTGCCCTATGGAATCATGTGCAATATAGGTTCAACCAAGAAGAACAAGAAATTGATGAATATGGTGACTCACTAAAGCTTGTTCGAAAGGATTGTTTAATAACTAAAGGATCTTATAAAACTCAAGCATCTTATCAGCTAATATGAAGGTTTTCTACTCTTAGTCAATGTTAGAAATTTCATCATGAGTTAAAAGGTACACAAACGAGATGGGGAAGCTACCCGTTTTAATGTAGAATATACTCTCAATGTGCCAAATATTTTTTGGTGTGTTAGTTGTTGTGTACATATCATGTATTAATGTTGTTTTAAGGCTATGACCAAGGACTTCCCATAGATAAGTTGACAGATATTGAGGACCCTTAGGAAAAATGTAAAAGATGAAAATGTTTACATAAAACCTATTAAAATTTAGTAGAAAAATATTTCCTTTTCTGACCAACAAGATTCACACTCCTATAGTTTTTCCATATCATATAAATTTTAAAAAAATTCCTATGTCTCCTGATTCTTATAAATACTATCCTTCTATGGGATCCAGCCCTGCAAGAAAAACCATTAGCTTAGTTGTTTATACACATGCCGCATATTATTCTTACAACACCTCACATTTCAATCCACTTTGCTTCACCCTTATATAAATTTTATATTCATTTCATACATCTTATACATATTTTATTAAACCATACTCATCAAAATTTTAACAATTTTCTAAATTGGGTTCTCTCCATTTTTGTTGTAAATTTTACACACCCTCCAAAAATATGCAAGGTGTTAACATCTACCAATACACTCTATTTTGATGTCTCATAGGACTCAAGGGTATCTCGTGTAATAGAGGAAATGCCAAATTGTGGAATCAATAATAAAATGGTAAATCTAATACATAGGGAAATTCACCAAATATAAATTATAAATACCAACTCAAAGCAACATGTGAGATTTACAAGTAAGTGGTGAAGAGTGTATTTGTTGATACCCATTTCATTAATTCTCCTGACTATGTATCAACCCCAAATTAATTACATGAGATTAATATAGATAATTTAATCTAGGATTGAATAATATGTTTATAGGTAAAGAATAATTCATATTAAAATCATTTACAAGTATACATTGAAAATCAAGTTATTTACAAACATGTTAAACTATAAAAGCAATTAGAAAGTTATAACTAGGGTTTTGAAGATGACTTTTCTATTTCATATTTATATTTTACTATTTTTAGTTCAATTTGGGAAGGATGATAAATTATGAACTTTTCCACATCAGATGTTGTTTGCCTAACCATGCAAGGGAATAATTGTACAACTAGGCATCGGGAATGGATTTTGTATACAAAGTTAAATTACATAATGAAAGAAAAAAAAAAAAAAGTAAACCAAATCCTTTCTCGTTTATCCTTGCAACCTCAGATGAGGGTGTTGAATCAAATTTGTTTATGGATGCTCTAAAGGTGTTCCGAATGGAACTAAATTAGCTATGAGAAAATTGATTGAATGATTGATTTGACTGTTGATTCGTGATCAATTGGACAACGTAATAGTGGTGTGAAATTGAATGATAATCCAACACAATAAGGATGCAAATTTCAAATCTCCCAAAGATGATAATTGGGAGAAGAATGATAGATTATTTACAGATGAGATAATAGAATTCCCAAACCTTAAATTTATATAATTAGCTTGTCTTTTCTAAAGTTAACTGAAGCATGATTGAATTGTTTAACTGAGTTTCTAATAAAATTGAGGAGTTGAATCATTGATTTGAGATTGCATGGATGATTTATTTTGATTTTTCAAAGGTGACACATGATTTTGTATATTCAACTTTTTTTTCTATTAAATATTAATTGCATGTATTTTGTTTTATTTACCCAAAAAAAGTGACATGACTTTTAAGCTTTTGCATTGATTTGTTTTAATTTTAGAATGCCATATTTTATGGGAGATACATTTAGTTAACTCAAATGCATGATTTGATTTAAATCTAAATCTTTCCTCTTGCATATATTTAATGATGTAATATTTAATTGATTTTTTTTCTCTAGTTAACTTGAGATGTTACTAGTGAAGTGATATTAATTAATTGAATAAGAGGTGAGGTGTAAAATGATAATGTGTATTATTTATTTAGTTATTTATTTTGATATTAAATTAGATAATAAAATTAACTAATAGGATATATGAAGAGTAGTAATAGTGATATGATTAATTAATCAATCCTACGAATAAGACATGAATGTAATAGGGTCTATAACATGAATATTTAATAATTTGATACCATGTGTGAGCAATACGAATAATTAGGGAGTTTGTGAGACAAATGTTGTAGAATGTCGTTAAAGGTCATAAAATAGAGGAATATATCAAAAGTGGTTGTAATTTATTGTGAAGTAATTACGGGACTATTTCAGATATTTAGAATGTATAATTCAATATTTTAGGGTGTTCTACACACACATCTTAAATGAGGGGCAATTCCATTGATATATATTCTACATCTACATCTAGTACATACATATTACAAAGTTTAAATACAAGATTATACAGGGTCCAAATCCTCATAAACAATTACAAGTATAATAAAGTAGAAAAATTCACATTTTTTCATAATCGTACAAATCACACTATGGTTTATAATCTCATTTGACATTCCCAACTTGGGGGAAAAATTCTCAAAAATTACAATAGTTTCAAATTCCGATAGGATTTTACATATTTTTGGTACATATTTAGACATAGTTGACATAGTTTTAGAGGATAATACAAGGGACACGAGTACTTATTTCCTTCTCTATTATATATCTCATTTATAATGATGAATATGTGGTTTGGGGGAATGCATCTTCTTATCTGTTTTATTACTCGGTAATTGCATATTCAAACTCAATTTTACAACACACATTGGGGGCATGGGTCATCCATTATTTTTATACTTGTGCTATAATTACAAAATAAATCCTAAATATGGCTGGCAATGGTGTGGTATGTGGCATTGGAAGGTATTAAAAATCCTATGTTCTTTGTATGCTTTCCTTCCTTTCCTTTTTCTATTTGTGCGGGAAGATATCAGGGTGGATAAATACTTTGTACAATGTTCTTCCCTCTTAACAAGGTGATTTAATACCTCTCCTCTTAGGAATTGGGTGTGTGTACCCCAACTCTATCTTCTACTCTAACGTCTCCTTCAACATAATCAGGGAATGATTACTCCCAATCCTTTGGCCTCTCAACAAAAAAATCCAAATCTCTGAAGTACAAAAACAATGGGAGATTATCCCTCTACAAACAAATAGGCGTATTCCTTCTATGTTTTGCATCTCTTTACTTTACATTGTACTAGTTCATTTTTTTAAAGTTACAAGCATTATTTATTTTTGAGTTATGTAATTCAATTAATAATATGCAAATTGACTGTACTAGGTGTATAAAGTTTCACCATGGAATGTTCCAACACCACCACAAAGGACACCAACTATAGGGATAAGAAAAAGTGTGTATGCATGCTCAAGTAATTTTTAAGTATGCAAGTTTAAATTTCATGCTTTAAGAGGGGGATGTAAACATTTAAAATTGAGAACTTATCCTTTAGCAATGACAAGTTTGGTTTTGTCCTATGCTAAGAAAAAATGCTCAAATTTTTAGCCCAATCAATATATATGTATCTTTCTCTCTTGACTTGTTAATATTTGCACACAGATCTACCTCTCACCAATAAAATATTTATTATCCAAAGTAGTAATCCATCTTTAGGAATCATTCCTAAAATATCACTTTTTCATCACTAGTTACCTATCCAAAACCATACATCTTAGCTCTATAGTGGAGTACAATTGTGGCCAACGTAACAATCATAAACTTTCCCATATAAATACTATTTTTCCAATATGAAAATATTGTGAGTCATTTCATCTTCCCTAGGTTATCCATAATGCAAATGTTTAACATATGGAAGCCTATATAAGAAAGTAAAGTGTAGTTATAGCTCACCCAACATTATCATAAGCTATAATTGTAAATATAAATAGTAAAGCACCCAAGGATCTCCTAAACCTTCCTAAACTAGTTGCACATCAGTTAGAGTAGTCACCATACATGTCTGAAGCACTCAATATATGTTCAGAGTCTATCTTCCCCCAATTTACAAGCACTTAAAGGTCATAAAGCCATGTCTTAATAAGAAAGAGTCACTCCAAACATTGTCAAAGGTATTTGAGGGAAAAAATAATTAGTCAAAGCATATGAAGAACACCATATCACACTGCTACTAAATTGGGTACATTTTCTACTTCGTAGTTATCCCATTATCTTTATGTCAAGAGACACGAGGGCACCAATAGGGGGTCAAATTATATATGCATTCACACTTTCACCTATATTATGAAAAATACATGAAGTTTACTCTTACTCAAAGGGATGTAGTGCAAACACTTGGATTAGCTCAATATGCATGGACCAATATGGGTAGTGCATAATCACCCATACACTAATTTATCCTTTGGTTATCTAATGCTTTCATAAAGTTTTTTGAAGGTGTATAGGGTTTCTATTAGTTTTACCATAGTGACAAAGTTGTGTGATACCTAGCAGTAAAAAAATAAAATTATTTCCAAGAAATCAAAGTTACAAACTCCATCATGATTAGGTCCAAGACAATATAAAAGCAGTCAAGACCATACCACTTTCCAAACAAGGTTGTATGATCTTGCGCATGAGCATTTTCTAGTTCTAATTTTAGAGACGAAACATTTCAAGATCCATAAAAAACTCATTTTCCTAGTCTACACACCCACATAAATATTTACCACTATACATAGCTAGTTACTTATCCCTTTATGTGTTTTAAGAAATCATATCACTTCTAACATAGTTAGGGTATTAAATATTTATTCTGAGTTATGGATAATGTTTATTAATTTATTAAAAATAATCGAATTGTAACATTATTTAACATTTTACTAATTCACTTTGTTCTTATTTAACACAACTATGAAATCATTAAAAAATTATCCAAAATTAGCTTTAAAAATATTTAGAAAACGCTGATTATTGATTGAACCTTAGTTTCCCTAGGGCTTATTCTCCCTTATTTAGTACACCATACTTATGTTTTCTCTTGGCTTTATTCTCCTTTATGTATTCATGTCTCACCAAAATATTCTGTGATCGTTAGCCTTAATCCTTAGGATCCTTTCTCTACAATAGTTATTAAATACACCCCCTTTAACTAGGACTATGCATATACTAGAGAACATTTTAAGACCCCCTAAAAAATCATAGATATTACTTGGCGAATGTGTGAAAACAAAATTAAAAATCATAGCGAATAGGAAGGAAATGAGTTTCAAATAGTTTGTGAATTATTTGAAAATGTTTTGGCTAGTAGTAATTATCAGGTGTTAGCATGTTGTATGTTACCAATTGATAACATGATGTATGCTAATAGTTGATAATGTATATATACTACCGGTCAATAGTGCATAATGTCAGCTGGTAGTATGGTGTATTCTACCGATCAACAATGCATAGTGTTATCTGATAGCAAAGATGTATGCTACCAACAGGTAGCATTATGAAACGCTATCTAGTCAGTGGCATAAATGTGCATACCTAGTGTTTCTGGTCAACAATGGCACCACATGTTATCGACTAGAAACAATATCATAATTCTATGGCCCCACTATATACATAACTAATCAATGTGTGCCACGTGTCCTCATCCTCTATAGATATACCAATTGCCCTATTTTTGTCACTTTTGGCAATTCCTCTTGCCAAAAGTCACAAGAAACCATAATCACTCCCCCTCTTCTTCCGCTTACCATACACCATACATACAATCAATTCCACTACCAATATGGGTCGACCTAGGTAGATGAAAATAAATGAACCACTCATACAAAAATTCAAATACAAGAACCTAGTGTTTCCCTAAACTCCTGAAGATACTAGAAGATCCAAATTATTTTTCTCAATGGATTGAAAACAATATTTTTAGTGGCTATCTACATGTCATATTTAAATAGTATTCAATTTACTAAACTACCTGTGTCCAATTAGGCAATCGAGGGTACTTTTTGTGAAATTTGTTATATTTCC